>OU343219.1:194345175-194357173 GCA_910596185.1 Chrysanthemum makinoi | reverse complement strand
GTGAGTTACACTAGAGAATTTGAGGTGGCAACAAAATAAAAGAACACGTGATATCTCATTTTCACTTTTCAAACATTTATATAATAACTAATTAACTATATAATAATTAAATCAAAGTATTTTTTGAATAAAACAACTCGAGCAAAGTTTTGAGGTGATTATACTTAAGGCCAAAAATTTGTTTCTGCTCATATGACTAGACGCTTAGTCAACGTAAAATCACTAGAACAAAGAGATATTCAAATTTTGTTTGTTTTTATTTTTGTAAGTGATTTTCTCTAAACAAAAAAAAAGTATTAAATAAAAAATTTATTTCTTATTTCTGGTCACTTTCCTGTTGTACCAAACAATTGGAATTCATCACAATTCTTTACTGATTTTCTATTCTCTGAATTTCTAATCTCTGCTCCATTTCATTTCCTTGAATTTCTCTCTACCAAACGTGCCCTTATAGTTTAATCTAAAGCTAATTCATTCTTTAGGCTCAATAAGCACTTGTCACAAAAGTTATAACAAATTCGATACTATTACACGCAATGGTGCTTATCAGTAGTGGTATATTAATTTATCAATAGTATATTATATTGACAATAGTCGCAACAAGGGGTCAAGAGCAGATCACACTACGCTAACGCATATCAATAGTATATTATATTAACAGTCACAACATGAAGTGACGAACAATGCTCTTAAGTGACAGTTTAATCACACACTTTAAAGAGCCACAAGAACAATATTACAAAGTATTGGCCGTAATGGTATGGGTATTTTTTAATCTTTTTGGCGAAAGAATAAAATATATAAAAAATTGAAAATAATTTTTAACATAGTTGAAGATCAGATACAACACCATTTGTGAGATCAGAATCCGGATCGATTGAGAATGTTTTTATTTAGAGAAAATTGAGAAGGTTTTCAAAAACGATAGATTTTTAACTTTGATTCATGTTTTTCAGCTTAAAACTCATTTTAATGTGATTAAAAATCAAAATGTGTAAAAATTTTTTGAATCAATGTTAAAAATCTCTCGATTTTGCGATATATGTAATTTCAATCATCTGACAAATTTAATAAATCATCATCATAACTCGATTTTAACAATGATAATCAAATTTGTGATTTATAGATTCGATTCACCATAAAATGACAAGCTTTTACTTTAATCAAATAAAAACATGAATCAATTTGCTCAAACAAAGATTTATCAATATTCTCAAAATAAAAACCCTCTCAATGGAACCGGAGCCTGTGAGATCATATGACCAAAAAGCTAGAAACAATTGAGAAAAAATATAATACATAATCTGTAAACTAAATACCTATATTTTGAACACAAACTTAAAGAGTAAATTGCAAAAATCGTCCATAAAGTTTGTACCAAATCAAGACGCTTCGGCCCCGTGACGCTTGAAAGTGCAAGGATCGTTCCTATGAAACTTTTGGGGCAAAATCGTCCCCGCCTACATCAAATGACTAAAATACCCTTGTCTCTATATTACTTCGGCACAAATGTCCCCTGTGGTTTTGCCGTTTTTTTGCGATTTAGTCCTTTTTTTATATATAATTTAACTTTTAATATTAGTATTATTTTTTATATTTTTTCGTCTGTTTTTTTACGTTTTTGTCCGTTTTTCTTACGTTTTTGTCCCTTTTTCTCATCTTTCGCTTTCTTACATTTTGTCCGCTTTTTTAATGCTTGTCCGTTTTTTAATTTTGTTCTGCTTTTCCGTTACATGCTTTTGTTCAGTTGTTCTACGTTTTGTCCGCTTATCACGTTCTTCCGTTTCACGCTTCATTCGCTCTTTCCGTTGTCCGCTTTTCACGCTTTTTCCGCTTTCATATGTTTAACCGTTTTCAAGTTTTTTTGCACCGCTTTGTCAATCTTTACGCTTTTGTTCACGTTTTTCCGGTTTCGACGCTTTTTGTCCTGCTTTTCACGTTTCCGCTGCTTTTGCTCGCTTCACGTTTTATGCTTTCATAACGCTTTTGTTTGTTTTATATCGCCAGATGTTTTATATTGCTACCGTTTTCTTACGTTTTATACGCTGGAACGCTTATACGCTTTTGTCCATTTTAATAAACGCCGTTTTCTTATGTGTTCATACATTTTCGTTCGCTTTTCTTACGTTTTCTACATTTTCTGACAATTTTTCCGTTTTCATACGTTTCACCCGTTTTTATAACGGGTGACACGTATGAAAACCGTTTAAAAACGGATGAAACGTATGAAAACAGAAAAAATGTAAGAAAAATGAACAAAAACGTAAAAAAGAAGACAAAAATGTAAAAAAGATGCGAAAACGTATTAAACGGATGAAAGCGTAAGAAAATGAACAAAAACGTAAGAAACGGACAAAATTAACAAAAACGTATGAAAACAGAAAAAACGTGAGGAAAACGGACAAAAATAGATAAAAATAAACAAAAACGAAAGAAGAACGAACGAAAATGGATGAAAACGTAAAGAAACGGGCGAAAACGTATAAAAACGGACAAAAACATTTGAAAATGAAAAAACGTAAGTAAAACGGACGAAAACGGAAAAAATGTGAGAAAACGGACAAAAATGTATGAAAACGAACAAAAATGTGAGAAAAACGGACAAAAACGTAAAAAAAAATGGACGAAACATATGAAAACGGAAGAAGGTGAGAAAAACGGAAAATAACGTAAGAAAAACGGACAAAAGCTGCACTTTAAACGCGAAAACTGGGATACAAAATGTATATAAACGTAAAAAACGGACAAAAAACGCGTGAGAAAAACAGCACGTAAAACGTACAAAAAGGGACAAACGGACAAAAACGATGAAACGGAAAAACATGAGAAAACGGACAAAAAACGTGAAAACAATGTATCTAAAACGATAAAAAATTAATACTAATATTAATAGTCAAATTAAAAAAAAAAAAAAGACTAAATCAGTAACCGGGCGCAAACACTGGACCATTTTGTGTAAGAAACCTAAAAGTAATATAGAGACAAGGGTATTTTAGTCATTTGATGTAGGCCGTGGATCGATTTTGCCCCAAAAGTTTCCCCACAGTGGACTATCCTTGCACTTTCTAAACGTTTGAAACAAAACGTGCAATTTGGCTAAACTTTAGGGACGATTTTTGCAATTTACTCAAACTTAAATGTCAACAACAACTACTAAGAACTTCGTGTGAGGTTGAGAAATGCCAATTGAAATATTGATGGCAACTTCATTAATAGAAGAAATGTGACACTTGATCAACAAAAGGCATATAAAATAACCATCTTCAATTGCTTCAAACGATGAAGAGAGACATGATCATCTCGGTAAGGAATGAAAGCATATGTTGAAAGAGAAACTTAATCATTTGACGAAGCTTTGTCTGTATTGATTTTATTCTTCCAAAAACTCTTGAATCATTCTCGTAGTCCCTTACGCCATCACCACATGAATACCCAACAATCTCCATATATTTTTGATGTTATATCAAATGTCTCCTAAGGACTCACATCATTAATGAAATAAACCCTACTTACAATGTTGGTCATCGCTACCACACATCCAAATATCATTCGGAAGAAAAACTCCAACACTTGAAAAAGCATATTCTTATGTGGAGGAGTAATGCTTCCAGTAGTGAAAACTTGATACAAGATTTGAAAGATAAGGTGGAAGTCCTTGATGGTAAAGCCAAAAATGGTTGTCTTGCTAACCATTAGATTGAAAATCGTGATCTCACTTATCAAACAACTCTCAAGACCTCAATCACATCAAAAGGCTTGATCTCATGCAAAGGCAAAATTAAATGGGCAATCGAAGGTGATGAAAATTCCAAATTTTTATGGGTTCATAAATGCGAAATTTCTCTACATCAAGAATTAATGGGATTTTATTCAATGGAGTTTGGGTTACGGATCCACCCTTGGTCATGTCACATATTTTCAAGTTCCACAAACAAAAATTTGCAAACAACATACCCAACCGCCCCTGTTTCACAAGCAATAAATTCAAAACCCTCTCAACTAATGACCTTTCCTTTCGATGCCCGCTTAATGCAGTAAGGAGATAAAATATGCGGTTTGGGATTGTAGTGGTGGTAAAGCTCCGGGTCCCGATGGATTCACTTTTAAGTTCATTAAGCATTATTGGGGTTCAATTGGCATACACTTTGTTGAGATGGTTAAGCCGATGGAAACTCCATTGCTTTATTCCAAGGGGTTGCAACTCCTCTTTTATTGCTTTAGTTCCAAAGAAGCAAGACCCTCTTCACATTAACGACTATAGACCCATTAGTCTAATTGGTTGCCAATACAAAGTAATTGCTAAAGTTCTTGCCAATAGACTTCAAAAAGTGGTCCACTCGGTTTTAAGTGAGGTTCAAACGGCTTACATTAAAGGAAGGCAAATCATTGATGGTCCTCTTATGGTTAATGAGATTATCTCATGGGCATCTAAGAAAAAAGAAGGTCTTTTCATTTTTAAAGTTGACTTTGAAAAGGCGTTTGACTCACTTGATTGGAACTTCTTAGATAATGTTATGCAACAAAATGGGTTTTAGTCACAATTGGAGAAAGTGGATCCGTGGTTTCCTCACTTCGTCCTTTAGTTCGGTTGTTGTTAATGGATCACCAACTAAAGAATTTAATATTCAACGTGGTCTTCACCAAGGTGATCCTTCTTTTCCTTTCTTTTATAACGCTGTTGAAGCTCTTCATGTAACTCTTCGCAAGCTAAGGCCAAGGGCATTTTTGGTGGTGTAAAAATTTGATCAAACAAAGTCGACATATCTCATCTCCAATTTCATGATGATGCCATCATATTGGGGAATGGTTTCTTGAAAACGCTAGAAGCCTTTGTCGTATTTGGAGATGTTTCAACTTGGCTTCCTATTAAAAGTCAACTCTCAAAAGCAAACTTTTGGCATTGAGTTAATGCTATTCAAAAACAAAGCTTTGCTAACATCTTAAATTGTGAAGTATCTACATTCCCGTATTCGTACCTTGGCCTCCCCATTGGTGCCAACATGAACAAGGCATGTAATTGGAAGCCTATTATCGAGAAGTTTCATAAAAGATTAACTTCATGGAAGGCTAGAAATCTCTCATATGGTGGTAGGCCTACTCTTTCAAATCGGTGCTTGGATTCTTGGTACATACTCTCTTTTGGCTAAAAAATGTGTCATTCATTATCTTGAAAAACAAAGGCGTAACTTCTTTTGGGGTGGAACACTTGATTGCAACAAAATGGCATGGATTGGTTGTGTGGAAAACTAGAAGGGGGGGGGGGGGTTGAATAGTTTTACCGATTAAAACTTGGTTTTAAACTATTTAGATCGACTTATGTCAATCTATTTAAACGTGTGTGTTGGATGTTGATAGACAAGCATATAGATAAATAAAAGCTAAGATAAAGAGTAAGAAGCACAAAACCACAAAGCGAGTATTTATAGTGGTTCGGCTACAAAGACACCTTCCTTGCCCTACTCCACCCCCTCGAGTCACCTACCGAGAGTTTCGTGAATCACTACACAACACAAACTCCTTTGGTGAGAAGCCTTCACAACGTTACCTACTCTTTATCCGGTACAAGGCTAGATACCGGGTTCTTCTACGAGGTAGAACCAAACCTATCACAACGCCGCCTACCCTTTATCCGGTACAAGGCTAGATACCGAGTTCCATTACAAAGGAGGAACTACTACCCTACACTACACAAATCCTATCCTAAGGAGATCCACTCCTTATGACAACATCAACAAGGATATCAATATCCTTTGACCCAATACAAATCTATCTTGTACATCGACACACCATATAGAATGTACACCTTAGGCACCTTTCACTAATGCCTTTGACTCAACTTCTAGGCACCCTTCACTAATGCTTTGTAACTTGACTTCTAGGCACCCTTCACTAATGCCTTCAAAACGGACTTTCAACACCTTTCACTAATGCCTTTGTCTTAACCCTTTAGACATATTTCACCTATGTCTTCGACACTACACTTCTAATGAGAAAGAAAAGAACTATCAACAAGATACCATTAGTAGTATTGATGATGACAAAGCTAGGCAACCCATGGACTTGAGCTTGCTCGACTTCAAGAGGCGGTGATCTCGCCTTTAAGAGGAACGTAGAGAATCACATAAATACAAAACTACATACAAAGATCACTTGGATCTGTGGTTAGAGAGTTTACAACTCAAACAGAAAATATGTGTGAAAGGGGTGAGTTAAAATGAAGAAATGGCTCACTATTTATAGAGGAAAATATGCTACAGTTCCACGGATCCCACAGATCCCTTACTTGAGGGATCCGTCTAATGTAAACTGGGGGAACCGTGGGACGCTCCTCTTTGCCCATGGGTTTTGGGTCATGGGTCATGGGTTATGGGTCATGGGTCTTAGACTTTGGACCATGGGTATCCATGTAGATACAATTTATCTACTAGATGCAATGCATCTAGTCCATGGGTTATGGGTTAGCTCCATGGGTCATGGGTGTTGTTCCCTATTCAATATCGTTAAAAAGGAATAATTAAGTACTTAAAGCAATTAACAGTGAATAATGACTGAAATTAACATAAGTAAAACACACAAAGTAATTTTCAACATCATATTCTTATTAGAAATAAAAAGAATATGTTACCCAAGTACTTGTGGAATAGTACTTGGGATTGAAATGACAAAGTTTGGGTGACTCCTCCTCTAAGCTCAGCTAAGTTGAGCACAACTCTTAGAACCCACCGAGCTGCCTAAGGATAAAGTCAGGATATTTGGAGTGAAAAGTTGGTTTGTAAGGTGTGTGTGTGTTTTACATCACAAGCTTAAACTTTTCACTCATTCTCTTATACTATTTATACAAGTATGATTATTAACTTTATCCTAGAAGACAAAAACATGGATCACAAGAACACCACGAATAATATTGATATATTCGAGTTACATTCACCTTTCTATAGTAGGCGGCGAAGCTTCTTTCCTTGATAGAGAATGGCAGCTACTATAAATGGAAAGATATGATCTTGATAGATTGAGAGCGTGTATTGATTTGGATAAATACTTGAGGGACTTAGTTTTATCTAGGTAAAACTTTCCCGCCTAATCCAGCTCATTCTTCAGTCTTTAAAGTCTTGATCTCTTCCTTAAGTTTGTCTTAGTGTTTAATAGTTGGAGGAGTCGAGAGGATTCATGAGTTATTGTCATAACTCACTGAATCCACTATCTTCTCCTTGACTTAGTCTTCACCCTTTAAGTTCCGCCTTGCAGAGTGGAGAGGCTCCTTTTTCGCCTCATACTAAAGTGTCACAGAATACCTCAGCAGAGACTATCTTTCAGTGACGATTGTGTTTAGCAGTTAAACACTTAGGATATTTTCTATTCAAATCCTAGTTTAAAGGGTTTGGGTATTTACTGAACCATGATCTCCCCTATTTGGATATACAAATAGCTATAAGTTTGATCGGTGTAAGTGAGCAAAAAGGCTTCTTCTTACACTGAATGTACTAATGAATACAATAAGGAACATTTGAGTAATTTGACAAAACATACATCTTTTATTGATCAGATTACATATTTCCTATCACTAGTACAAAAGGATAAAATGATGTCGGTCGAGATGGATACCCAGTGCTTGAGCTTCACTTTCTTGGTGATGAGTGTTTCCTGTCGGGATGGTCTCTTATCTTTGCATTAGGTCTTGACAGAACGATGTTTCTTTGGGATTGGTCACGAGAGAGGCCTGGAATATAGCCGATCATTGCAGCTACACCAGCCTGATCAATATCACTCCATCTTTGAAATGCTGGGTTTCCATAAACATCAATGTGTAATAGCCCTCTTTCAGGCTCTCTTCAATCACCGAACAGTTCACAAATTTGACACCCTCAGGCAGCTCTCGTTGCATTCTAAACCAGGCACTTGATTTCGTGGAACTCAACTCTTTTCCTTTTGCGGTGGAGGTTTGTGGTTGAGATCCTTGAGTGCTGCAGTCAAAGAAGAATTCAGTTAAGGCGGTGCATCCCTCATCCTTTCATATCTTTTCTTTGAGCATCTTCATCGGCTCCTTGACCACCTTATTTTGCTTCTTTCAATGATCGGACCAAAGTTCATCAAGTTGATCCCAAAATCAACTGAATTTTTAAGGATCATGAACCTCAAAGGTGTCTTTGTCATCCCTCGGTAAACATTCATAGCCAATGGTTTGGTGTTGGGAATAATCTTGACATCGATGATTTTTCGGGGAAGCCTTGACGTTCATTGTCCAGTTGTATTCCTCAATTACGCGCTTTTCACGAGCCGGTTTTCTTTTCTATTTTCTTCATATTTGCTTTCTATTGCGAAATTTGGGCATTTGAGCATCCTTGAACTTTGTCTGCGCACGACGCACTTTGAAGCTTTGCTTGCATCTAATCCCCATATTCCACGGCTTCTTGACAACCTTCTTGGGGTGCTTCTCTGTTCTTTTCTCTTCCTCAGCTAGTTTCAATCTTCTTTCTTCTTTAGCAAGATGTTTACTCAGTGTTGAGGTGTGGCTTGAGTGTTGTGTCATATTTTATAGGGAATCTTCTCAGGCTCAGCAGTTGTCATTATGCCTTTGCCCTTGTCCTGGCCTGAGAAAGATGATGCAACTAAGGGTGGTGTTGTTGTTGTGTCGGTGTTGTTGTTGTTGATGTTTGAGGTGGTAGTTGAGTAGATGGGTATTCTCGAAAGCCAGTGCCTAGATGATGTAGGAGTTCTGAGGCGGTGGTGTTTGCTCCCCTCAGAAGAGGAGTTTCTTGATAGTATTCTCCCCTCAACATTTGCCGGAGCGTCGAGTGAGGGCAAGAGTTGGCGTTAGTGTTGAGGGGCTGGCGGCGGCTTGACCCTTGAAGGCTGATAGATTTCGGTCATCATAGCCTTAATCTCTCGAAATGTACTGTCTGAATGCCGTGACCTTTTCATCCAAAGTTAGCCTTGAAAGCAAGGCATCATCCAGGGACCAAGATTCCGAGGCCAGGAAGAGGATGCAGCCAGCCATGGTTTGCCACTGTGTATTCAGTCCAATGTAGCTTGAAGAGAGCGGGATGATGACCACTGAACATTTGCGGAACTTGAACAGAATCTAACAGTTCAGTAAAGGCGTGAGGATTGTTGCAAGTATGCCACAGTAGCCTTTAGCACTTGAGAGTTAAGAGGCGGATCTTCTCTGAAAAACTCGATTTCATCGATCTTTGTGCGGCATCCCTGAAGGTGCCTTAAGAAGTTAGCCATATTTTCATCCAGTCGGTGAATTTGGTCATACATCAAGTCCCTATGCTCATGAACATTTTCATCGAAGCCCTGTACCTCTTCCTTTAGATCATTTGCTTGCGGAGACCTCATTATGTTGTTCCCACAATGTTTTAGTAACCCACGAGTATAACTTCCTTGAAGCCACAGTGATCCACTAAGCCAACGCCTTTGTTGAGGGAAGAACATTGTCAAACTCTTTGAATTCATCAGCTACGAGGAGGATTGAAGCATGATCATCATGTTGGAATGGGGATTGAGTATGCTCCTTTGGATCGGTGAGGTTCTTGTTGATTGAACCTCGGCGTCCATTTCTTCTCGGTGATAAAATTTCATCTTCGGTTTGACAGGTCATCCTCCGAGAACGAATACCATGACATCAGCAATTGTGAGCAAGGGGTTGGTGATAGGTTCCATATCGTGGTGGTATATATCCCTCCGAGTCTTTGTCCCCGTTGACCCTCGGACAACGGTGGGAGTTTCCTAGTGCCTTCTGGAGTCGGATTGGTTTTAGGTTCCAATATCGTGAGTGCGTTTCTTTCCCTCGAGTCTTTGTCCCCAGTGACCCTTGAGACAGCGGTGGGTGTTTCCCGTGCCTTTGGCGGAGTCGGTGATTGTTGTATCCCTATCGATGGGTTGTTTGTTTCCCCAGAGTCTTTGGGATCGCATCGCTGTGCCCTCGAGACAAAGACTTGGATTGTTAATGTCATCATCGATGGTGGAAGGCTCCCCTACCAGCCGGGTTGTTTGTTTCCCTCTGGATCTTGGGGAGTAGTAGGTGTGACCAAGGCGGCGTGATGTATCGGTGTCCTTCGCTGTCACGGGGTGGTTGTTGCCCGGTGGAGTGGGTGTGCTTTTAGTCTCGGGCTTTGTGCCTCTTAGGATGTGCTCCTCGAGCCTCAGGACCCCTGAGACTTTAGTTTAGTCTTAGTCCCAGATGAGACTTCCCTTTCTCTTTTTTAGGAGGCGAGTTTGGAGACACTGATCCACTTTGATGTTTACAATCATGTGGGCCTCAATTCAATGGGAGTGACAAGGGATGGGTCATTTTGAAAATTTGATGGGCTCGGATGCCGTGCAAATTCCAAATTTTTCATCCAGTATAATTTGAACCCAATAGCGATTGCAGCACAAGAGACAAACCTAGGATACGAAACGCCGTCCTAGTTTTGCTCTGTAGCCGTTCTGAGATCACAGTAAATGATCTCCCCTATGTAAACGTGACCCCATTCATCAAGCAGTATGCCATCATCAAGCGAATAGAGTTAACTTGTTGGTGGATGAAGGTGGTTCCGCCGAGGACTGAATCACAAAAGTGAAGAGGATCCTCCAATCCACGGGGAATGAGCTTTTTAGTAGTGGGGTCTTGTCCAAAAAATTTGGATCTAAAACAATTTGTTTTAACCCATCTTTCCTTGTGGAGGGTTTAGGATGGGCGACATAAGTACCTTTGTTATAATTAACCTCGTTGGAGTGCAAAATGTTTTGTAATCCAGGGGTGTATTGTTGCCCCCATTAAAGGCTGAATCACGATGAGATACTCCTGAGTGGTCTAAGGTTATTCTCATCAGTAGAAGGTGTCGGGTCAGAGGCTTTAACTGTAGCCCAAAACTCCACGAGGTAGTTTGGAGTACAGCTGAGGACATTTTACAAAGGCCGCGTTTTGAGTGGAGTTGAATAAAAATTTTATAATTTCTTTATAGGTTGGGACACTTTCAGGGTATTCAAAATTTCCTATGACATTATTTGTCTTAAATTCAACGTTAGTAAGATCCTACCTTGAGAAGCAAAATAGAAGAGATTGTGTTCTAGCCATTTCTATTAAAGAAGATTTTAGGGTTTAAAAATGTTTTGACTAGAACAATCAAAGTATTTGGATCTCTCAAGTTTGTGATGGAAAACTTTTGTAAATGTTTACAAGGAGGGTTTTCCAAAAGAGATTTAAAGATTTTGAGAACACACAAATTTTTTACGATTTGAGAAAGGATTTTGTGAGTTTGGTTCTTGAAAATAATTTGTGTGTGTTTTGTGGTTTTAAGAGGGTATTTATAGGAGTAGTGAGAGGGGTGGTTTTTGTATAAATGTGGATATGTAAAGACCATTTTGAAATCGTTTGATATTCCACATTTAATGCCACCCACCACTTCAAATCCGTCTTTTCAAGGAAAAACAGATTTGCAATGCACGATAAAAGTGCACTTTAGCAGTAATAAAATATCCATAGGATATTTTATGTGAGATAAGGCATTTAATGCCAAGTGGGGTGAGGTAAATGATGATACTCCGACGGTAAGACATGTATTCCTATATTAAATTGATGAGATTACCAACCTAGGACATTTAAGTAACTAATACTTGGACCATTTAGTTACTCATTCAATGCTTTACTGCAGTGGGACCCACGAGTGAGTCTTACTCATTCGGTGAGAGAGGTTTGTTTTGATGTTCAGGGAGAATGAACCATTTTAGTGAACTTCTTGAGATTGGTTTTCGGATGCGACTTTCAATGTCAAGCATTCCCATTCAGCTTTAGTCTCTCTTGAAGGTAGGTTCATCAAGGGTTTTGTGAAGATATCAAACAGGTTGATATTCGTAGGGATGAAATGAAGTTCAATCTCTCCTTCATTATGTGATCCCTGATGAAGTGATATTTGATATCAATGTGTTTGGTTCTTTGGTGGAGGACGAGGGTTGTTGAGATTGCAATAGCTTGCGGTATTATCACCGAGAAAGATGGGCACCATTTTGTAAT
>OU343219.1:194290581-194345075 GCA_910596185.1 Chrysanthemum makinoi | reverse complement strand
GTTTAGCTTGTTTGTATCCTTTTGTATTTCTCTTGTTATAGCAGAAATAAGAATATAAACCTTTGTAACGCAGTAGTATGGCTTAGGTATATACAGTTTCTTTAGTAAATATTAAGAAATAAAAAAAAAAAGCATATAAATAAGAACTTAAACTGAATTTGCAAACTTTTGGACCTCTTGCAGTTTTGAGTTTGAATTACACTCTTAAATGTTTGTGTAAACTAATGAGCGGTAAAATAATCAAAAGGCACCTTTCTGAATGGAATATTTTCTCAATTTTACTTGTCTGCGTATCTTAAATCCAGAAATAGGTACAGATCGACATGTGATTAGATTTTTACGCCGTTAATTTTCGCTTACCTTTAGAGCTTCCCGGGCTCTAGGCTCCACAACGTGCAGTCTTCCATCTTCAGCTGGTCTATTCTGCACTCTCCCAGCAGCATCAGCCCCTCTGAACATTGGGACAGTAACAAGAAAAATGCCCATGAGGTTTACCTATGCTTAAGGTCGATCAAAATTATTGCAGTTTATGTATGTTAATAAAGTTTCAGACATACATGAGTGGCGTATGGGATATCATTTGGTAAACAAATGGTCAACTTAACCTAACTTATTTGTAATTTACATGTTTCAACTAAAACATGTTTTGATTGTTATTCATCTCACACAACCTGCACAACCATTACTAATCAGGCATGAAGATTCAACTGGTTTCTCATAACTATCTATAGAATTGAAATGTGTGCCAGACTGCCAGTTATGCCAGACCCTACATCCTGATCATCAGTCAGACATTCAGGTTCAATTGCCTGCTGATACAAATCTATACTTATGTCCACCATGGTCGAATTCCAAGTCCATTTGCTAGTTTGAAGAACCATGAGTCAATGAACATGCAACTTTAATAAAGGGCTAATAACCTATTAAAGCACTATACTTGTCAAAAATGGCAGTTCTGAGTAGCGAACTAAAAAAATAACTCTTTTAGACATTAATGTTGACATTTTTGTCTTTCTTTAAGCATTATGACCAAATTATGACCATTTTACCCTTCGAAAAAAATTTCAAAAAAAAGGAAATTCAAAAATTGCAAATTTCGAAAAAGTTTTCGAAAAAATTCAAAAAAATATTTTGAAAAAAAATTCAAAAAAAGTATTTCGCAAAAAATTCAGAAAGGGTAAAATGGTCATAATACTTAAAGAAAGACAAAATGTCAACATTAATGTCTAAAAGAGTTATTTTTTTAGTTCGCTACGCAGAACTACCATTCTTGACAAGTACACTGCTTTAAAAGGTTATTAACCCTTTAATAAATAGCGGACGACTTTGACCAGCTTCCAGGAAGATATTGTCACACCCCCAAAATGGGTCGCATCGGAATGTAACCGGGGTGTGACTTTCATGGTACAAAGTTGCAGTTATGTCGAACGACCTTGACTCCATGGAATGCAAACAAGCAAGCAAGATACCTGAGAAATACATGCTAAAAGGTCAACATAATGTTGGTGAATTCATAGGTTTAACTTAAAGTAAAATTTGGTACGGAACATAAGATTTCAAGAGTATAAAAATAAATACAATTGCACTAAGCTCATGACCCCGACGCTTAACGTATTTGGTATGCAAATGTGCATAAATGCCCCACCCAAGTGTTTGCCAGACACTTAATGTAATCCTCAAATGGTATGCATTCGTTTGACTAGTTGAGCAACCCAACCCTAACGGGTGTTAACCCAATAGATCTATCCACAACATTCAAGCTTAGAAATTAACGGTTCATGATATCATGTAGGGGACTTCAGTGGCAATGTGGTAACTTAGGCAATGCATCAGTTTTGTACTTATGTCCGATAAAAACAAGCATGTATTCTCACCCCAAGCATTTTGTAAAATATTGTAAACAAGTAAAATGGGGCAATGAAACACACCATGGTAAAGAAATCGAACAAAGGTACCAAGCGGTATGATGGTATGGCACCACATCGTAACCTATATTACGTGGCAAGTCTTAGTTCATAATTCTAGTTTTAAGACTCGATGAAGTTTACTTATGTATAAAAGCCTTTTTGTATTGTTGTTGCTTGTGTGGCGACCTTTATGATGAAACGTCCTTGTAAGTGTCGGTAAAAATTTGGCTCATTGGAAGTGTGTAGAGATGGAAGTATATAAGGATATCTAAGAGGAGTGAGCCTTCGGTTTGATAGAAACCAAAAGGCGACATATGAAAAGTAGTCAATGTGGGTAGGAGACGAGTTCGGATAGTAACGGAACATCGTTAAAAATATTTATATATTTTTATATAAGTATAATAGGTCTTAGTTAACCATTGAAGGTATTTTATATCCTAAGTATGAGTTTTTAGTAAAAATGTTTGTAAAAAGGGAGATTTGTACTTATGGGTAATTATCATAGGGTTTTTAGAAAAATTGGCATATTGGCGTTATCCTGTTTAGCGATATGTGTTGGTTAAATAATAGAGGTGTCATTATTTATATTAGTTTCGTTTAGTTTATAACGTTTACACGAAAAGTAATTTAACGTTTTAAATGCTATGTTTTGATTATAACTATTGTTTATAGGATAAGTCGTTTTAAAAAATATATAATTAAGAGTAGTTTAAATATGTATATATTTAAAAGAATTTTTACACGAGTGTTTATTAATCAAAGCCTTTTAAGTGGGTCTTAAAGGTATATTATTGTCGTAGTCTAGTTTCTACAAATTTCAAGTTTATAAAATAGTTTGTAGTTAGTTTTAATCGACTATCTTAGTTTGATCGTAAAAATGTGTTTTGGACTAGTAAGGTGTGTAGTTTTTATAAATCGGAATACGCTACTTTAATTGTAAAACTTATATTTTTAAGTTATCAAGTCGTATAATAATGGTGTATCAAGTGGTCTAATATGCAATGACACGTTTCAATATTATGCTGTGTGGTGTCGTGTAAGTCGAAGTAAATGGGACATAGGTTGGGATTCCAAATCACCAAATATAAGTAGACCGCAATCCCTTGACAAAATCCTCAACTAATATGAGACACCGAAAGCACTACAATGTAACTCCTTTAAGTGATAGCCAAAGTGTGCATAGAGCATCATAAGAAAAATCACACATTGCTAGATTCATCAAGCTATATAATAAGAACACAAACCTGTGAAACTCAACTACAACATTAAATAAATGATATTCAACCTTCTTCGTAATCAATTAATCCATAAGAATCAAATATGAGCCTTTTTGAATCCTTTTAAGAACAAATCACCAAACTCCTTGTGTGTGTGAACAATAACATGTGTGTGTGTCGTCCAAAAACCATAACAATAATTATGCTCGAATTCCCCTTAATTCCAAATCTCCTTGTAATAAACCATTATATTTGAATGAGACTTACAGTGAAGCAGACATTGAAAATATATTGGCAAAGATTAAAAACTCCGTGCAAGATACTTTACGTCCAATGAGCAGACTTTAATTCAAGATCAATACTTTCATCCTAATGAGCGATTTCGGTCCAAGACCAGTACTTTCAAACTCGTGAGCAGCATACATTGTAAAAACCCTAACAAGACTTTGAAAAGGGTAGCATTTTTGCGTGTTCCGTAAGTATTTCACAAGAGCCAACTTCGACAGCATATATCTTTCACATAAAAGCTCAGATCGAAGATCCCTCCGGTATAAAGTTAGATTGATATATAGAGAACATCCACCCAAAATTTCGTATTGATCCAACGGTTAACGAAAAAGTTATGATCGTTTGAAAACAGTCCTGCAGAAGCTTTACCAATTTCTACAAAGACTTGACACCCTATAACTTTCTACTGAAAGCTCCAATTGACGATCCCTTCGGTGAAACTTTGGATGGATATACTGAGATGCACCAGAAACAATTTTAGCTCGATCCAACGGTTCAATTAAAAGTTATGGCCTCTTGAAAACAAGTCGATAAGTAATAAGAAAATTTCGCACTAATTTTTTCTTCTTTTCTTCAAAAACCTTGTAGATCCTAGATATCACGAGCCCCGTGCTGATACCACATGTGAAGATCGTTGTAAGCTCTTAGACTATGTCTAATATTATATCTAGGAACACATAATAATGAAGGCGGAATATTCAAACATAGAATCAACATTATTATGAACAAGGTTTTCATTATCATCTCTACCATAAAACACTAATATACTAAATACTAACCTAGGCGTTTACATGAACATACGCCTAGGAACTAACTAACTAACCATTACCCTAGGCGTTTTCCCAAATCCCTACGCCTAGGTTCCCACACACACACACACCTTTTAGGTTTACATCTTGTACGCATAATAAAATAATAACCATATGTCTCTTTATATACTAGAGACATCTCGGTTTACAAGAGGAATCATAATACAATTAGGAAACTAAATATTCTTTTAAGCATATCTTCTAGAATCTTCCAAATCCTCCATCTTTTGTAGTTTCCCTTTTTGTCACTTTTAGTCCTTCATGTTTCATTCTTCTTGTTTTGTATCATCAAATCTATAATAGACCCAACACTAGCTAGGATCTCCGTTTATACACTAAGGAGATCCCTTACAGAGATAACTATGCACTAAGTATATCATATCTTCTATTGGAATAGAAGATATGATGTTACAAACCATACACGACATTCCTTACTTAGAACAAGATGACTTAATGCTATCAGTACTAATATTTCCACTATCACACTAACTAGTTAATACTTATCAAAAGACACTATCAGTACTAACTTTACTACTATAAGTATTAACTCCCAAAAGCGAATTTCCCAACAATCCTCCCCTAAACTTGTGATTTGTTTCGTAATCACAAGTTTCGCTTTGAGGATTCTTCCAAACTCACTTTCTCGCTAGTTCGCCTTGGTCAAATATCTTTATCAGAACTCCTTAGCCATTTCAATCGCATTACCCATCCTTAGCCCCTTGTCACATTTCAAGAAGAGTTCTTAATGCAAGTGGATAGGTTCTTTTCAACCAGATGTATATATCTGTTCCATTGCATGTTGTGACTAAGTGCAGTCCACAAGAATCAATCAAGGTCCAAGTCGGGCTTCCTCTCCGGGTTGATACTTCCATTGTTCTCAAATGGATCTGATTCAAATATATTTTGAAGCTCATAAAGTAACTGGATCTTTATCATTGTCCGGATATCTCTGTTCTGAACATTTCTTTGACTAACTCCCATAGCTTGAGTAAATCCTCCTATCAATATATGCAAAACGATCCACCGGATACAAATAAGCACTTGTTCTTCCACCTGCCTCGTGAATCCTCCAATGCCTCTTTCCATCTTCAATGTAGATATCCCATTGATAATGGGGTATCTGTATTGATGGGCTTTGAATACAATGCATCTTCGGGCTTCAATTAACATCATCTCGATTGAGATCCTCTTCGTTAGTCCACCTTCATCTTCAGATGCCTTCAATCTTTGGGTGCAGTTAAGAAGCTCCTTCTTCTGATGGTCTCTTGTAGCTTCCAATAGGTTGTGGTCATGCTTCTTTGAATTCTATCACAGTCTTTAAAGTGTCTCCCAAGCCAGTTGATTTAGCTGCTTCAAGGTTCTCCTGTCTTCACCTTGATATTTGATGTATTTGCAGAGATACATCTTTTGTTGACTTTTGTTTGGAGGTCTTGAAGCCTTTTCAATTTCCCTTTGATGTCCGAATCGACTGTCTTCCGGCCTTTCACTAAATAACCCAGCTTCATTAACACTTGTACTCTTTATCTTGTTGCAGACTTCTTTTGTACTTCCTGAGTTTGCGCGCTTGGCTCTCATGTCATCCCATGTTTGCCAGTCTTCGTCTAATTTAGCCATTTCTTTTCTTTCCTCATCGGCCTCTTTCCGCAATTCTTGCTCATCCCATTCAAATTGCTAGCTTCCTTGCTGCATCTTCATTCAATCTTTCAATTTCCTTCTTCTTCTTTGGTACTTCCACTAGAATGCACTTGCCCTTGTCTTTGGGATCAATCTTTTGAGCTAAGGAAGTTGGTGATGATGGAGCATCTCTCTCTCCGATAGTGACTCCTTTTCTTTGGGCTTGCTGCTGACTTGGTTTTCTCTCGACATACGAAGGAGGCTTCTTGTTAGTTGGAGAGATGAACTGATTTCTTCAAGCTCAAGTCCCAAGACCGCATATTTTCTCATCTTCTTCATCATTGTCTTCATGTGGAGTGGTAGTGATGATGGTGGCCTCTGTGGCGTTGTAGTTGAGCGCTACTTGAAAGATTGGACTTAGTAATCGATTGCGAACACTAGGAGTACTAACCATAGTACTATCAGTACTAACTACATCACTAAAAGTACTAACTGGGATAGTCATAGTGCATGTAGGAGTACTAAGTACTTCTTTTGCATGTTTGGGGATCTGAACTTCTTCTTCATCAAGAAAAGGGCTCTGAAAAGTTTGACCACCTTGCCACTGACCAAATTCTCTCTCACTGAATGCCGAACTCCTCCCCTGTTGGAAGAATCCTCTGTTGAGGTGCTAGAAACCTGTGAACTTGGCCTCTTATATGATTGTTGTGGTAACGGAGATGTTGCCAGTTGGCTTGGATAGAAGCTCGGACTTGATGTGCAAGCCTTTTCATCTTAAGAAGCATCCGGTATGAACTTTGGCAGCAACTTTCTTGTGTTCATCCGCAAGCTCCGGTGTTAACATTTCGCATAGAAACTGCATAATCCGTCATCATTAAGTGTCAAGTGCCCTCACCACTTCCGTGTGTTACTTTGCAGAGAGGTGGGTCAATGGGCATTTGAGATGCACCCCGCCTAGCCCCAGCGTGCATACACCCCCCTTTTAAGCCTTTGCTTGGGTCCACCCTGTGAGGAGTGCTCACTAGGTGTTGGCATGGATTGGGTCTTAAGGATGTTATCACTATCCTCACCTTCTAAGCCCTGTTGAAGTGGCGCCCTTACCACTCTATCTCCTTCATCACCTGAGATAGGCTCATCTGCTTCAATGAGAGGAGAATGGGTCGAGCATTCCCACTCTGCCCGGATAGCCTATTTATTGATGAAAGTGGTTGATCGGGAGATTGTTCAGGATATGTGGGTGTGTGTTGGGAGCAACATGTGCTTGATGGTCCTTCACCCTCTGCAATAAGCATGTTAGCAAACAAAGGCACTACAACCCCATTATAGCCTACCACAGCCCTTAACATATTTGAAAACACTTTGGCTGTGAGTAGTTTTGAAGGATAAATACGTAACATCCCAATTTTTATAGAAAATAATAGCGGATTTATCTAAAATCCTATTGGTTACATCTAGTATTTTAGATGAATAAATATAAAAGTCTCACTTTGATGGAGTTAATGGCATAGTTAACAAGGGACTTAATATGATACAAGCCCGGACAAGTTTTGCAAGGTATTTTGGTACGAGGGTTGAATGTGACAAATAGCCTAAAGAAAAAGATCAAAGTATATTTATACTTATTAAAGTCGGTTTAGAAAAATGATTATACCCTCCTTATCCATTCATACGAGAACAAAAAAAGAAAAGAAGCAGGATATCATATTTCTTCAAGATGAAGAATTCCAAGTTCATGCTAAGCTCCATCAAATCTAAACAAGACCTAATCAAGGATTAAAGAGAGCTTATTAAGGATTAAGGGTCATCAAGGTTTTATGTGTTTTTCCCCAATTCAAGGTAAGTGGTGAATCATGTGTTAATTTATGATTAAGAGTTATGAGGTTATGTTTAATAAGTGTATTACATGATTATGTGATGAATTCATGGTTTATGATTCAAGGGTTATGCATATGATTATTAGGGTTTATGATGGGATTATGTTAATGATCAATTTATGATGTTTAGGAGGTGTTTATGTTGATTATTGAGTTGAACCAAACACATCTTTATATGATATATGATGTTAAACAAGTTGCTGAAATTTTCAGCAATGATTAGTCATGTTTGAAAAATCATATAAAATTGATAGAATCTCGGATTGAATCATGGCCGGACTTTATGGAAAGCCTAAGGTGTCTACTTCAGCAGTTATTTATAAAGTTTTTGCTCATTTAGTAGTTAAGTTGGTCTAAAACGTGATTTGGTACAGCAAGGGCTGATAGCTCCGTTCCATACCTTTTCGGAAAGGGAAAATAGTGTACTTTCATGGAAAATAGCCTCATGACCTGTTTCAGTAGTTAAATAAGTCAAAAAGATGCATTTATAGTCTGCCGCAGAAAAATCAGCAAACACTTTCTTAAGTGTTTTGATAATTATGACATAATAAAATCTTTTTACAAGTCCCGTGTGATTATATGCTATGATAACTTATATTTTCAGCCCATATGGTTATAATTCATGTTATGAAAGTATAGAACCAAGTGACAAGGCTTGGTTAGCTTAGCTCGAGTTCGCGAGCATAGTAGTGCATGTTTGGCGAGATTTATGCCATAACTAGTTTATGAGTTTATGCATTATAGTTAGTTTATGCATGCTTAGTTGCACTTATATTAATGTCTAGTTGTTATGTTTTAACATTATATCGGTACATCTATCGTGATATAGGTGTTCGAGGTATATCAGAATCATTCATCTTGCATTATACGCCCCGTGAGTAATGGATTTTCAGTTAACATGTTTAGTAGATTAAGCGTGTTTTGTATATATATGCCTTGCTATATCTCAAGTACTATGCAAGTTATGTATCATGTTGACCGTGAGGTCATATTAGTAACATGTTGACCCGTGTGGTCATATTAGTATCATGTTGACCCGTGAGGTCATATTAAGTATCATGATGACACGTGTGGTCATATTCAGTATCATGTTGACCTCTTTGGTCATATAAAGTATAAAGTTGACCCGTTGGATCATATTAAATATCATGTTGACCTCTTTGGTCATATAAAGAGTTGTTCGTTGGGTCATATTAAGTATTATGTTGACATGTTGGTCATATTTAGTATCATGTTAACCCGTGTGGTTATATTAGTATCATGTTGACCCGTTGGGTCATATTAAATATCATGTTGACCTCTTTGGTCATATAAAGTATTAAGTTGACATGTTGGGTCATATTAAGTATTATGTTGACCTGTTGGTCATATTTAGTATCATGTTAACCCGTGTGGTTATATTAGTATCATGTTGACCCGTTGGGTCATATTAAGTATCATGTTGACCTCTTTGGTCATATTAGTATCAAGTTGACCCTGTCATATATTAAGTAGTATGTTGACATGTTTGGCCATATTTAGTATTACGTTAGAACCATTTACTCAAAGTAGCATGTTGTGGCCCAACCTCAATATTATTTATAGCGAAAACTTAGCTATATGTCATAGCGGTCTCAACATTTTGTTTATAGTAGTTCACCTTTATATTATAGTTAAGCTATAGCATCAAGTTATAGCTCATCATTGGTTTATGTTATAGTACAATTTTTGTAATTAATTCGATTTTAGTATCATGTCTTGGTTTAACCTTGTAACCATATTATTGCTCGTTTCTATACTCACTTAGTCTCAGTTCTAGCCCAGTTTAGTATCATGTTATAGTCAAGCGTAAGTATTTAGCATAACCTTAAATTATATATGAATGTTATATGCATTTAGTAATGTGTGCAAAATGCTTTATGCACTTCTAGCATGCGATGCGTTTACATATGCATGTCAGATTCTATTAGGTATATGTTTATGCAGTTTTGTTACCAAGTGCTTTATGCACTAAATTAGTCAATGGTACTTTTTTGCGCATTACCAATGTATTTTAGTACTATCAATATATAGTCGGGCTATGTGATCACAATATGTGTTCCGCATAAAGTTGAACTTAGACCTCCTTAGTGTGAGAATCGAAAGCCTTTAGGAATAGTGAATGTTTTTTGTACTGAACTCGTGACATCCTATACGGATGATTAACATGCCATGATGGCTCGTCAGCTATGTATCTCACCAAGATAGTACTATAAGTACCTCAACAAGATGTGCTTATGTACTTAGTCAAGATGTGCTTATGCACTCACTAAGATGTGCTTTACGACTCACTATGTGCTCATGTACTGGCCATGGCGCACTAAGTATGTGCTATATTTATGGAGTCAGCTATGCACCTCGATACTTATGTACCGGTCAAGTGAATATGGTGTATCATGTATATAATCAATCGTCATGCTTATGCAAAGCTAGTTAATACAATGATTCATATAGTCGTAATAGTAATTATATATACTTATTCAAAGATCATGCTTATGTTCAGCTTTAGTGATTTAATACAAATTGCGATCTCAATAAGTCTTATAGACTTTACTGCTCTCGGCTTATATTTTCAGAGGTATGTACATGAGACCATGTACATGCAATGGGGCATAATGGTTAAAATGGTGTAGCTCAAGCGGGTTAGGTAACGAGCTTCTAATTTCCATCATTTGTTATCGCTTGAATGCCCCTAAATCAAGAACCAGCTTCTTTACCAAGTTTAAAGAGTCACCGTTATGTATTTTTGTAAAGTTTAATATTTCAATGGGTATAAACCCGTATGATGTAGAAATACGCTCCGCTTAGTTTTATCAATGTATACTACGGATTTTTAAATATATATAAAAATAATAATAAAAAATCTTACGCTCAAGTTGGTATCGAGAGCGATGGTTTGAGAGATTTAAGTATCCACCATTAGTAAGTGGCTAGACTTGAACCTTGCTCTTGCGGTAATGCATTTAGAGTTAAATTATCGCACGCTTATAATGCTTATCGCTATTCACCATGTTATTCAATATGTTGTTCATATTGTCAGTCAGATAAGTTGTACATGTCTAGCTGCATGCATACTCAGTGCATTAGCGTGATATAAGATTATATGAATTTACAGATATAGTCGATAAGGCATAAGGCATTTCCAGATATATCGTAAGTTGCAAATCATGAATCGATACGCATAGTAAGCATATAAAATTAGTATGCATTATCAAGATAGCACTATATAGTTAGCATTTACATCGCCTTATGTGTAGTAGATGATACGCTTGTAGTTGGTTTGACTTGGGATAGATTATGATAGCGATGAGTTCATGATTATATGCGCCTGCCTATAGCCGATCAATGTATTATATTCACATGATATGGCATGAACTTATCGAGGTCATGAAATATCTTGGGGAGCTCACTAGAACGCTTATGTGTTAAATGCATCGAATATTGCATTAGATCATATGTAGTAGCATCTTCGCATATAGCATTAGGAAGGCATAATATATACATGTTTAGATTCATCACTCGTAAAAAAATGGTGATTAAGAAATGCTACAAAATATGATTTTAATAGATATGAAAATGGATTTACGATTTCGATTTGGAGCAAGCAGGTAAAAGGGGCAAAAGAAATGGAATGAAAACGCTTGAACGGATACAATCATTCAATAAGAGATATTCCGCAAAATGCGGAAGTATGTCGGATATGATATTTTAGCGAAAATATGCTACTGCAATGTAAATCATTTCTTTTAACCAAATTTTATGAATTTTGAGATATTTTCGTAAAATAGTCGAGATGAACATCAAGAATACAGATGACTATGAATCTGGTTAGTTATTTTTAGAGGATAAGAGAAATCTGAGTTGAGATAGGATTTCAACAACACGCATAACAAAAATTATCTATAAACGCTTATTGATACACAGAGGAAATAAAATGCACTAGTGATTATTCATTTTCCGTTTAGAATACAAACTATGATATAAACCCAAGTGGGAGAGTACTTATATGTAATCCCGAGTACTTTAGGGGACAACTTAGTTACTCAATCAAAGAGTTCGTGAGGACACGCATAGTCAAGCGGGAGAGTTGTAACATCTCGATTTTTATAGAAAATAATAGCGGATTTATTTAAATTCCTATTGGTTACATCTAATATTTTAGAGGAATAAATATAAAAGTCCCACTTTGATGGAGTTAATGACATAGTTAACAAGGGACTTAATATGATACAAGCTCGGACATGTTTCGCAAAACGATTTTACTACGAGGCTAAAATGCAAAATAGAAAAAAATCCAGATATATTTTATACT
Source organism: Chrysanthemum makinoi (assembly GCA_910596185.1). Classification (NCBI taxonomy): domain Eukaryota; kingdom Viridiplantae; phylum Streptophyta; class Magnoliopsida; order Asterales; family Asteraceae; genus Chrysanthemum; species Chrysanthemum makinoi. The sequence goes on along the minus strand of OU343219.1, from coordinate 194,333,036 downwards.
TGTTAAAAGTCGGTTTACAGGATATACTTCCTTCCCTCATTACCCATTCTACAAAAAAAGAAAAAAAGATCAGACCATATTTTCTTGGGAAGAATTCTTAAAACTCCAAAGCTTGCTTCATCAAGAATCAAGCAAGGATTAACAAGAATTGAATGGGTTATCAAGGCTTGATTGGTGATGATAAATTAGGAGTCAATTTCATGTTCTTCCCCTAATTCAAGGTAAGTAGTGAATCATGTGTTAATTTATGATTATGAGTTATGAAGTTATGTTTAATAATTGTTTTACATGATTATGTGATGAATTCATGGTTTATGATTCAAGGGTTATGCATATGATTATTAGGGTTTATGATGGGATTATGTTAAAATCAGATTAAGAGATCTTAGGAGGTGTTTATATGATTATTGAGTTGAACCAAACACCCCTTTATATGATCTATGATGTTAAACAAGTTGCTGAAATTTTCAGCAATGATTAGTCATGTTTGAAAAATCATATAAAATTGATAGAAACTCGGATTGAATCACTAGACTTTTGGAAAGCCTAAGGTGTCTACTTCATCTGTTATATATAAATTTTTTGCTCATTTAGTAGTTAAGTTGGTCTAAAACGTGATTTGGTACAGCCAATGATCCTAAATGTGCAGCAAAGCGAACAAAAATTCATACGGATAGACCGTAGTCTGCGTTTGAAGGGTTCCATACCTTTTCGAAAGGGAAAATAGTATAATTTCATGGAAAATAGCTCATGACCTGTTTCAGTAATTAAGTCAGTAAAAATGAGGCATTTGCAGGCTGCTGCAGAAAATCAGCAAACGCATTGTTAAGTGTTTTGATGATTATGACATGATATGATGTTTTTGCAAGTTCTGGGTGATTATATGCTATGATAGCTTATGTTCTCAGCCTATATGATTATAATTCATGTTATAAAGTATATGAACCAAGTGATAATGCTTGGTTAGCTTAGCTCGAGTTCGTGAGAATAGTAGTGCATGTTTACGGAGATATACGCCATAACTAGTTTATGAGTTTATGCCTTATGCTAGTTTACGGTGCTTAGTTGCACTTACATTTGCATTATCATGTTATATTCATGCCTAGTTGTTATGTGTTAACATTATACGTGTACATCTATCATGATATAGGTGTTCGAGGCATATTCATAATCATTCATCTTGCATTATATGGCTGTGAGTAACGGATTTTCGCTAACATGTTTAGTAGATTAAGCGTGTTTAGTATATATATGCCTTACTATATCTCAAGTACTATGCAAGTTATGTATCATGTTGACCCGTGTGGTCATATAAGTATCATGTTGACCCGTGTGGTCATATAAGTATCATGTTGACCCATGTGGTCATATTAGTATCATGTTGACCCGTGAGGTCATATCAATATCATGTTGACCCGTGTGGTCATATTAGTATCATGTTGACCCGTTGGGTCATATTAAGTAGTATCTTGACATGTTTGGTCATATTAGTATCATGTTGACCGCGGTGGTCATATTAGTATCATGTTGACCCGTTTGGTCATATTAGTATCATATTGACCAGTTTTGTCATATTAAGTATCATGTTGATATGTTTGGTCATATTACGTATCAAGTTGACCGCTGGTCATATTAAGCATCAAGTTGACCTGCCTGACCCGCTGGTCATATCAAGTATCAAGTTGACCCGTTGGTCATATTAAGCATCAAGTTAACCAAGTTGACCCGTTTGGTCATATTAAGCATCAAGTTGACCCGTTTGGTCATGCTAACTATCATGTTGACCGTTTGGTCATATCATATTAACTAGTTTTGTCATATTAAGTATCATGTTGACCCGTTTGGTCATATTCATCATCATGTTGACCTGTTTGGTCAAATTCATCGCCATGTTGAATTGCTTAGCAATATTCGTATTAAGTAGACCGAGTGTTTTACTAAGTGATATGTCGTGGTCAACCTCGTGATATTTATAGCGCAGACTCGCTTATATGTTATAGTTGATCTCAACATTATGTTTATAGTAGTTCTACTTTATATTATAGTTCATCTTTATATTATAGTTCATTGTAGTATCAAGTTATACTGCCTTCGTTATGCTATAGTATTTTAGTAATTAATTCAATTTTAGTATTATGTCTTTGTTTAACCTTGTAACCATATTATTGCTCAGTTTCTATATTTAGCTTAGTCTCGTTCCAACCCGCTTAGTATCATGTTATAGTCAAGTGTAAGTATTTAGCTTAACCTTAAATTATATATGAATTTTATATGTGTTTAGTAATGTGTGCAAAATGCTTTATGCACTTCTGGCATGCGATGCGTTTATACATATGCATGTCAAATCCTATTAGGTATATGCTTATGTGTTTTAAGGTGCGCCAAGTGCTTTATGCACTAAATTAGTCAGAATGGTACTTTATGCATTACTCAATGTATTTAGTACTATCAATATATAGTCAGTTATGTGATCACACATGTGTTCCGCATAAAGTTGGAACTTAGACCTCCTTAGTGGAGAATCGAGCCTTAGAATAGTGAATGTTTCAAAATCGGAACTTGACATCCTATATGGATGATTAACATGCATGGCTTCGCAGCTATGTATTCAAATTATAGTACAAGTAATTACCAAGATGTGCTTATGTACTTAGTAAGATGTGCTGCACTCAACAAGATGTGCTTTACGCACTCACTATGTGCTCATGTACTCACGTTATGCACTAAGTATGTGCTTATTTATGGAGTCATTATGCACTTAAGATACTTATGTACTCGGTCAAGAACATGGTGTATCATGTATATAATCAATCGCTGTCATGCTTATGCAGTTAATATTATGATTCATATAGTCAATAGTACTATATATACTTATTCAAGATCATGCTTATGTTCGCTTTATGATTTAATACAGCCGTTATCTCACTAAGTCTTATAGACTACCGTTCTCGATTTATATTTTTGTAGGTATGCAAGATGAGACCATGTACATGCTAAATGGGGCATAATGGGTTAAAATGGTGTAGCTCATGGGTTAGGTAACGAAAGCTCTAATTTCCATCATTTGTTATCAGTTTGGAATGCCCCTAAATCAAGAACTAGCTTCTTTACCAAGTTTAAAGAGTCACCAAGTATATTTTTGTAAAGTTTAATATTTCAATGGGACATTTGGAATAAACCCGTATGATGTAGAAAATACGCTTCCGCTAGTTTTATCAATGTATACAGTTTACGGATTTTAAAATATATAAAAAAATAATAATAAAAAATCTTGGCAAGTTGGTATCGTGAGCGATGGTTTGAGAGATTTAAGTATCCACCATTAGTATGGGATGCTTAGACTTGAACCTTTGCTCGGTAATTGCATTTAGAGTTAAATTGCATCGCGACGCTTTATGTTTATCGCATTATTCACCATGTTATTCAATATGTTGTTCATATTGTCACAGATAAGTTGTACATGTCTAGCGATGCATACTAGTCTATGTGATTAGCAAGATATATAAGATTATATGAATTACTGATATAGTCGATAGTGTAAGGCATTTCCGATATCGAAGTTGCAAATCATGAATCGATATCGATATAGTAAGTATAAAATAGTATGCATTATCGCGATAGCACTATATAGTTAGCACATCACCATGTGTAGTAGATGATACGTTTAGTTAAGGACTTGGGATAGATTATGATAGCGATGAGTTCATGATTATATGGTGTGCCTATTATGACGCCTGATCAATGTAATAATATTCACATGATATGGCATGAACTTATCGAGGTCATGAAATATCTTGGGGAGCTCACTAGAACAGTTATGTGTTAAATGCATCGTGAATATTGCATTAGATCATATGTAGTAGCATCTTCAGATATAGCAATTATAGAAGGCATAATTTACATACTCCAAAGATGTTTAGATTCACCACTGAAAAAAAATGGTGATTAAGAAATGCCAAAATATGACAGTAGAATGATGTTAAAACGATTTCGGATTTGGCGGACAAAGAAATGGAATGAAAACGGTTTAACGGGACAATCATTCATTAAGAGATATTCCATCGAGTTATGACGTATTTCGTGATATGACATTTTAGCTTAAAATTATGCTAAGGTAAATAAATCATTTCTTTTAACACCAATTTTATGAATTTTTGAGATATTTTAAAAATAGTAGATGAACATCAAGAATACAGATGATTATGAATCTATCTAGTTATTTTTAGAGGATAATCAAGAAATCTCAGAGTTGAGATAGGATTTCAACACGTATACGGTACCATCTATTAAACGTACATGTTATTGATACAAACAGAGGAAATAAAAATAGTGTGATCCTTATTAGTGGATTATCAATTTTATGTTAGAATACAACTATGATATAAACCTAAGTGGGAGAGTACTTATATGTAATCCTGAGTACTTTAGGGGACAACTTAGTTACAACAACAGTAGTTCGTGAGGACACTCAACGCGGGGAGAGTTGTAACATCTCGATTTTTATAGAAAATAATAGCGGATTTATTTAAATTCCTATTGGTTACATCTAATATTTTAGAGGAATAAATATAAAAGTCCCACTTTGATGGAGTTAATGACATAGTTAACAAGGGACTTAATATGATACAAGTTCGGACATGTTTCTGAAAACGATTTTACTACGAGGGCTAAATGTGACAAATAAAAAATCAGATATATTTTATACTTGTTAAAAGTCGTTTACAGGATATACTTCCTTCCCTCATTACCCATTCAAAGAAAAAAAAGATCGGACCATGGTTTCAAGGTGAAGAATTCTTAAAACTCCTAAGCTTGCTTCATCAAGAATCAAGCAAGGATTAACAAGAATTGAATGGGTTATCAAGGCTTGATTGGTGATGATAAATTAAGGAGCTTCAAGAAATTTCATGTTCTTCCCCTAATTCAAGGTAAGTAGTGAATCATGTGTTAATTTATGATTATGAGTTATGAAGTTATGTTTAATAATTGTTTTACATGATTATGTGATGAATTCATGGTTTATGATTCAAGGGTTATGCATATGATTATTAGGGTTTATGATGGGATTATGTTAAAATCAGATTAAGAGATCTTAGGAGGTGTTTATATGATTATTGAGTTGAACCAAACACCCCTTTATATGATCTATGATGTTAAACAAGTTGCCGAAATTTTCAGAATGATTAGTCATGTTTGAAAATCATATAAAATTGATAGCTCGGATTGAATCATGGCTGGACTTTTGGAAAGCCTAAGGTGTCTACTTCATCTGTTATATATAAATTTTTTGCTCATTTAGTAGTTAAGTTGGTCTAAAACGTGATTTGGTACGCAAGGGCTGATCCCCAAAATAAAGCAGTTTAACTTTAAAAATTCATACCGGATAGAACGTAGCTCCGTTTGAAGGGTTCCATACCTTTTCGGAAAGGGAAAATAGTATACTTTCATGGAAAAATAGCCTCATGACCTGTTTCAGTAGTTAAGTCAGTAAAAATGAGGCATTTGCAGGCTGCTGCAGAAAATCAGCAAACGCGTTGTTAAGTGTTTTGATGATTACACATATATGATGTTTTGCAAGTTCGGGTGATTATATGCTATGATAGCTTATGTTCTCAGCCTATATGATTATAATTCATGTTATGAAAGTATAGAACCAAGTGATAATGCTTGGTTAGCTTAGCTCGAGTCTGAGAAATAGTGCATGTTTGGCGAGATATACGTCATAACTAGTTTATGAGTTTATGCCTTATAGCTAGTTTACGTGTGCTTAGTTGCACTTATATTTGCATTATCATGTTATATTCATGTCTAGTTGTTATGTGTTAACATTATACGTGTACATCTATCATGATATAGGTGTTCGAGGCATATTCAGAATCATTCATCTTGCATTATATGGCTCTGTGAGTAACGGATTTTCAGTTAACATGTTTAGTAGATTAAGCGTGTTTAGTATATATATGCCTTACTATATCCCAAGTACTATGCAAGTTATGTATCATGTTGACCCGTGTGGTCATATAAGTATCATGTTGACCCGTGTGGTCATATAAGTATCATGTTGACCCATGTGGTCATATTAGTATCATGTTGACCCGTGAGGTCATATCATCGATCATGTTGACCGTGTGGTCATATTAGTATCATGTTGACCCGTTGGGTCATATTAAGTATTACGTTGACATGTTTGGTCATATTAGTATCATGTTGACCCGTGTGGTCATATTAGTATCATGTTGACCTGTGAGGTCATATTAGTATCATATTGACCAGTTTTGTCATATTAAGTATCATGTTGATATGTTTGGTCATATTACGATCAAGTTGACCGCTGGTCATATTAAGCATCAAGTTGACCCCGTTGACCCGTTTGGTCATATCAAGCAAGTTGACCGTTGGTCATATTAAGCATCGAGTTAACCCAAGTTACCCGTTTGGTCATATTAGTCAAGTTGACCCGTTTGGTCATGCTAACTATCATGTTGACCTGTTTGGTCATATTAAGTATCATATTAACTAGTTTTGTCATATTAAGTATCATGTTGACCCGTTTGGTCATATTCATCATCATGTTGACCTGTTTGGTCAAATTCATCGTCATGCTTCAATTCCGGCGAAGAATATTCAGATAAGTAAATCCGAGTGTTTTTACTCAAGTTGATATGTCGTGGTCAACCTCAAGATATTATGTTAGCGTTAGCTATATGTTATAGTTGATCTCAACATTATGTTTATAGTAGTTCTACTTTATATTATAGTTCATCTTTATATTATAGTTCACCAGTAGTATCAAGTTATAGCTCAGACCTCGTTTATGCTATAGTATTTTAGTAATTAATTCAATTTTAGTATTATGTCTTTGTTTAACCTTGTAACCATATTATTGCTCAGTTTCTATATTTAGCTTAGTCTCAGCCTCCCAGTTTTAGTATCATGTTATAGTCAAGTGTAAGTATTTAGCTTAACCTTAAATTATATATGAATTTTATATGTGTTTAGTAATGTGTGCAAAATGCTTTATGCACTTCTGCATGCATGGTTTATACATATGCATGTCAAATCCTATTAGGTATATGCTTATGCAGGTTTTAAGGCGCGCCAAGTGCTTTATGCACTAAATTAGTCAGAATGGTACTTTATGCATTACTCAATGTATTTAGTACTATCAATATATAGTCAGTTATGTAATCACACATGTGTTCCAGACAAAGTTGGAACTTAGACCTCCTTAGTGGAGAATCGAGCCTTAGAATAGTGAATGTTTCAAAATCGGAACTCAGACATCCTATACGGATGATTAACATGCTTACATGGCTCGTCAGTTATGTATTAGTCACCATAGTACTATAAGTACTCACCAATATGTGCTTATGTACTTAGTCAGTATGTCTTATGCACTCACCAAGATAGTACTTTACTCACTCGACTGTGCTCATGTACTCAGTCGGTTATGCACTAAGTATGTGCTTATTTATGGAGTCGTAATATGCACTCCGTATATAATATGTACTCGTCGGTAACATGGTGTATCATGTATATAATCAACGTGTCATGCTTATGCAGTTAGTTAATATTATGATTCATGTAGTCAGGATAGTACTATATATACTTATTCAAAGATCATGCTTATGTTCAGTTTATGATTTAATACGATTCGTTATCTCACTAAGCCTTATAGACTTACCGTTCTCAGTTTATATTTTTGTAGGTATGCAAGATGAGACCATGTACATGCTAAATGGGGCATAATGGGTTAAAATGGTGTAGCTCGCGGGTTAGGTAACGAGCTTCATATTCCATCATTTGTTATCAGTTTGGAATGCCCCTAAATCAAGAACTAGCTTCTTTACCAAGTTTAAAGAGTCACCGTTATGTATTTTTGTAAAGTTTAATATTTCAATGGGACGTTTGGAATAAACCCGTATGATGTAGAAAATACGCTTCCGCTAGTTTTATCAATGTATACAGTTTACGGATTTTTAAATATATATAAAAAAAAATAATAATAAAAAAATCTTGGCGTTTCAAGTTGGTATCAGAGCGATGGTTTGAGAGATTTAAGTATCCATCATTAGTAAGGGATGCTTAGACTTGAACATTTGCTCTAGAATTGCATTTAGAGTTAAATTGCATCGCACGCCATAATGTTTATCAGGTTATTCACCATGTTATTCAATATGTTGTTCATATTGTCACAGATAAGTTGTACATGTCTAGCTTATGCATACTAGTCTATGTGATTAAGCGCGATATATAAGATTATATGAATTTCTGTACGATATAGTCGTGATAGTGCATAAGTGCATTTCCAGATATCGTAAGTTGCAAATCATGAATCGATACTATATAGTAAGCATATAGAATTAGTATGCATTATCAGTATAGCACTATATAGTTAGCATTTACATCAGCTTATGTGTAGTAGATGATACGTTTTAGTTAAGTGACTTGGGATAGATTATGATAGCGATGAGTTCATGATTATATGGTGCCTATTATGACTTGATCAATGTAATAATATTCACATGATATGGCATGAACTTATCGAGATCATGAAATATCTTGGGGAGCTCACTAGAACAGTTATGTGTTAAATGCATCGTGAATATTGCATTAGATCATATGTAGTAGCATCTTTCGCATATATAGCAATTATAGAAGGTATAATTTATACATACTCAAAGATGTTTAGATTCACCACTCGAAAAAAAATGGTGATTAAGAAATGCTACAAAATATGAGAATAGATATGAAAATGGATTTCAGATTTCGGATTTGAGCAGTTTACGTGTAAAAGGGCAAAAGAAATGGAATAAAAACGTGTTTAACGGATACGGATCATTCAATAAGAGATATTCCAGATCGAAGTTAAGTGTCGTAATTTCGTGATATGACATTTTAGCGAAAATTATGCTAATCAGTGTAAATAAATCATTTCTTTTAACACCAGCTTATGAATTTTTGAGATATTTTCTAAAATAGTCGAGATGAACATCAAGAATACAGATGATTATGAATCTGTCTAGTTATTTTTAGAGGATAATCAAGAAATCTCAGAGTTGAGATAGGATTTCAACACAGATAACAGGTACCATCTATTAAACGTGTTGATAAATTGATACATAAACAGAGGAAATGAATGATAGTGTGATCCTTATTAGTGGATTATCATTTTTATGTTAGAATACAACTATGATATAAACCTAAGTGGGAGAGTACTTATATGTAATCCTGAGTACTTTAGGGGACAACTTAGTTACACAAGAGTTCGAGGAAGTGAACAACAAATTCCAAGCGGGAGAGTTGTAACATCTCGATTTTTATAGAAAATAATAGCGGATTTATTTAAATTCCTATTGGTTACATCTAATATTTTAGAGGAATAAATATAAAAGTCCCACTTTGATGGAGTTAATGACATAGTTAACAAGGGACTTAATATGATAAAGTTTCCGGACATGTTTTCAAGAAAACGATTTTACTACGAGGGCTAAATGTGACAAATAGCCAAATAAAAAAATCAGATATATTTTATACTTGTTAAAAGTCGGTTTACAGGATATACTTCCTTCCTCCTACCCATTCTTACAAAAAAAAGAAAAAAAGATCGTGACCATGGTTTCTTCAAGTGTGAAGAATTCTTAAACTCCTAAGTTTGTGCTCATCAAAGAATCAAACAAGCAATCAAGGATTAACAAGAATTGAACGGTTATCAAGCTTGATTGGTGATGATAAATTAAGGAGCTTCAAGTAATTTCATGTTCTTCCCTAATTCAAGGTAAGTAGTGAATCATGTGTTAATTTATGATTATGAGTTATGAGGTTATGTTTAATAATTGTTTTACATGATTATGTGATGAATTCATGGTTTATGATTCAAGGGTTATGCATATGATTATTAGGGTTTATGATGGGATTATGTTAAAATCAGATTAAGAGATCTTAGGAGGTGTTTATATGATTATTGAGTTGAACCAAACACCCCTTTATATGATCCATGATGCATAAAAAACAAGTTGCTGAAAATTTCAGCAATGATTAGTCATGTTTGAAAAATCATATAAAATTGATAGAAGCTCGGATTGAATCATGGCCGGACTTTCTGGAAAGCCTAAGGTGTCTACTTCAGCTGTTATTCATAAAGTTTTTGCTCATTTAGTAGTTAAGTTGGTCTAAAACGTGATTTGGTACAGCAAGGGCTGATCCTGAAATGTGCAGCAAACTTTAACTTTAAAAATTCATACGGATAGACCGTAGTCTCCGTTTGAAGCGTTCCATACCTTTTCGGAAAGGGAAAATAGTATACTTTCATGGAAAAATATCCTCATGACCTGTTTCAGTAGAGTTAAGTCAAAAATGAGGCATTTGCAGGCTGCTGCAGAAAATCAGCAAACGCCTTGTTAAGTGTTTTGATGATTATGACATGATATGATGTTTTTGCCCGGGTTATAAAATCTTTTACAAGTCCCGTGATTATATGCTATGATAGATTATGTTCTCAGCCTATATGATTATAATTCATGTTATGAAAGTATAGAACCAAGTGATAATGCTTGGTTATCTTAGCTCGAGTTCGTGAGAATAGTAGTGCATGTTTGGCTTATATATACGCCATAACTAGTTTATGAGTTTATGCCTTATAGCTAGTTTATGTGTGCTTAGTTGCACTTATATTTGCATTATCATGTTATATTCATGCCTAGTTGTTATGTGTTAATATTATACGTGTACATCTATCATGATATAGGTGTTCGAGGCATATTCAGAATCATTCATCTTGCATTACATGGCTCGTGTGAGTAACGGATTTTCGTTAACATGTTTAGTAGATTAAGCTGTGTTAGTATATATATGCCTTACTATATCTCAAGTACTATGCAAGTTATGTAACATGTTAACCCGTGAGGTCATATTAGTATCATGTTGACCCGTGTGGTCATATAAGTATCATGTTGACCCATGTGGTCATATTAGTATCATGTTGACCGGTGTAGGTCATATTTATCATGTTGACCCGTATGGTCATATTAGTATCATGTTGACCCGTTGGGTCATATTAAGTAGTATGTTGACATGTTTGGTCATATTAGTATCATGTTAACCTGTGGTCATATTAGTATCATGTTGACCCGTGGGTCATATTAGTATCATATTGACCGCTTTGTCATATTAAGTATCATGTTGATATGTTTGGTCATATTACGTATCAAGTTGACCCGTTGGTCATATTAAGCATCAAGTTGACCCCAGTTGACCCGTTTGGTCATATCAAGTATCAAGTTGACCCGTTGGTCATATTAAGCATCGAGTTAACCCAAGTTGACCCGTTTGGTCATATTAAGCATCAAGTTGACCCGCTTGGTCGTATAATATCATGTTGACTGTTTGGTCATATTAAGTATCATATTAACTAGTTTTGTCATATTAAGTATCATGTTGACCCGTTTGGTCATATTCATCATCATGTTGACCGTTTGTCACATTCATCGTCATGCTGACCTCATGCATAAATATCTAATAAGTAGACCCGAGTGTTTTTACTAAGTGATATGTCGTGGTCAACTTCGTGATATTTATTAAATAAGCATTCTCGTTATATGTTATAGTTGATCTCAACATTATGTTTATAGTAGTTCTACTTTATATTATAGTTCATCTTTATATTATAGTTCAGCTGTAGTATCAAGTTATAGCTCAGCCTTCATTTATGCTATAGTATTTTAGTAATAAATTCAATTGCAATAACTATGAAAGTTATTGTTTAATTCCCATAACAACATAACAAACGCACCCTTAAAACATTCAAGAGAAACAATTCAAAAGCTGTTGGATTTTATTTATTTATTTATTTATTTTGGTTTTTTGTTTTTTTTCCAATTTAGAGCATGCTAGGTAAGCTACGTTTAGCTACTGCCACATTATTGTTCAATAGTTTATTTTTTTCTTCACACCTAAATGGGTTGGGTTATTTCAATTTCCTATTATTTTAGTTTGACCCTCTCTAGTTTTTAGGGGTACTTTTTGTCCCCTTTTTTTAAAAAAAAAAAATAGAAATAAGTGTGTGTATATGTGTGTATAATAATGTATTGTACATGCATAATGTTTTGTATACTTTTGTTTAAATATGTTTTGTATATATGTATAATTATTTTGTTTGTATAATAGCGCGTTAAATATTACCACATTAAATAATCGCAACAACAACTCAGTATTATTAAATTAAACGTCAACGTTAACATATTATTTAAATACGCAACATCTACTCGACATATGAAGATTATTCATCTCGTTTAAAAGATCATGGAGCCTTGCAAACCGACCCAAAGCCGCGGATCCACAAGATTCCTTGCCAATTCTAACTCCATCTCGAGCGTCTTTATTCTTGCCTTCAATAGCTTGATCTCATTATCTTAGCAACGCAGCTTTGAGTTAATCGTTGAAGCATATAAAGGCTCGACTAAAGTGCCGTCTTTCAAATTCATCTTTCCAACTGAAGTATCGACACCTATAATCTGTATTCTGGCCAACATGTTGAAAATAATAAGAAATGTATATTTAACAAACAAATTATTTACATAAAACCCCTAAGCAAACGTATGATTATTTACCACTGAAGAGGACATGCATAATACGGCCTACCCGAAAGGATTTCGTGGATTTTTTCTATAATAAATCCTCTATTACATCGACACCGAAAGGATTTCGCTCCACCACAAAAAGAATTTGCATAAATCAGAATCAATCATTTACAACATAAAACACGATCATTTACACATATATTAAATTTTAAATGTAAACAGAATCAATCATTTACAACATAAATCAGTAATCAATCACTATGTTTACAACATAAATCATTAATCAATTATTTACAACATAAATCGGTAATCAGTCACTATGTTTATAATTATTTACAACATGAATCATTCACTATGTTTATAATTATTTACAACATGAATCATTAATCATTTACAATGTTTTGTATGTATATATTATTTACTAATTTGGTAGTTGATGCCTATATAATGATTCCCACTGGGATGCAGCGCTTCGATCTGTGCTCTCTCCATTGTGGGTGGAGATGCGGAAGGGAGAATGTCTGTCTAGCGCCGAACAATGTAATGACCTACTTCGTCCCTTCACACGGGCTATCACTGCGGGGTCAGTTCTTTGTGAGAAGTCCGGACCATCGAGAAGCGGAAAACACATATTCCAACCCGCCAAGATATAAATGCAATGGGTCGTCTAATCAGCCTGCAATAACCAACCCCTGTTTGGCATTTCCATGTAGCGTTCGGTCTTGCATTTCCATGTCCGGACCAAGCTTATCATCGAAGTTCGTTAAAACCAACTTCCCCTTACAAACCCATGTAAACCTCGCCAATGTAGGTCCATCTGTTGCAATAACATCATTTCAACTTGGCGCCACAAATGTTGTTGTTCCTAAACACCATGGGCAACGCATCAAACCCACAATTTCCGTCACCCACCACATTATATATACCGATATATGGATGCCAAATGACGGAAGCATACCCATAATCATTTCGCCGCATCTCCATCGTGACAACCTGTCTTATTTTTGGTTGACCACTAGGACCCGTGAAAGAACTATGTCGGGCAGGTTCTTTGTTGAAGTTCGGGACTTGTGTAGATCTTGTAGCGGTCTTCTCGGTGATCACTTGGAACTTCATTCAAGTCCGACTTGTGTACTTGCCCATTTTGTCCTTTCATAGCGCATTCACGGGTATTTTTCTCAATAACAGTTCCCATGTGTCGTCCGATGTGTTGGTATATCGATCTCAACTTCGTTATCATATTATTCTTGACAAACGACGATGCTTTGGTAAAAACATTCTTGAATTGCCGAATGTCATCTCTAAACGAAGTATCATGATGATGATCATCATCATCATCATCATCATCATCATCGTCATTATCAAAGAGCCATCTTTCAAAGCAGTGGCCTATTGATATTAGGCCACGAACATGTAGGGTTCTCCAAAAATATTAAGTTCTTCCATTGGAATGGGGCATCCCGAATCATTAAAAGTAGTATATTACAACGCCAGAATAAATCACCGATATAATGGGAAAACAACTTGATATTTATAAATTTACTTACCATTATATACATAGTATTGCATCTTGTGAAAGCATAGTACCGTAAACAAATGCAACTTATGGCTACAATCTTCAAGTGATAGACAGGTGGAGTTCTTTGTGCATGAGTTTGAAAGCATGGTGAGAAAATTTATACCACAATTCTTGAAATAGTAGTATATTACAATCATTTATTTTTCTCACGATGCTTCTATTAAAACTCTCTTTTATCGCATTTTCTTGTGCAAATACAATCTTATCGATTGCACTCAACAACTGCCTAACTTGACTCCGTTTGCGCCTAAATATAATTTCAACAACGCCGCGTGAGCCTCAACTCTACATGTTATGGCCAAGGAGCGATATTCATCGGTGATGTACGAGACAAACATGTGTCTCCAATCAGCGCCGTTATCCGCATACTCGATAGTCAAAAAGCAATGAATTAATCAAAGGTCATTCTGGGTTTAATTTAATGGATCTGCTTGAAAATAAATGATTGTGATGGTGAGTATGTGATGTTTGTGTGATTTCTAGGTTTAATTTAATAGATCTGCTTGAAAATTAAAAAACTCCTAATTTTTTTTAGGGTTTGGCTAAATTGGTTATGTGATGGTGAGTATGTGATGTTTGTGTGATTTGGGGGTTTAATTTAACAAACCCTATGGTAAAAGCAGTTACAAACTCATTATGTGAAATGGGTGATTATGTGATGTTATGAACTGCCTCGAGTTGTGGGTGCAAACGGGTAGGTTAACACCTTGATCTGCCACCATTGAGTGGTATGAATACCCCGCCTGGCTACCCCCAAATTACAGGCTCGTGTGGTTTCTTGTGAAACTCGCATGTGCTTATGATAAAAATGTGCTTATGTGCTTATTGAAACCGCTGAGTTGGTGGGTGCAAAAGGTAGGTTAACACCTTGATCTGCCACCATTGAGTGGTATGAATACCGCCTGCCTACCCCAATCCACGCTCTGTGGTTTCGGCAAACCGCTTATTGCACACAAGCAGATTGCAATAATAAAGTTCGTGATATACCCGTTTCAATAGTATTTTACGTGGTTGGGTTATATTCACGGCTATTATTTTAGATTAACCCTCTCTATTATTTAGAGGTTTGGAGATGAAATTGCTTAATATGAAAAATAACAAACTGTTATATGCTTGATAAGCAGTTTGTTATTTTAAGTTGATTTGAAAATTGTTTAAAAAAAAAAAAAAAAAAAAAAAAAAAAACTGGGATAAGGCAATGATGATTTAAAAAAAAACATGATTTTGGTTTGGCATTTCGAGTGATCAAGAAAAATTATTTTGCAACCTTTGATGTTGCGACCATATATGATAATATGTGAAACTTAACTGAGCCTAATGTTGTAAAATTGTCATTACCTCGGTGATTGAGACATATCGCTAAACCTAAGATATTTGTTGTTTTTTGTGGTTTGTTATCTTGGGCCACTTATGCTTGTGTTTCACTTGGCTTGTGTTATAACCCAACCATAGGTACTAGAGTGGGTTAATCTAAAACCCTGCCACCGCAAATAACCCAACCCTATCTCGAATTTGTTGTAACTTGTGGAATCTTCACTTGTTGTAACTTGGTGAATCTGCTTGTGGTAACTTGGAGGTACTTTGAAAAACCCTTTGTTTGTGGTGAGAGTAACTTTGTGAATCTGCTTTGTGGTGAGAGATACTTGGTGATAGTTGCTTTGTTTGTGGTAATTTGTGAATGTGATAACCTTTGGTGATGAGGTCAATATAACACCGGGAGTGCTTACTGCAGTTGGGAATCTTCTTGTGAGTTCCTGCAGTTTGGGAATCTTTCTTTGTTTTTGGTACTTGCTTAGAACATTGTGAAACATGTGTTTCACCAGATAATGTGGAATATGTGGCAATCTAACTTGGTTGCAATCTAGTATTGTGTAACTGACTGTGCACTTGTATGCACTGCACTTGGACAAAAAATTCAAAAAGCATGGCGACTGATTGGTTTTATAAATCGAAAGGATGGCAAAGTTATATTTTTATCACTTTGCAACCTTCATATCCGAGCCTAACACTTTTCTATCAATTGTGCAAATGGTTTTCTAAATCGCTGATGATGATTACGTGTTAATCCGCCTTTGTGCATCTGCTTGTGTGCTAATGCAATTTGTTTGTGTGCTAATGCACTGCTTGTGCTAATGCAAACGGGGTCTAGTGGGAGGGTACTTTTTTAGATTTTGTGCGATGACGATTGGTTTTATAACCGAAAGGATGGCAAAGTTATATTTTTATCACTTTGCAACCTTCATATCCGAGCCTAACACTTTTCTATCAATTGTGCAAATGGTTTTCTAAATCGTCGATGATGATTACGTGTTAACTGGAGCCTTTGTGCACCGCTTGTGGCTAATAATCTGCTTGTATGCTTATGCAGTGGACAAAAAAACTTGATGATTATTACTCTAATCTGAGCATGTGTTCACTGCTTGTGCTACAATGCACTTGGACAAAAAAAAACTTGGACATTGGACAAAAATCGCTTGTGTTATGCACTTGGATTAAAAAATACTTTTAACAAAATAACCCCACCCAAAACTCAGTGTGCTTTGTGAATCCTTGGACAAAAAAATACTTTTGGGACAAAATAACCCCACCCAAAACAGCAAAGAGACAAAAAAATTAAAAAAAAAATAATAAAAAGGGGACAAAATCTGAAAAAAGTACCCCTCCCACTAGACCCCGCTTACCCAGTTTATTGACCACGTTGCATAAGCATAAACCCCACCTAAATATTAGGGCAACTGTTATGATAGTTTCATCAAAAGGTCTAAATTTTATATAAAGCTTTATCTTTCATTTAAATCATAGTGATCATTTGTTTTATGTTGGCATGAATCATTTGAAAAGTTGTAAAAGTTTTATGCATAATGAACATAGACCTATATAAAGCTTCACCATTATGGATGCTCTTATGTTAATATTGTTGTCAAAACCAAAAACACTTTCCACTTCAATCTACTTTAAAACAAATTGTGTTTAAGAACATTCAAAGGAGTTGTTCCAATATAACATAAAATGTTTTTTTTTTGTACAATCTATCACATGCAAATTTGTTCATTGTTTAACATTTTGGCACTTTGATAAATCCTATTGTTCTTCTCTAATTTAAACAAAGGACAAAAATCTGTTTTAAGTTTGTAGTATAAAGTATCACGTGTAATCAGAGTTAAAAGCACAACGAAAAAATATATATATCATAAAAGAAAAACCATAATAAACCTTATTTTATTAGGGTAACCCCTTACTAGATGTGGCAAACCAAGTGGCACCCGCAACGGACATCTACTAGAATGCATCGGGCTTAAATGGGCATGGGCTAAACGTAAGACGCTAAACTTACATGTTATACAATCGCTTATAAAATAACTAAAACGACGAAAAAAATCTTAAACGTAATATCTTATTTATATTAATAAAAATTAAATATATTATATAAAAAAAAATTATTTAAAACGATCGTAATGTTTTACAATTAAGAAAAATAAATGTGCCCGTTAGTGCCCATTTAAGTTTTCAATGGGCTATATGTGCCCATTTCAAAAAAAGGATGGGCTAAATGTGCCAAATTTTTTAAAAATTTGCCTATTTAAATTTCATCTACATTTTGACACCTCAACCCTTTACCCAAAAATCATAACAAACCAGAATTACAATATGATGAAACAGTAAGGAGATAGAAAACATAAGCAGATTCGTCGTCTATCTAACGTCTATTTCCCAAGGTACAACGGTCGGTGATAGACCACGGACACACCACATTATTCACTAGAATTCATTCGTTGAATATTCTTTTCAACAAGTGTTTTTATGTTTTTGTGTGAGTGTCTTCTATCTTGGCCATAGAACGATAATGAATCCGTTTAAATAGTTGAATAAAAGAAACGAATGTTCTTAATTCTCACTAATGGTTATAATGGTCATTAACTTCATCAAGGAATTGTAATGTACTCATAATTTTCTATTTTAGTGAGTTTAGATGGTCACTAAATGACCGTTATTCATCATATTATATGTCATCAGGAAATTCAACTATTTTGAATTCGGATACTCCACTCATTCTAGTCAGCTCTTCCTGGATCATCAACTTAATCGATGCCATTCTTGATGTCAAATCTGTATTGAATCGCTTGCCTGAAACAAATTACAGGAAAAGAATGTTACACACCCGAGTAAAGCCCAACACTGATGACTATAGGCAGCAAAATTGGTGGTTTGGGTTACGGGTTAAAGGTGGCCGGACCCAAAAAGCTCATTTAACGAACTAGTTTGTCGATAACAAAAGAGTAAAATGGAAGATTGTTGCATTGAAAGTACACTCTGGGACTTGTTCACTTTAATGTCTTTTCTTATTTTACTCTTCCCGATTGACCCATAGAAAATAAGAATAGCAACCATTGAAAAGTACTCGTATTGACAAATGAGGAATGAGGGTGCTTACCAAGCTGCTTGATAATATAGCTAAAGCTTGCCTACAAAACAGATAAAGTACCGTAAAAACCATTAATTAACAAACTGCAAAAAGGAGGGTGTTCCGTAATAATAAACACACATAATGGTACAAGATTCTCACTGTATTGAAGTCAGTTTCTTCGAGGATCTCACGTATTGCCTTTCTCAAATCATCATTACTTAGCTCCTGCTTTTCAGATTTAGGTAACAAGCTAATGTCAATGCCACAACACAAAGGAATTTTGAATAATAATATAAAATATATATAATAAGAGGAAGAAAAGCGGTGTGAGAAGAAAAGAGGAAGTATCGCCCAAGTGTGAGGACAAGATACAAGTTCTTACCTTTTGCTTTTTCTGCTCAAGGAATTTGATACGGGGCTTTGGACACACTTTCACGTATTAAGTCTATTTTATTAGCCACCCAAATGCTAAGAGTGAGTTTTTGTATTCAGACCGAGTGGAAAAGCAAAATTTGGTCTAATCTCATCCAAATTTATGTAAAATTATTATGTTTCAATAAATATAATAATATTATTAAAATAAAAGTAAAATAATAATAATAATAATAATAATAATAATAATAATAATAATAATAATAATAGTGAGGTCAAACGACGTGAACGTGTCAAGTATGTAACTAAATGCGCAGATATCGGATAATGGTTCCTCCCTTTTTCTTTTTCTTCTTTGGAGAACTTGAGAAAGAGGCGGTAACCTTACTAAAATATTAGACTTTTCTCCTTGACCACATTATCGTCTTATAGGTTCATATTTTTAATCGTATTAGTTTTGCTATCAGTTGTGAGTGAAATGTTTCAAATGGTGCTCGCTTCCCACTAATTTCTTGTAAATCATTTGAGTTTTAATAAAGTGATGATAATAAAAAATATTATTATTATTATTAAAAATACAAAAAAAAATAATAATAAATAAAAATAATAATAATAATAATAATAATAATAATAATAATAATAATAATGCTTGTTTTGCTAACATTAGCCGAGTGATCATGTTATGGTACATTCAATAAACATGAATTCTCCTTTTATATCAAAAATGGCCTTTAATAAATAAGGATAAATTAAACATACAAATTACTATAATTAAATACATTTTTCAATCAATTTTATGCACATTAAGTGACATTAACATATGCCCGGTGGTTACATGTTATGTTAGCATAACCATAATGCATGCATATAGATATCATATGAGCAACCTACATATACAATATCCAAACAACAACAATTAGCAGCAAGAACAAAACTCATGAAACATTGAATATCAACAATCTCATTAGTCTTGTCTCAATCCAGTGTTAACATGTTGTTGGGCTAACTCAGTGTCTAATGGTCTCTAACTAGATGTTGGTCCCAAATGAGTGAGTCGATATGAAATGCAAACAATAATAAACTTGAATAACTAAATCGTCTAACTATTGTAACGTTACATGTATGTTCATATATATACTAAACGAATGGGCATAGCCAAACGTTGTATCGGTTCAAAGTAACCGTTTTCTAACCGTTTGTAACTGAAAAACGGTTACATAACTAACTTTCTAAAACTACCTATAACTACTATTAAACGCTTGGCGGTTGTAGACTTTATATCGACCAAGTTTGGTCCTTATCGTTTGAAGCAATGTCGAGATTATAGTTTACAATCTCCTCCTTAATCTTGATCGTTGCTTCGTCCTAAGTCTTGAACTCCGACCATTTGTCGCATAGTCACTAACTTGAGTCTTGGTAAAGATTTTGTTAAGATATCTGCTCTTTGTAGTTCTCCACTAACGTGTTTCACTTTAATATGACCATTTCACGCATTCACATGAATGAAATGATAGCGAATGTCATGTGCTTTGTTCTTTCATGAAAAACTGGGTTCTTTACGAGTGCTATTGTTGATATGTTGTCAACTCTAAGCGTTATCTTTGTTTCTTCCAATCCAAGAATTCAATCGAGTAAACGTTTTAACCATAGGCTTGACATGCTGCTGCAGTAGCGCCATGAATTCTGATTCACATGATGAGTGCGTTACTGTTGGTTGCTTCTGAAAGTACACCAAGTAATAGGTGACTTCCAAAGTAAAATACTATTCGCTGGTTCCTTTTTCTTGATCTGTATTGATTCCATAAATTCATCACACTTGTATCCTGTAATCTTGCAACCGCCTTCTTTCTTGTATATTATGCTATGCTCCTTTGTTCCTTTGATGTATCGGATACTTGTTTCACTGCTTCAGGTGATGATCCTTGGCCTTGCATAAATATGTTGAGTAGTCCCAATGAGTAACTAAGATCCGGCTTGTATGTAGTAAGTATTGAGACTTCCAATTAAGCTTCGGTAATAAGTTGCGTCAACTAGGTTTCCATCTTCCGCCTTGACCAACTTAGTGCCGTGATCCATTGGTGTCTTCGTGACACATGTCCGTCATGCTTGTTTCTTTTAAGATCTTGTTAATGTATCCTGTTTGCTTGATTGTAATCTCTCCTCCTGTCTGTGTAACTTCTATCCCAAGGTAATATGCTAGCAACCCTAAGTCGCCATTTCAAATTTTTTCTTCCATCAGGATTTGAACAAGTCTATTTCCTTCTTTGGAGCGTCTGCCGGATTATCAAATCATCTACATATACTCAAACGATAAGGTAGAAGTCTTGCTTTATGTAGAATGGTTCAGATTACATTTCTAAAGTCTAATGACTTCAAGGTTTGATCAAGCTTCACGTTCCAAGCTCTTGGTGCTTGTCTTAAGCCATACAAGGCTTTAGTTAGCTTGTAGACTTTTCCTAGGTTTCCTTGTTGAATGAAGCCTTCAGGTTGTGTAACATAGACTTCTTCCTTCATTCTCCATATAAAAAATGCCGATTTTACATCTAAGTGGTGTACTTGCCATCCATGATATGTTGCTAGTGCTAATATCAATCGAACTGTCTCTATCCTAGCAACTGGTGCAAACACCTCATCGAAGTCTATTCCTTGTTCTTGTACATAACCTTTTGCTACTAATCTTGCTTTATATTTAATGATCTTTCCTTGTGCATCTCTCTTGGTTTTATAAACCCATTTGAGTCCTATTGCTTTCTCGATTTTCTAAGCAATGTGGTAAGGGTACATGTGTTATTTTTGTTGATTGAATCTAATTCAATTTCCATGGCCTCAATCCACTCTCATCTTTTGATGCTTCCTTGTAGTTACGGGTTCTTCTACTATAAAAATAAGTTGGTGCTTCTACTTCACGCAGTTTCATAGATTGCATATTCTTTAAACCTTGTATTGATCTATGATCAAATCTAGGATCTGAACTTTCTAATGAGCTAATAGTAGCTCCTTCTTCATCTTCTGAGTTAGGGTTGTGCTGTGTATGATGGTGGTGTGATTGGTGAGGTGGATCTGGTATAGGTTCTTGTTCATGAAACGCGGTTATCATTTTTTTTCCGTGTTGACTGGTGTAGGATTCTCACTGTCAACTCCGTCTATTTCAAAACTAGTCCAAAACGTATCTTCTGTGCTTGTATCCTCTTCATTGTTATTCCAATCCCACGGTTTCGTTTCCATAAACTTTACATCCCTACTAACATGTTTCTTCTTTCCCAATTGGATCATATAGCCTGCATGCTTTTGATCCTTCTTCAACTCCTAAGTAAATCATTGGAATGCTTCTATCATCCATTTTCTTCAAATGAGGTATTGTTATCTTAGCATGAGCTGGCATCTAATATTCTTAGGTATTCTAGATTTGGTTTCGCTGTGTAGGGCTTCATATGGTGTTTTATCTTCCGGGATTTCGTGGTACCGTTGAGTATGTAAATGGCGTGTCTAATCTTTTCTCCAAAAGGTTAAAGGTAACTTCATTGCTTTCATCATACTCCTAGTAGTTGATAACACTGTCCTATTTCTCCTCTCTACTACACCATACATTGTTGCGGTGAGTATGGGTCTGTCAATTGTCTTGCTATTCCATTCTCCTTACAGTATTTGGTGAATTCATTTTATGTAAATTTACCTCTATCGGTTCTAGCATCTTTATTTTTAACTTCAACTTTGATTCAACTGTTGTCTAAATTCCTTGAATGTGTGAATGCTTGATCTTCTCGGTTAGAGTAAGCCCACATGAAACGTGTGCAATCCTCTACTAATAAGAAGATGAGCTTCTTTCCAGAGTGTGTGGTTGGACTTATGGGACGACAAAGATCTCCATATATTAAGTCCAACAAGTTCTTTGATTTGAATTTAGCTTGATTTGGAAAGGGTGTTCTAATGTGTTTCCCTAATAGACATGCATCACAGATTTGTCATGCATGATTTATTCTCGGTATTCCATCCACTCGACCTTTTCTTGTCTTCATCACGCCGTCTTCGTGACCTAATCTAGCATGCCATAACCATGCTTGGTCATCTACGCTGCTAAGAGACATATAGGTGCTACTATATGTAATCTAAATGTAGTCGATTCTAGATCGTTCTACATTCATCAACAACTTTGTTCTTATCATACAAAGTCAGTAAGTTTCCATCCATGATGATCTTGCAACCTACTAAGTTGTCCTAGAGTAAGTATGTTGCTCTTGAGGTTTGGAATGTAGTAAACGTCCGAAATCATCTTCTTTTGTAGGTTTCTACATCCTAATAATATTGAACCTCTACCCTTTATCTCCACATACGATCCATCTCCAAAACGAACACGCCCGATGATGTTTTCATCAATATCCTTAAATTGGCCTTGCCCGTATATGGTTACTTGCACCATTGTTAAATACCATATGCTAGCATCTGTTGTAGTATATTTTCGGGTTGTACTTGTTCTTCATTTAACAAGATTTCTTCAGTTTCGTGTTTAGCCATTAATACTGATGGTTCATTGTCTTCTAAGATAAGGTTTGATTGTTCCTGAGTTGTTGGTGGGTTTCTACAGTTTCTCTTGAAATGTCCAAGTTTAATTTTCTCCATTCTAGTTATCTCTATTTCCCTTATTTTGCCAATTTCCTCATGAGTAGTTTGATCTACCTCTATATTTGTTAAATCGTTTTTTATTTCTAGAGTGTTCGCCTTGTGCGAATAGTAAGTTATCTTGGCTTTCTGCTTGTCCTCCCTTTCGAGTTTTATTCTCACCCGAATGCCTTAAGTCTTCCAGCATCTCATCTAACGTAATATCATCGAGATCATTTGTCTCGTTCTATGGATGCTACTATTTGAATGAACCTATCTGGTGTGGAATCTAATAGTTTTCGTACTGAAAGTGATTCATCCAACGCTTTTCCTAATTCTTTGGCCTCGTATGTAGCCGTTTAGTTTGGTCAGAAATGCATCCACCGTTTCATCTTCCTTCATCAAGGGTCGAAATCCAATCATTAGTGATTGTAACCGCTTGTTGCACTTTCTCTTCTCCAACGGTTCTCTTTCTGAATCCCATAATTCATTTGCCGTTTTGCAACTTGCTACTTGTAAGATCACATCTTCGGTCAATGCTTGATATAGGAAGGCCGTCGTTGCCTTATCCTTCTTATCATCTACTTTGCGTATTTTCCTTGTTCTATCGCTCTATAAACCTTGTGCATCTAGTATCACCTTAATTTGTACGTCCAAACTGTAGTTTGTGGTTTTGAGTTTAGGGCATTGGATATCGTCTATGGGGTACGGGTTTTGGTGCAAGATAGTGTTGGTGTTATTTGCATCGCCACCGCATTTTGATAGTGTTTATGATCTTCACTTTCTAATTCGATGTGGGAATTTAACTAAGTATGGTAATCTTAATACTACTGAACAAAAATAGTAACGGGAATCCAATAAATGGGATCAATATAAAGTTCTCGATTTCTAATAATATAAAAACAATCTATACTATCTAAAGTATAAAAGAAATCCAAAGTTTGAATTTGTGACCTCGTTGTTGTGTTAAACACAACCGTATTCCCACTTGTGTGTCGGTATTTGAATGTAATACCAACCACGTTCTTTCTTTCCCACGTTACACTAAACAAATTTGCGTACACTCTTCTTTGATGTTGTCGAATTGCCTTTCAATGTACCACTGTTCCACCACGTTGTCTTTTTTCTTTCTTTTGTGTCGACTTGAAATTTAAACGTGCCCTAGATCCCTTTTGGTCTCGGCTTTCTTCTCGGTAAAAAAACAAAAAATTTGTTTGTTGTTTTGTTTTTCAATTCTTCAGGAACAAGTATCCCACAATACCTTTCGGTATTTATTCAAACAAATTGATTTGTTTGTCTTCTTCTCTACTACTACGATGGTAGTATCCAAACAAGGAGAGCAATATGCTTAAGTCCTTGTTGTCTTTGTTGCTTGTCCGCGTTCCACAATACCTTTTTCTTTCTTTTGTTCCACACCGTATCTGCCACAACAAAATACCTTTCGGTATTTTCAAAAAAACAATTGATCAGGTTGTATTTTTTCGTTGTTATCCTTGTATTGCTAGCGTCTTCTCCAAAACAATCCTTAATTGTTTTCTATTCGGTATACCTTCTTAATTCTCCAAGCAACGCCTTTTTCTTTTTCCTCTTGTATATCTCGTGTATATATATACAAGGTATCCTCTTGACGTCTTTCTCTTTTTCTTCTTGTCACGTTATGTTTGCAACAAGGTAATCCTTCTTCTTCTTTGTTGTCGTGTGAAAAAAAAACAACAAAGTCTTTGTATTTCTGTCGTGTGTAGGTACTACAAAGTAAACGAAACCACACTATTTTGGTGTCCTCCGTTTGAATTTCGACAAAGGTAAGTCGTATACTACTTCTTGCGCCCCTTAGTTATCCATGCAACGTATATGAAATATATGTCGGTCTTCTTGTTCAAAACAAGATCGTGGCGTCTATCTTTTCTTTTCTGGTTCTCTAGTCTTGAGACTTCTAGTTTGTGATAATTTCAAAAAAGTTCTGGTGATTTGATGGTGTAATATAACGGTAAACAAAGGCTCTTGATGCCAAATGTTGGTCCCAAATGTGTGAGTCGATATGAAATTCAAACAATAATAAACTTGAATAACTAAATCGTCTAACTATTGTAACATTACATGTATGTTCATATATATATACTAAACGAATGGGCATAGCCAAACGTTGTATCGGTTCAAAGTAACCGTTTTCTAACTGAAAAACGGTTACATAACTAACTTTCTAAAACTACCTATAACTACTATTAACCGCTTGGCGGTTGTAGACTTTATATCGACCAAGTTTGGTCCTTATCGTTTGAAGCAATGTCGAGATTATAGTTTACACTAGATTTAAACAAAAAATAAATTTAGTATCAAAGACTCACTAGTAATGAAATCTGTGAGCAACTTCATAAAGGTTCTATCACAATCAAAGACTACTTGAAGATATACCTCTTTTGCTGCATCACTAAGTTCAGGTTTGGTGATAGATTTCAATGTCTTCTCGTCCATGCGTAATTCACCACTCTTATCTCTTACAGATGATTTAACTCTCTTCATGATCTTGTAAATATCCTCCTGAGTTAGCAAATCACAACTAAGCATTAAATGCAATCAAAGTAGCGTCAATAAACTAGATTACATGTAACAGACATCTAACAAAAGTTCATTTAGACCATCCACCGAATACATCTTTAGGCTCTTTTATGTAATAATCTGTTGCCCAAAAATAAAAATAAAAACAAATATTATAGAGCATATTTACCGTTTCAGGACCATGGATAATGCACCTAACAGTTTTTAACTCTGTAATTGATGGATTTGGCAGTTGAGGTCGACCGGTCTTTCTCCATCCTCTAACCTCTGTATCATCAATGGTATCACCAACTAAATTCCTAAACCAGCCAGGAATTAGTCTTCCAACCTCCATTAACTCAAAGAAATCGACATAGATAGTATGCTCCTGTGCATAGTTGAAATCTAGACAAATCTCCTCCAAATGACGTTATTTTCCACACTTGCATTAGCTAAATCATCATCCATGAACACAAGGCTTGCACCACATTTAAGTACTATAAATCCGTGCTTCAAAGCCCTAATAGATACATGAACTTTATCTCCAACATTTAACATGTTTCCAATTGGCCAGTAGCTTAACCATAAACCAACCTCACCAAATTCAGGTTTACCAAAGACTTTTGGATTGTACATCAAATCAACGCCATTAGCTGTACTGATTTTAGCAAACCAAGGCCAATCATAACCTTGTAAGGTATATTTAAAAGTCACATTTAATCCTTTGAGCCTCCTATTCCTGGGACACGAAGGCACTTCAAAGGACAAACTTGATGATAGTGAAGTATACTCAGGCTTCATATTTAAATCCATTACATTTGGCAGAGATATGCTCATTATATCGAATTCATACAACATCTGTGGCACATGAGTTTAAAAAGAATTTATCAATTCAATTATAATCAGTTTGCACGTGGATGTGACGTGCTTGTGTGTGTGGTTATGCAGGTGTTTAATAGAGGAACAACAAACCTGTGCACAACAATCCCTGCCAATGGTGAGCTCATCATCACCAACCAAGCATATCTGAAGATTTTGATGATCTTTTAGCCACTTCATGTGTCCCAAATCAATTTCATTAAGTTTGGCTAGGGGAACCAATTTGAGAAAGCCCTGGATTTCGGATAAACTACTGCAACCTTCATATCCAAACTCTTGCAACGTGAATTGTTGTAATTCAAAGCTTACTATCTCCAGTGACTCACAGTAATATACATACAATTCTACAAGATTACTTGGGAGACATAGAAGCCATCTAAGTTTTGAGCACAAACTCAAGTCAAGGACCCGAAGATATTTTAGATGAGTGTAATTAGGCAGGACTACAAACAGGCCATTTCCTAAATTCAAGTACTGCAAAGATGATTGATCACTGAAACTAAGAGGAAAATAATCAGAACACTCAATTTTGCAGTCCTTGAGGAATAACCGCTCTAATGAACTTGGAAAATCAAGGGAATGTTTTAGCTTTTTTGACGGATTTATATGCTCCCCTGAATATTTACCTAGGTTTTCACACCCTGTCATGTTCACTTCAACAAGACTTCTGAGGCCTCCAATGGTTTCACAGACATGAACCAAATTGTGACAGTTCCAAACAATTAAAGTCTCAAGATTTGGGAGTCGAAAAATGTTTTGGATTTCGAGTAGATCGTACGAGTCTCTAAGGTTTAGGATCTGCAGTAATGGAAGATCCTGTTGCAAAGGTAACAAGATTTATTTAGCACTTCAAGTCTGCACAAAACTAAATGGACAAGTAAATAAAAGAGGATACTAAATTCCCTACCACAGGCGGGTCAAATACTTCCAACTTGCTACAGCTCATATCCATAGCCACCAAGTTTCTAATGAATAAGTCAGAGGGTATGGTTCTTATATAAAATCCAAACCAACACAGCCATCTTAGATCTTCTGAAAAGTTCTCATGGGGTCCAGTGAGTTCCACATAATTTAATTGGAGTAACTTGAGTCTATCCATTTTTGTAAGTGCATCCGTCTTGAGGTCTTTTGACTGAAAAATTCGTAGTAAAATGAGTTGGCATTCATCATTTACCGAAATACACACAACAAATATTTTTGTTACAAGAATTTATAATACTATGCATGAAGCACCTAAAGATAATTTCCCAGTCCTTGATGAATGTACACCTGGCTGTGTATTGAGACATAATCAACAAATTTCTAAGTATATTGTTAGAGTCCAGCCTGACAAGGGTCGGGGATAATCTAGGAAGAAAAATCAACTCTACACGATAATTAATGTACCCTCCTACAAATCCCTCTAAAGTTTATTTAAAGAATATTTAGTTATAGCAATGATAATATTTGAGTAACAGTCAAACCATTTCACTGAACTATGAGTCAAACACATTGAAATAGATTGTTATCTTGTTCATAACCATGGTGTTGAACAACCTCCAATCCACCTTGTCATTTGCCCATGCATATTAAGACCAGAGATTTCGAATATCTCAACCAAGCCGTAAAAATTTATGCCATAGCCATAATCACTTGTTCATAATAAAACAAACATGTACCTCTTCATGCTTCTATTAAAAAGGAGACGACTACAAACTAGTCCCCAAAAATATATACTATACTCACGCCCACAAACCCAAATCCTTTATGCTAATGGATATATGTGCATGAAATTCGTATTTATATCATTTGTTATAACAATTAACAAATCTCTTATTATAAACCAAAAAGGAACATAACAAATAACGTTATAGCATAATAAATCATTCATCTTCATTTCTTCCTACTTCAAAGATATAATTGTAAAGCTATAAAATCCCGAAAATATAATGGATATGTTTAAACATAGATCTATCAGAAGTGACTTATTTTATATTACCTTTAATGCAACCTTCTCGTCTCTCAGCAATCTCATGTCTAGTGCCAGACCTTCAATCGTTTCCGAACCCTAAAAGAAAAGAGGATGAGAATATAGAGATGAAATAGGAAGGCATGAAAATCAAGAAACATAGGCTTAAACATACACATAAGAAGTATGAAGTATTGTACCTTTCCTTTGCATAATATCTCATAAGAGTCATTGCCCATCACTCTACTTCGTTTTGCAGCGTCTTTGTATGATTCTTGACGAACTATGCTTTTCCCCATCTCTTGAAGCAATCGATGCATTATGAGTTTTTTGCTTGGGGAAACAGAAAGAAGGCATTTGTTAGCCAGGGCTTTGATCCCAGATATTGCAGAGTAATCATGCTCCAGTATCTTTACCACATATTCTTTGTCTATGCCAACAAAAAAACAAGCAATATGCAGAAACAACTCTTTCTCAGAGTTGTATGGCAATGACTCATAGCTCCTCATGAGTACATGCTGAATCTTATGATTCATATCATATTCCAATAACCTCAAATGACTTTCCCAATACTGGATTGTATTGTCCTCATGTAAAGAGGAACCCAACACTTCAAGAGCAAGTGGATTTCCTTCACAATATTGTACCGCCTTTAGTGCAAGCTCCTCGAACCCTTCCATAGGAACTTCGGATTTAAAGGCATGGAGACTTAAAAGCTTTAACGCTTCATCAACATTTAGCAATTTCACCTTGTACTCTTGACACCTCCAAGACCTAGACTCAAGCCATCTAACTATACTATTTTCCGTGGTTGTAATTATAACCTTGCTTTGTTTATTAATATTTCCGTATCCAAGTAAGGCTTCTAACTGGCTCGGTTCAACAACGTCATCAAGAAGAATAAGTGCCTTCTTCATTTGTAAGGCCTCTTCAATCTTCAATGTAGCTTGGCAAACACTGGGTATTTTTCTTCTCTTGCCCCCTAAAATATCTCCAAAAAGTTGTTGTTGTAGCTGAAGCAAACACCCGTGTGATTCTTTACATCTATTACCAATGTCTTCAAGGATGCTGATGTTTTCAAATTTCGCCCAATTTGAATCCAGAACATGCTTGGCTATTGTTGTCTTCCCACTTCCACCCATGCCACAAATCACTAAAAATTCAACATTAGATTGCCTTAACCACGATTTGATCTCCTCTTCTCGAGTCTCTATCCCAATTAGATTTAGTGGGAGTTGGATTTCTTTCCGATCCAGTTTATTATAAATTCTTGTAACAATTTCCTTTATAAAATCGGTTTCAGACCTGCAATAACAAAAGCAACATGAGCAAGCTTATTGGAAGACTCAAAAGTTGTTTGATAAACGAGAAGATGGGTATCTTTGGCAAAAATAATTGTAAACTGTATGATGTATGCTGTAAACTGTAAGCTGCAATGCTGTTTACATGAGCTACAAGTTTTATCTTTTTTGCAATGCTGTTAACTAATAAAATCAATCCTAGTAATTTTAGAATTTCTAAGAAAAATGTATATGCATGAACAAACTTTTTTATAAAAAATGATTAATACTTTCAAACTCAGTTACTTCATTCCCATCTCTTACTGAATATAATCTATAGCTGTTGAATAATTAATACTCCGTAATACTTTTATAGAAGTGCTTCATCTCATAAACATATCTTTAGTGTCAACGATAAAAGTACTACTATTGGTACCATCGGCCCACGACCCTTTGATTCTCTATTTACAGATAAACATAATTTTTATCAGTTGTTTTTTTGTCACTTTTAATCCTTTGACTTGTTAAACTTTATATTTTTTATTCCGCACTTTTCGTTTCACAGTTTTATGATATAAACAATTAAAAATAATTATAAAAAATAAAAATATAAAAAAAAAACATATTACTTGTAATCCCTATAAATATTCTATAGTATAAAGCATATATATCCCTAAGCTCACTCCAAACCTAACTCATAATATCAAACTTAAGGACCAAGCAAAGAAGTAATCTCAAGTTCTCAACATCTCATTTATTCTCAACTTTTCCTTCTAAAGATATAACATACAACATTTATCTTCCCAACATATTCCCAACATCACTTATATGTTTGGTGTGGACTCGTGGAGTGAGCTTAAAGAGAGTTTGAGCTTATAAAAATAAGTTCCTGCTAGCTACAAATTTCGTTGGGATGGCGAGCTTATGAGAGTTTACTTTATGAGCTCAAGATATGATTACATAAGCTTTAAAAGTAGAAGCCCCTTAGAAGTAGCTTATGACCATAGCTTGAGCTTTTGAAAGTGTTAATTACAATAATACACTTATGGGTATATTACATGATTTGTCAGTTTGTGTTTTTTCGTCATTTTGCAATTAAAAATTATTATCTCTACTTTGTAAAGTACATCTAAAAGTAAAAGCTCCACTTCAACTATTGTAAGTTCCACCTACAAGCTCAAGCTTGAGCTCTTATAAACTCCACCTATAAGCTCAAGCTCCACTCAACGTAATTTTGCCAAACATACCTTTAATAGTTTTTTTCATCTAACAATCGTGTCAGCTCTATCATATAATTCTATACCATTTTATATTTCACCAAAATTACCTAAAAAAAATAATTTTCGCCAATAGTAATCAATTAGTGCAGGATCACATACCAAAGACCAAAGAGATTTAGACATTTACTAGTGGTCTTTGAATTGCTCATCAACAAAAAAATTTGTGGGTTCAGCGGTTCAGGTCAATAATTAGACATATATAAGTGGAATATTTGCATTCCAAAAAATAAAATAAAAAAACTCTATCACAATAGTATCATTTAGAATGTGTTTAGGGACAGAGAATCAAACCCATAAAGAACCATCCCTGACAGATTAGCAACTTCCGTAAGGGCTGCCTTCCACCGATGTACATTATCATCTGTCCACCTTGAAGAGTCTTGGACTTCTAAGGCGAAAGTGTTATTTTGTTTCCTAACATCTGAAGGATCTACGTTATAAAAAACTGGTAGAGTGAAATGATTGCAATTCCTCCTTTGGTCAAGGATCAAGTGTAGCTCCTCAAGACACCATGCAGAAGTTGCATAGTTCTTAGACAACACAACTATCGAACTCCTAGACTCTTTTATTGCTCTCTCAATTTCAGGCTTAAGTTCTTCGCCTTTATTGATTTCTTCATCATCCCTAAAAGTACTGATCCCTGCTCGATTTAGTGCATCATAAAGATGATCACTAAATGAATAACGCGTGTCTTCGCCTCTAAAGCTTAGAAATACATCAAAGCGGCTGCCATTAACCCTAGAAGAAGACATTGTAACCAGGTAGGGTTTGTAAGGGTAGTATATAATCAATAAAAGAGTAAAGTATGAAAAGCATATATGCACCCATAGGTGTTCACATCTAAAATTAAAGCAAGTGAAAACATTTCTAAAAGATAAAGATGTTAACTGATTGATGAACGCCTCCGTAATAATTGTCTTTATTTTAGACCGAGAAAGTAGTATGAAATCATTTTATTCACTAACCAATAAGGCACGTGCGATGCTGGGTCTTGTTTTTTTGTAATTGCAAATCAAGCATACGGTACACACGTTCTACCACTACAGAAAAAATGTCGATTCTTCACGTTTATTTGTCCACGGAAACAAAGGCGTGTATATTTAATATAAAATTTTCCACACTAATAAGTGTATAAAAAAATATGCACATATAACGGCGTGTAAAAAATTTAGAAAAAAACACAACAATTAAAAGCGTGGATAAAATGTAGAACTACACATCTAAATTTGTGTAAATTGTAATATAAGATCATCACAACAATAAGCGTGTACTCTTTTATATAGGGAAAATAATATAATTTTTACTTACCAGTTGCCACACAAAAAAGCGTGGAGTTTTTATTTATTTTTATTTTTTATTTATTTATTTATTTGCTTTTTTTTTATAAAATTAAATACTCAATAACTCAAATGATAATAACACTGGTTTGACTCAGTTTTGCTTAAAATCAAAATCAATTTAAACGATTCAATTCTATCAGACCAGGTATCTTCATCAATTCGTTTGATTAATCTTGATCAAAATCAAAATATGTCTAATTTTTCTTGATGATTGATTTGATTGAAGCTAGATGTGATGTTAATATCGTAACTAAGCGTAAAATATGTGTTATTTAGTTGATTTGATTTGATTTTTGGATGAATAAGTTAGTTAGGTTTACGATCTCAAACCCTAGGTTTGTTAAATTCGTTACCGCGTGTTGTTGATTCATAATTGGGGATAAAATTAGGTTAGATTCATGTTTTGGATAACGGTTTCAATTTGAATCCGTAAGTTGCGTAAGTTGATTGTCGAGTGTTGTTGATTCATATATAGGGGATAAAATTAGGTTAGAATCGTATAGCGGTTTCATTTGAATCCTAAGTTGTAAGTTGATTGTCGAGTGTTGTTGATTCATATTGGGGATAAAGTTAGGTTAGATTCATCAGTTTTGTTTGTTAAATGTTTAGTAATGGTTGTTACGTTCGTAA
This sequence comes from Chrysanthemum makinoi, assembly GCA_910596185.1. NCBI lineage: Eukaryota > Viridiplantae > Streptophyta > Magnoliopsida > Asterales > Asteraceae > Chrysanthemum > Chrysanthemum makinoi. Next base: position 194,299,614 of record OU343219.1, on the reverse strand, counting down.
TTGGGATAAAATCGCGTTAGAAGTGAATGCAAATTGTTTATAGCGGTTTTGATTCGATAGATCTGAAACCGTAACTTGTATAAGCTGGCTATTGTGTGTTGTTGATTCATAACTGGGGATAAAATTAGGTCGGACGCAAAAGTTTTGCTCTGTGATTGTTTAATAGAATTTGTTAGAATCATAATCGGGAACATATACATGTTAGTTGTGACGGTTTTGTTTGATTATCGTTTATAACGCTTCGGTTCAAACCGTATGTTGCGTTAGGAGGTTATTAGATCAGAACTGTGAATAGAATCATGTAGATGTGTTAACAGTTTTGTTTGTTTTGTTACGTGTTTTAGATAAATTGCTGCAGAGACCGTGGAATCAAGTGACGTAACGGATGCGATCGGAATGGCAAACCGCATTTTACATGATGTGAGTATTTGTGGATTTGTCTGATCATGCTATGCACATATTTTGCATCTGATTGAGTTGATTTAGGCTTAGTAGGTTGTGTATGGATTTCGTTTATGGCATGGCATCATTGAATGAGAAAAGGCCCAAGTCAAAAGGGGTTGAACCTCATGAGCACACGATCAAAACTGTTAGTGAATTCTCTAAATTTTTAGTTATTTTAAATTTTCTTGTGTATATTGTATATGAAAGTATGTTAAAAGTTCATGATGCCAATGGTCATTAGTCTATTTTTTGTATAATATTTCTAATCCTTCACTACAATGAATTTGTTGTAGAATGTATTTATTCTCTTGTTTCCAATGTTACATTGTTATAAATTGTAAAATGCTTGAACTTTCTAATCATGACGAGTAATTAGTCTATTTTTTGTATAATATATGTTATCCTTTAGTAAAACATGGATTCGGGTCAAACAAGGTGAAAGACCATTTTATAAAAATGGGACGTGAAATGGATCTTTAAGGGTCAAACAGGGCAGAATGAAAGTCATATGAAGTATTTGAGAGTCAGTCTACTCAACCCAAAGAAAATTTACCCATCTAGAGTCGTACTCAATTTGCTCCCTTTGTCAATTGTGGTTTTTCTCCATATGTAATCGAATTAGATATGAAAAGAGTTTGTCATTTTATTTTCCTAAGTTACTAGAATGTGATACCTTTACAAGTTTATCTCATATCTTCATATCACCTTTGTTTGGGGGTAGTATTTAAGGTCATATCGTTTGTCTCTTTTGTAGTGATAGACATGATGGTTACTGTTTTATCACTCCTGATCGTTATCTTAAAGTACTATCATAATGCAAAAGTTAAAGGCATTGTTGAATAATCATGGAAAAACATGATATTAGGTGTGTGCCTTTGTAATGTAAAACGTAGAGAAGTTGGTAGGTATATTTATATTGCAGGCTTTGCATTGTTGCCGCTTCATTATCATCCTCACAAAAACATCGTCAACAATATTTTTGTAAGTTTATCTCACTAACACAAATGATGAGAATGTTCACGTTATTTAAGTTTATTAAGGAATCTATTACGCTTTTTTTATGTCGTTTTGTTTTCAAAGTTACCATGTTACTTGGTCTTCATTTTATAATAGTCATCTTCGTCCCTTGTTTGAAAGATAATATGTTTTCAGCCCTCTTTCTCGGCGCATCACCACTCATGGATCGTTACTCATCCGTCATTGATCATTAACTCGCCCATCATGGATCACTAATAGGGTATATTTTTCGCATTAACTAGTTTATATTTGATTGATGGTATTTGATATTTATGGAGTTTATATTATATGTGGAAAGAAAAAGAGGGTATATCATTATCAAATGTATGGTGTTATTATTATGACAGAATTTGATGATGAAAATATTTTAGTTCACCATCAAAAAGCTAAATTTTAACTGACGCTTTTCATAAGAAATTATCAACTGCTAGTGGTATTTGCTTCTTGATATATGCCATGGTTTTAGTTAAAATGCTTGAGATCTGACCGTTAATTCGAATATGTTTTCTTCCACATGGTTCTAGGCTTAGGTACGTTCTACGCTGAAGCTTTGTAGTTTACAAAATAGCCGCTTTTAGTTTCAGGTCAACTTACCAACATTATAGAGTACCCAATTCAAAAGAACACAAGAACAAGCTACAAAGACTAGGTATCCTTTTTCTATATTAGGTGATCATCCTAAGCTTGATCTTGCTATTGATGGTGCAGATGAAGTTGACCATGATCTTAACTTAGTTAAAGGCGAGTGGTGCTCTGTTAGAGAGAAAATGGTGGAAGCTGCTAGTAATAAGTTTGTTGTGGTAGTTGATCATTCTAAGCTTGTTACTGGAGTACTGGACTAGGCGGTAGTGGTTTTGCTATGTTGAGATGTTTAATAGTGAAGGATTTTATGCTAAGTTGAGGTTAGATGGTGATGGAAAGCCTTATGTTACTGATAATATTGATACATATTGTGCTTTGTTGTAGTGATCTAATCAGTGTATTTCAATTTTTCTTATAATGAGTAGTTATGTGTTTGAGACTAATTGCATAAAGGATCACATAAGTGTTTGTGTTTAATGATGCTTATCATCGTCATATTTAAGTATGGAGTATGTTATGGACTAAATGAGATTCACACCAATGTCAAACTTTGGATCTGATGCTTTGTACACCACCCTGAAGTAATGTGGTTTGATAATGTAAATTGTACACCACCGTTTAATACCGATTGCATACCTTGTACTTAGTCGAATTTAAGCAAATTGGTACTAACCAAGATATCAATTGTCTATAATTTTTGGTTTTCCTTCTCATTATTTAGGAGCTTGTTGAAGATGAACGATCAAAGCTTCTTGATTCCAGAGATGGTGTCATTGTTCATGAATAGCCAAGATGAAAGATCGAAGAAGCTTTCAATGATATTTTGTAAACACACTTAGAAATCGTTTATATGTGTTTCATGGTTTATATTAGTTTAACAAATAGTGTGGTATGATAAGTGTTATAAGAAATGTCAAATCATTTGATGTTTAATAAGAAATGTTATCTACAGAATTAAGTATCTGATTTATGCTGCAGAATTAAAAATATGCTACAAAATTTGTGTATTTATTTATAATACAGGGTATGAGTTGTAAAATCATGAAAAATACAGGGTTATGATTGAAAAATTATTAAAATAGTGAGTGACCACAGTTAAAAGCGTGAACAAAATTTGATGACGTGTTCAAGGGTGTACTTTTCAAACATCTTTCCATGGTTTGTAGTGGATTTATACAATTTTCTCACTTTGAAAAGCGGACAATTCAAAAATTTTTTCACACTTTCAAGCGCCACAATCGATCAATTTTACACGCTTAATAGTGTCTATCATTTTGACGCCATACTCCACGATAGGTATAGCGTGGACTTCAAATTTAATCACACTAATAAGCGTGTAAATATGTCCCAATATGCGTGTATAACTAGATGCTTTGTTGTAGTGTACTAACAAATGAGGTTATACTGATATGAACCGGATCGATGAAGAGATAAAAAGACGAAAATAACAAGATAAATAGTTTATACTGATGGGATAAACCGACCTCCCAATTGATTATCAAATCAATACTTTATATTTATTCAACATAATCACAATTACAATCATAATGTCTTATTTATAATAGAGGAGTCCTAAACTTACCCTAATACCCTAGCTTTCTCATCAAGAAATATAATAAAAGAAACTAACTTAATTAAAAATAAAGAAATACAGTATTAATTAATAAAGGAGGGTCGTGATCAATACTCACGCTTCCTAAAAACACCTTGTCCTCAAGGTGTTGCTTAAAAAGTCATATTGAGTAATTCCGGGATCCTATGGTCTTCTTTGAGCAACCAGCCTTGCTTTAACCGAACATTAGTCGAAAGATGTCCAAGATGATCTCACATCCCAACTTCAATATAATCTACCATATAAACATCTTATGATGTTCTCGCTGATTTTTCTTCCCAAAGAACGAACTTTGCTCAACAGTGCAACAACAATAAGAAGAACAACAAAGAAGTAGATGCAACAAAGAAACTCGCTCTTGTTAATCATCCCATTTGATTCAAGAACCATGAAGCTCATCCAAGTCATCATTAACTGGCCTAAATATTCTTTTCACGCCAAAATTAGCCCTCAGAAAATCGGCTTCTCCACCGACGTAACCATAAGCTCCTCCAAATTACCACCATATTCACTATTTTTTTCAGTTGTAATAAGTTTGGTTGAACTCGACAAACCGAAGTTTCTACCATGTTGTTATTTTGTTACGATAATCCCCGATCTCACCTTTATTAATTCCCGCCTCTCGAAAAGTTTTTATCTCCAATATATCCATCTCCATACTTTGTGCACAATTGCCGTTCTTAGTTCGGATCTCACTGTCTCCTTATGGACCTTTTTGTAAGCCTGCATACTTGTTCGATGCTCTTCCATTATAGCTCGCCATATGTGTTATTGATAACAAATCAAAAGATCCGATTTTTTTATGAACAAGAAATACGGTCGATGAATGCTGTTTTATGGTGGTGAATAGTAATTGCATGAACAAGTAATATCTTGATGAATAGTAAACTTTTTTTGAAACCCTAGAATCGAATGTTCCGATACCAATTTGATACGAACCAATTCGATATAGAGATGAAAAGAACAAAACAAGATAAATAGTTTTATATTAGTGGGAGAAACCGACCCCCCAATGGTTTATATTAATGAAATAAACCGACCCCCCAATTGATTATTAAATCAATAATTCATATCATATTTCATAATAAGAATTACAACCCTATTCATCTATTTATAATAAAAGACACCCTAATGCTAATTTTGTAAATCAAGATATAATCTTTACTTTAATTAAACACTATCTACTAATTAAATAATGATTATACTTATCTAATTAATAAAATACTAATAATAACTATAATGATATAATATTATAATCTAGGGTCGTATCATATAGTAATTGAAAACTTGTATATGAGATAATAAACAAACCAATTAATTAACACATTGTTATAGCTTATGTGTATGCATGATTCATATCATTAAATCAAATTGCTTTATACAATTCTATACAATACTTTATTCAAAAGTATGTAACATAATTTATTTATTTTTTGAATGAACTAATTATCTCACAATATATACAAGAAATTTATCTCACATGTCTTAAGACGGACGTGAACCGACAATCATTTGATTATTGAGCTTTTCATATAACAAGTGATATCACTGAAACACAAGACATTTGGTGTATGTAATAAGAGCTTTGCTACATCCTCCAACTATTTCCTCCTACAAATCCTCTTACACACAACAATATTATAGTTTTTTTCTCACTCATTCCCTCTGCATCACAAAACCGCCGTTCACAAGTGTTAAGTCATCTTATGAGTAGGCATATTTGTAGAAGGCTATTGTAGAAATATTTAGCATTTCTCATGTAATAAACTGAAGTTCCATATATATTAACTTTGTTGTGAAACTCAGTGGATAGGTAAAGAGAGGGTGATTGTCAAATCCTATAGTTTATCAATTATTTGCTTTTCTAAAATCACAGAACAATAAACTTAAAAACATCTTCTAATCTAATTGAATGCCTCTACATTCAAAAAGACCATTATGATTCATATACGGTTTTTTGTTTGCCACATCAAGTTTAAATAGTTTTATTAAGTTTTGAAGGCAAAACGTTTAAGAGTTACAATCGGCTGAAAAGTTAGCATTTTATACAAAGTGTAAAAAGTAATGTGCACTGTTAGATCATCCTACCAAACAATCATACGGTAGGGATTTAAAAATGTTAAAACATACGCATGTCCTTTGTATAAGATGGGCACAAGTGTAATTAAACAAAATCAAAACAGTCTAAATCACCTTTCCTCCCCATCTTATTCCATCATTTTCATTCTCAAATATCTCGAAAAATCTAATTTCTCTCTCTAAAACCAATAAAAAAAAATTTGTGGATCTATTTAGGGTTTCATTCCGATAAAAAATCTCTAAATAGTCATCGGTTTTTTACGGTTTCTTTCATTAAAACACAGAAATTTGTACTCGAAAAGATGAATCCAAATGGTAAGTTCATCATTTATGTTTTTATTTTAGTTTGTTCATTTAAATATGATTTAACTAACAAAAAATTTTAATTTTTTAGAACCTAGACTAAGTAAGAGCAAAGAGTGTGGTTACATGCATTTCCCATGCCGTTGTGCCAAATCACCGCCACATCAGCATTTCACATTTCACACTCATAGACCCAAAATACCTCTCCTTTGTTTCACATGTCGTTTTGGTTGTCGTTTCACACATTTTGGGCGTACCATTTTTTTATCTTTCAAACAAACTAAATTTTCATTCATAAAAATAAAAATAAAAATTACAATACGAGAAATAAATAAAGTACGAAAATTAAACTGAGTAAAAAAAACCATTACGAAAATATGAAAATACATCAAATTTATGAATAAACTAGTTTTCTTCTTTTGGTTGGTATCGTTGTCAAGTATGATCCATTAAATCTCATTGAAGCTTTACGTGTACGGTTTTATCAGGCAATTCTTTTGCTTTTCTCCGTTGCACTACGTATCTCTCGAGCCATTCTCATTGTATATGTGGCTGCGGACTAACATACAAATCGTTGTAACCACTTATGTTGTACTTTTGATCATTCAAAATCATGTTATGGGCAAGATAATGCACGTGTACATGACTTTTCATATCTTGTTCAAAGTTCAAGTAAGCTCCGGTTGTTGTATAATTCCCCAACGTCCTTGTAGGACACCAAAGGCTCGTTTAATATCTTTTCGTGCACCTTTTTGTCACCTTTTAAAGTATCCATGTTTATCGTCTAGTGCCACCGAAAATGATTTGACAAAAGGACCATTGAGGGTAAATCCCGTCCGCTAGATAATTACCTTTTTCATACACATTACCATTTACTTCAAACTAGGGGTGTCAAATGAGTTGACCCGAACCCGATAAGGGCTTATAGGATCGGGTTAATTCGGGTCCATTTTAGCTTATCGAGTTTATCGGGTCAACCCGATAAACCCGATAGCCTTAAAGGGTCGGGTTAGGGTTTTAATTTGTTCCTTATCGGGTTGACCCGATAAGCTATAATGTCCCATTAACAAATCTACAATTTTTGAACTTGATACGCGTACAACGCGCGTTCGGGGTCAAAGGAACTTCCTTTTCGTCGAACAAGTTTTTCAACACCCTAGGCAGTGAACCTAGTCGTTGTAGTGTAGTATTAGGGTAAGCCTCGGGAATTGATATCGTTCTCTAGGGGAATAGGAATGCTAGTGCGAAATTACTACGCTACCTTTGGGGTTGAGGAAGATTATTTTTTATGGTTTTTTAGAAAATGGAAAGGTACGAATCTGGGGGTTTGGATTTGCTGGTTGGTATTTCTACCGACTACTCTACTTATCTAATTATCTAATTAACTAAGCTAAGGTGAGTGTAGTCTATGTCTATTGTTGTGTGCTCTTATGATGATTAAAAATGTGTTTACTTAGATGTTATTACTCCCTAGTTATCTCCTATTGATGGTTGAATTGTCACGTCCTTATTCTTAACGCGTTGTGTTTCTAAGGTCGTAGGGTATGCATTTATCCCTACCTCTTTGAAGCTACCTAAGGTTAATGACTACGAAATATCTAGGATTCATAAACTTAACACTAAGGTTATCTTTGGATATTTAGCCTACAACTCCACTAGTAACTATAAGCTAAGGTTCAACAAAGACTAATCAAGCATTAATAACACAACGAATGACCTGTCGCAATACTAGGTCAATCAAAATTAAGATAAGAGACAACCAATCAATATTCAATAACTAGGTTTCATATTATCTAAGCAAACACACAAGTAAATTAGCCGGACATGGAGAACATGCAAGCATACACACAAACAATTGAAAACATGATTGAATCAATGAAGTAAAACACTTATCTTGTTGTAAAATAGGGTATGAAACCCTAAGATACTGCCCAAGACAGCCTTGGTTCGGTTTAAGTTTTTACTCCACAAAACTACCTCTCTAAAACTGAAAATTTTGGATTATATATATAGGGTTACAGAATGCGACGGCGTCACTCTTTAATTGTGACACCGTCGGGTCGCCGCCATTATAGTTTAGTCTTGGCCACGTCAACTCGTGACGGCCGCTCACCTTATGCTCGTGACGCCGTCGGCTTCAACCTCTCGACCGCCTCTCGATCTAAATCTAGGCCGTCGAAGTTGCGACGCTCTACTCTTTTAAACCTGATGTCGTCACTTGTAAATTAACAATTTGGCTATCGAGTCGCCTCAAGATGTGTCGCGACGGCGTCAGCATTTAAGCGCGACGCCGTCCCCTTTCAATTCCAGCAGCTTGAGTGTCTCGATTCTTGACTTTGGCTATTTTCTTTATATATTTGCGTCTTTTCGTCCGAATAAGTGTCATTCCAGCAATTTGCCTTCAAGATACCTAAAAAGTGAAAAGGAACGAAATTAAGTAGTAACAGATACAAAAGTGATCAATTAAGGGCTTAAATGACCTCTCAAAAGTGTACCTTTTAAATCCTTATCAGAACTAATGCTCGTTTATTATAATCCATTAGCGCAATTCTTGAACAAATTTATAAATTGGATCTCTAAACTTACTTCTAGTGTATTTGCATATATACATCAGTAGCTTAGTTTCTTTTCTCTATTTTAAAAGTTGGTGCTATAAGCTGAAAAAACGACATAGCTACTGACTAAAAAAATTCAAGCCAAATAGCTACTTATAATATTCTTTGAACTGCTTGTTTCTTCGTGATATGTTAGGCTCTAGGATATGCAATTGTTGTTTTGGTTTTCTTTTTAAATAATTTTCATGTTTAGCGGTATTTAATAAATGAAGCAAATTTTGGGATAAGATTAGCATGTAACCCGATAACCCGATAGACCTGATAGCTTATCAGGTCGGGTTGCGGGTTAGTTTTATTTTTTCAAAACCCGATAGACCCGACCTGATAAGCCTTTAACCCGACCCGATAACCCGATTGACACCACTACTTCAAACAGAGCAA
>OU343219.1:194279043-194290481 GCA_910596185.1 Chrysanthemum makinoi | reverse complement strand
CCGGAATTACTCAATATGACTTTTTAAGCAACACCTTGAGGACAAGGTGTTTTTAGGGGCGGGAGTATTGATACGACCCCTCACTATTAATTAATATTTCTTTATTTTTAATTAAGTTAGTTTCTTTTATTATATTTCTTGATGAGAAAGCTAGGGTATTAGGGTAAGTTTAGGACTCCTCTATTATAAATAAGACATTATGATTGTAATTGTGATTATGTTGAATAAATATAAAGTATTGATTTGATAATCAATTGGGAGGTCGGTTTATCCCATCAGCATAAACTATTTATCTTGTTATTTTCGTCTTTTTATCTCTTCATCGATCTGGTTCATATCAGTATAACCTCATTTGTTAGTAGAACGTGTGTACCGTATGCTTGATTTGCAATTACAAAAAAACAAGACCCAGCATCGCACGTGCCTTATTGGTTAGTGAATAAAATGATTTCATACTACTTTCTCGGTCTAAAATAAAGACAATTATTACGGAGGCGTTCATCAATCAGTTAACATCTTTATCTTTTAGAAATGTTTTCACTTGCTTTAATTTTAGATGTGAACACCTATGGGTGCATATATGCTTTTCATACTTTACTCTTTTATTGATTATATACTACCCTTACAAACCCTACCTGGTTACAATGTCTTCTTCTAGGGTTAATGGCAGCCGCTTTGATGTATTTCTAAGCTTTAGAGGCGAAGACACGCGTTATTCATTTAGTGATCATCTTTATGATGCACTAAATCGAGCAGGGATCAGTACTTTTAGGGATGATGAAGAAATCAATAAAGGCGAAGAACTTAAGCCTGAAATTGAGAGAGCAATAAAAGAGTCTAGGAGTTCGATAGTTGTGTTGTCTAAGAACTATGCAACTTCTGCATGGTGTCTTGAGGAGCTACACTTGATCCTTGACCAAAGGAGGAATTGCAATCATTTCACTCTACCAGTTTTTTATCACGTAGATCCTTCAGATGTTAGGAAACAAAATAACACTTTCGCCTTAGAAGTCCAAGACTCTTCAAGGTGGACAGATGATAATGTACATCGGTGGAAGGCAGCCCTTACGGAAGTTGCTAATCTGTCAGGGATGGTTCTTTATGGGTTTGATTCTCTGTCCCTAAACACATTCTAAATGATACTATTGTGATACAGTTCTTTTATTTTATTTTTTTGGAATGCAAGTATTCCACTTATATATGTCTCATTATTGACCTGAACCGCTGAACCCACAAATTTTTTTGTTGATGAGCAATTCAAAGACCACTAGTAAATGTATAAATCTCTTTGGTCTTTGGTATGTGATCCTGCACTAATTGATTACTATTGGTGAAAATTATTTTTTTAGGTAATTTTGTCACGATTGTTAGATGAAAAAAACTATTAAAGGTATGTTTGGCAAAATTACGTTGAGTGGAGCTTGAGCTTATAGGTGGAGTTTATAAGAGCTCAAGCTTGAGCTTGTTGGTGGAACTTACAATAGTTGAAGTGGAGCTTTTACTTTTAGATGTACTTTACAAAGTAGAGATAATAATTTTTAATTGCAAAATGACATAAAAACACAAACTGACAAATCATGTAATATACCCATAAGTGTATTATTGTAATTAACACTTTCAAAAGCTCAAGCTATGGTCATAAGCTACTTCTAAGGGGCTTCTACTTTTAAAGCTTATGTGATCATATCTTGAGCTCATAAAGTAAACTCTCATAAGCTCGCCATCCCAACGAAATTTGTAGCTAGCAGGAACTTATTTTTATAAGCTCAAACTCTCTTTAAGCTCACTCCACGAGTCCACACCAAACATATAAGTGATGTTGGGAACTTGAGATTACTTCTTTGCTTGGTCCTTAAGTTTGATATTATGAGTTAGGTTTGGAGTGAGCTTAGGGATATATATGCTTTATACTATAGAATATTTATAGGGATCACAAGTAATACCCCTCTATGTCTTTTTTTTTTTTTTAATTATTTTTAATTGTTTATATCATAAAACTGTGAAATGAAAAGTGCGGAATAAAAAATATAAAGTTTAACAAGTCAAAAGTGCGGAACAAAAACTTATAAAAAACTTATGTTGTACTGTAAATAGAGAATCAAATGGTCGTGGGCCGAGGGTACCAATAGTAGTACCCTTTTATCGTTGACACTAAAGATATGTTTATGAGATGAAGCACTTCTATAAAAGTATTATTAATTATTCAACAGCTATAGATTATATTCAGTAAGAGATGGGAATGAAGTAACTGAGTTTGAAAGTATTAATCATTTTTTATAAAAAAGTTTGTTCATGCATATACATTTTTCTTAGAAATTCTAAAATTACTAGGATTGATTTTATTAGTTAACAGCATTGCAAAAAAGATAAAACTTGTAGCTCATGTTAATAGCATTGCAGCTTACAGTTTACAACTTACAGCATACAGTTTACAACTATTTTTGCCAAAGATACCCATCTTCTCGTTTATCAAACAACTTTTGAGTCTTCCAATAAGCTTGCTCATGTTGTTTTTGTTATTGCAGGTCTGAAGCCGATTTTATAAAGGAAATTGTTACAAGAATTTATAATAAACTGGATCGGAAAGAAATCCAACTCCCACTAAATCTAATTGGGATAGAGACCCGAGAAGAGGAGATCAAATCGTGGTTAAGGCAATCTAATGTTGAATTTTTAGTGATTTGTGGCATGGGTGGAAGTGGGAAGACAACAATAGCCAAGCATGTTCTGGATTCAAATTGGGCGAAATTTGAAAACATCAGCATCCTTGAAGACATTGGTAATAGATGTAAAGAATCACACGGGTGTTTGCTTCAGCTACAACAACAACTTTTTGGAGATATTTTAGGGGGCAAGAGAAGAAAAATACCCAGTGTTTGCCAAGCTACATTGAAGATTGAAGAGGCCTTACAAATGAAGAAGGCACTTATTCTTCTTGATGACATTGTTGAACCGAGCCAGTTAGAAGCCTTACTTGGATACGGAAATATTAATAAACAAAGCAAGGTTATAATTACAACCACGGAAAATAGTATAGTTAGATGGCTTGAGTCTAGATCTTGGAGGTATCAAGAGTACAAGGTGAAATTGCTAAATGTTGATGAAGCGTTAAAGCTTTTAAGTCTCCATGCCTTTAAATCCGAAGTTCCTATGGAAGGGTTCGAGGAGCTTGCACTAAAGGCGGTACAATATTGTGAAGGAAATCCACTTGCTCTTGAAGTGTTGGGTTCCTCTTTACATGAGGACAATACAATCCAGTATTGGGAAAGTCATTTGAGGTTATTGGAATATGATATGAATCATAAGATTCAGCATGTACTCATGAGGAGCTATGAGTCATTGCCATACAACTCTGAGAAAGAGTTGTTTCTGCATATTGCTTGTTTCTTTGTTGGCATAGACAAAGAATATGTGGTAAAGATACTGGAGCATGATTACTCAGCAATATCTGGGATCAAATCCCTGACTAATAAATGCCTTCTTTCTGTTTCCCCAAGAAAAAAACTCATAATGCATCGATTGCTTCAAGAGATGGGGAAAAGCATAGTTCGTCAGGAATCATACAAAGACGCTGCGAAACGAAGTAGAGTGATGGGCAATGACTCTTATGAGATATTATGCAAAGGAAACGTACAATACTTCATACTTCTCATGTGTATATTTAAGCCTATGTTTCTTGATTTTCACGCCTTCCTATTTCATCTCTATATTCTCATCCTCTTTTCTTTTAGGGTTCGGAAACGATTGAAGGTCTGGCACTAGACATGAGATTGCTGAGAGACGAGAAGGTTGCATTAAAGGTAATATAAAATAAGTCACTTCTGATAGATCTATGTTTAAACATATCCATTATATTTTCGGGATTTTATAGCTTTACAATTATATCTTTGAAGTAGGAAGAAATGAAGATGAATGATTTATTATGCTATAACGTTATTTGTTATGTTCCTTTTTGGTTTATAATGAGAGATTTGTTATAACAAATGATATAAATACGAATTTCATGCACAAATATCCATTAGCATAAAGGATTTGGGTTTGTGGGCGTGAGTATAGTATATATTTGTGGGGACTAGTTTGTAGTCGTCTCGTTTTTAATAGAAGCATGAAAAGGTACATGTTTGTTTTATTATGAACAAGTGATTATGGCTATGGCATAAATTTTTACGGCTTGGTTGAGATATTCGAAATCTCTGGTCTTAATATGCATGGGCAAATGACAAGGTGGATTGGAGGTTGTTTCAACACCATGGTTATGAACAAGATAACAATCTATTTCAATGTGTTTGACTCATAGTTTAGTGAAATGGTTTGACTGTTACTCAAATATTATCATTGCTATAACTAACTATTCTTTAAATAAACTTTAGAGGGATTTGTAGGAGGGTACATTAATTATCGTGTAGAGTTGATTTTTCTTCCTAGTTTATCCCCGACCCTTGTCAGGCTGGAGTCTAACAATATACTTAGAAATTTGTTGCTTATGTCTCAATACACAGCCAGGTGTACATTCATCAAGGACTGGGAAATTATCTTTATGTGCTTCATGCATAGTATTATAAATTCTTGTAACAAAAATCTTTGTATTGTGTCTTTCGGTAAATGATGAATGCCAACTCATTTTACTACGAATTTTTCAGTCAAAAGACCTCAAGACGGAGGCACTTACAAAAATGGATAGACTCAAGTTACTCCAATTAAATTATGTGGAACTCACTGGACCCCATGAGAACTTTTCAGAAGATCTAAGATGGCTGTGTTGGTTTGGATTTTATATAAGAACCATACCGTCTGACTTATTCATTAGAAACTTGGTGGCTTTAGATATGAGCTGTAGCAAGTTGGAAGTATTTGACCCGCCTGTGGTAGGGAATTTAGTATCCTCTTTTACTTACTTGTCCATTTAGTTTTGTGCAGACTTGAAGCGCTAAATAAATCTTGTTACCTTTGCAACAGGATCTTCCATTACTGCAGATCCTAAACCTTAGAGACTCGTACGATCTACTCGAAATCCAAAATATTTTTCGACTCCCAAATCTTGAGACTTTAATTGTTTGGAACTGTCACAATTTGGTTCATGTCTGTGAAACCATTGGAGGCCTCAGAAGTCTTGTTGAAGTGAACATGACAGGGTGTGAAAACCTAGGGAAATATTCAGGGGAGCATATAAATCCGTCAAAAAAGCTAAAACATTCCCTTGATTTTCCAAGTTCATTAGAGCGGTTATTCCTCAAGGACTGCAAAATTGAGTGTTCTGATTATTTTCCTCTTAGTTTCAGTGATCAATCATCTTTGCAGTACTTGAATTTAGGCAATGGCCTGTTTGTAGTTCTGCCCAATTACACTCATCTAAAATATCTTCGGGTCCTTGACTTGAGTTTGTGCTCAAAACTTAGATGGCTTCTATGTCTCCCAAGTAATCTTGTAGAATTGTATGTATATTACTGTGAGTCACTGGAGATAGTAAGCTTTGAATTACAACAATTCACGTTGCAAGAGTTTGGATATGAAGGTTGTAGTAGTTTATCCGAAATCCAGGGCTTTCTCAAATTGGTTCCCCTAGCCAAACTTAATGAAATTGACTTGGGACACATGAAGTGGCTAAAAGATCATCAAAATCTTCAGATATGCTTGGTTGGTGATGATGAGCTCACCATTGGCAGGGATTGTTGTGCACAGGTTTGTTGTTCCTCTATTAAACACCTGCATAACCACACACACAAGCACGTCACATCCACGTGCAAACTGATTTTATATGAATTGATAAATTCTTTTTAAACTCATGTGCCACAGATGTTGTATGAATTCGATATAATGAGCATATCTCTGCCAAATGTAATGGATTTAAATATGAAGCCTGAGTATACTTCACTATCATCAAGTTTGTCCTTTGAAGTGCCTTCGTGTCCCAGGAATAGGAGGCTCAAAGGATTAAATGTGACTTTTAAATATACCTTACAAGGTTATGATTGGCCTTGGTTTGCTAAAATCAGTACAGCTAATGGCGTTGATTTGATGTACAATCCTAAAGTCTTTGGTAAACCTGAATTTGGTGAGGTTGGTTTATGGTTAAGCTACTGGCCAATTGGAAACATGTTAAATGTTGGAGATAAAGTTCATGTATCTATTAGGGCTTCGAAGCACGGATTTATAGTACTTAAATGTGGTGCAAGCCTTGTGTTCACGGATGATGATTTAGCTAATGCAAGTGTGGAAAATAAAGTACGGCCCTTTGGAGGAGATTTGTCTAGATTTCAACTATGCACAGGAGCATACTATCTATGTCGGCGTGATTTCTTTGAGTTAATGGAGGTTGGAAGACTAATTCCTGGCTGGTTTAGGAATTTAGTTGGTGATACCATTGATGATACAGAGGTTAGAGGATGGAGAAAGACCGGTCGACCTCAACTGCCAAATCCATCAATTACAGAGTTAAAAACTGTTAGGTGCATCATCCATGGTCCTGAAACGGTAAATATGCTCTATAATATTTGTTTTTATTTTTATTTTTGGGCAACAGATTATTACATAAAAGAGCCTAAAGATGTATTCGGTGGATGGTCTAAATGAACTTTTGTTAGATGTCTGTTACATGTAATCTAGTTTATTGACGCTACTTTGATTGCATTTAATGCTTAGTTGTGATTTGCTAACTCAGGAGGATATTTACAAGATCATGAAGAGAGTTAAATCATCTGTAAGAGATAAGAGTGGTGAATTACGCATGGACGAGGAGACATTGAAATCTATCACCATACCTGAACTTAGTGATGCAGCAAAAGAGGTATATCTTCAAGTAGTCTTTGATTGTGATAGAACCTTTATGAAGTTGCTCACAGATTTCATTATTAGCGAGTCTTTGATACTAAATTTATTTTTTGTTTAAATCTAGTTAGAGACCATTAGACACTGAGTTAGCCCAACAACATGTTAACACTGGATTGAGACAAGACTAATGAGATTGTTGATATTCAATGTTTCATGAGTTTTGTTCTTGCTGTTAATTGTTGTTGTTTGGATATTGTAACTGTAAGGTTGCTCATATGATATCTATGTATGTATTATGGTTATGCTAACATGACATGTAACCACCGGGCATATGTTAATGTCACTTAATGTGCATAAAATTGATTGAAAAAATGTATTTAATTATAGTAATTTGTATGTTTAATTTATGCTTATTTATTAAAGGCCATTTTTGATATAAAAGGAGAGAATTCATGTTTATTGAATGTACCATAACATGATCACTGGGCTAATGTTAGCAAAACCCGTTTATTATTATTATTATTATTATTATTATTATTATTATTATTATTATTATTATTATTTTATTTTATTTTATTTTAATAATAATTATTATATTTATTGAAACATACTAGTAATAATTTTACATAAATTTGGATGAGATTCTAGACACAAGTTGTGCTCACACTCTTTTCTAAATACAAAAACTCACTCTTAGCATTATTTGGGTGGCTAATAAAAACAGACTTAATACGTGAAAGTGTGTCCAAAGCCTCCGTATCGAATTCCCTGAACGCAGAAAAAGCAAAAGGTAAGAACTTGTATCCGTTGTCCTCACACTTGGACGCATACTTCCTCTTTTTCTTCTCCACACCGCTTTTCTTCCTCTTATTATTATTTTTATTTTTTTATTTTTATTATTTTTTTTTTTTTTACAAAAGATTAGTGGGGAGCCTCGAAACCAACTGAGCCCCCACACCTCTAGCAATGGTAAAACCAATCCTATTAAAGATATGAACTGCTGCACGCGCTCCAATGTCCTGAGTCATCGAGAAACGTCGAATACGCTTGAGTAAAGTGACTGCATCTTTATCAAGTTCCCCAAAAGAGGAAAAAGAGAAGGGGAGAAACCCATACCCAATATCCGCACATTTGACCTCGTACTTGACCCGTTTACGCTGAGCAGCATCACTGATCGCTCGCCCTGGTATAAAATCAATCAACCCGGATTGCGTCAAGGGCGACGAACCTGTAAGGTCAACACATACATCACGTCCACTATCCCAAGAATAGAGTAGTATGTCAGCCGGTCGCAAGGATCTGTCCCCATCTCCAAAAAGCCCAATATCCACCTCCTTGCGAGCGGAAATCCCTGATCGAGAGCATATGTCAACAAGAACATCGCGCACAAGGTTGTGACGATGTTTAATGCCAACAATACCCGCACACGAAACAGCGTGATCCCCGTAAATATCTCCATGAAAAACCTTAGAGCAAGCGAACACCGGTACCTGAACAAAGTGAAAAGAGGAACACCCAAACGATAACACAGTACACACCGATAAGCCCTGGCACTCATAGTCTGTCCCAATCCAGATACCGGAGCCACCCTAAGCCAATCCGAAGTGTGATCCTCCTTTAAAGAGCTCCATAACGCCATCTGTCGAGGGGAAAGATGGAAAGTAGATTCAACAGTTTGGGAAACCCGACCGAAGTATATATCTGCCAATTTCTTCATAAGTTTGGGGGCAACGACCTCGCTAGGGTTACTCAAAAGGTCAATATCCATATTCACGTTGAAAGTACATAAAGCATCATCAAAAGAGGGACCATCAGCAATAATACCCGAACCATGAAGAAGCTTAGTCTGAAGGCCAGCTGATTGAAGTCTAGAAGCAATGAAGGCATAGTTCAAGACATCACCTGCAGAATATAAACCAAGTCCCCCAAAAGCAAAAGGTAAGGTGGCGAGTCTCCACTGCCAGTCACCAAAACCAGGTCCAGAAGCAGTGACAATACGCTCTAAAGAAGAACGAAGTGCCGCATCAAAAGAAACCTGAGCGCACTCAAAGACCCGAGGAGAACATGTGCGCATAGAAAAATAGAGCTTAGAAATACCAGCACATGCACGGAGTAACAACAACTCGCATTGAGGGTCATTAAGTTTGGCAACTGCCTCCATAAGTTCAATAGTTTTAGCAACCCTTTTCAGGACCAACTTACTACCAAACTCAAAATCCACACTAACAGGTCCACCCAATAATTTAACACCATGTGAGGGGCGAGAAATATTAGGGGGAAAAACACCATCATACCTGCTTCTGGGGTCCTCTTGTGGCCAAAAGACTTCAGTTTTATCAACATTGAGGTGTAAGCCACGACAAGGTCCGTCTGCCATAATCAACTCTAAAACCTTACCCACAACCAAGGTATCACCAATAATAGTGCCATCATCCAAATACCAAGCTTGAAAGGAAAGGTCAAAAGAATCTCGAATCTTACATGCTAAGGGATGTAAAACTAAAGCAAAAAGAAGAGGCCCAAGCGGATCACCTTGTTGCACGCCTTGATGAGACCAAAGAGTATGCTCACCATAATATAATCTAGCAGGACTAGAGTAGCAAAACTCCACCCACTGTGAAATAGCCGGGAAATGCAAACGAACCTCATGTAACATAACAGCCCGGTCCACCATGTTGAAAGCGTTTTTAAAATCAACCAACAACATGGACAGACCAACCTCACACCCGCGGTCCTCAACCAAACGGTTCACAGCATGGAGAATAGCTTCCCCTCCCCCAGATACCCCAACACCAAGTTGTAAATCATCAAAATAACTGCCTGAAGAGTGGCTAAGCATGGAAGCACAAACCTTGGAAACTAACCGCCTCCAAACAGTCCCAACAGCAATAGGACGGATACCCCTTCCTGGTTTGACTAAGGGTGTGAGAGGCACTAGCAATATATTCCCCAACGCCTCTGACAGTTACCAAGAAGAAAAAGGTTCACCACTTGGGTAATAGAAGCGATCAACTCGTCGAAATAGCCACAAATGCACCACTCAAACAATCCAAAAGGTGTTAGCACGCGAACCCATCTCGCCCACAAGAAGTACCACGAGGGAAACTCTTGATCATGTCAAGAACGATGGAAGAGGATGCGGTAAGGTGATGATGGTCAATAGGTATATCAGGCAAGAGAGGAGCAGACTGAAAAGGGTGCTTAGCTTTTAAGTCTTCAAGAGTAGAAGCATCATAAGGTGCAACACCAGAAGACGAAAGAACTCTGACCGCAGCAGTATAATGACCATCACAAATCTTCCTCTTACATTGCTTGACATTACGATCACCCAAATCCCAACTATCATCATCAACAGAAGACCATGATGGGAGGGGTTCAGCTAAAACCTCACGCACAACCTGCAAACTACCACCAGGAGAGCCCCATGCATGAATAGCATTAACAATATACTCTTCCTGACGTTGACGCTTAGTGACCGACCTACTCTCGACTACTCCTGCAAAAGGTTTTAAGAAGACAAAGCGGCAGGACAAATAAACTAACCCAACAAGAAATGTCACCAGGCGTGCAGATCACCTTATCAAGAGCTCTTTTCAAAGCACGAGAGAACTCTAAACGACATTTAGGAGGGATAGATTTAACAGTCCGCAAACCCCTAGCAAATAAAGTATCAAGAAGGGACAGGTCAAAACCACCAAGCACGTCCAAAACCGAATCCTCAACAAGGGCAACATGAGAAGGAACCTGTGGCTTAGGGAGATCATATAACACAAACCGAACAACACCATCACCACAATCAGGAGGAGACACAAAATCAGAACCCGCACCATGGCGACACTTAGCCCGGAAAGTATGCGTTTTGAAACAAACCCCACACAACCACAAACCCATACGCTTAAGAGTAACCTCAGCCCTTTCAAAATAGTCGATCCGTCAAAAGGGAATGCCTAATAGTAACTTGAGCCTCACCACAAAAATGCCGATCACGAAGATGTGTGATCAAAGAGGTTTTAGCCAAACCATTACCACCACCATCACGACATCCATTAAGACCAACAAAGGGACAATGGAATCTAACGGTAGGCATATGAACAACCACTTTGTAAACAAGCTTCAAGAAAGGGAGTACCAAAGGAAAAACCAAGGAAAACCAACTGAAAAACAACCAAGCAACAAAAACACTCCGAGCAGTAAGAAACCACAACAGAACAACCAACCAACGAAGTTCCCAAACAAACCACACGAGACAAAAACCTGTAGGAGACCTAGTCGAAGCCAATAACCAAAGCAGCAGCGAAACAAGATTACCCAATAACCAAGCTTCAAAAACCTGTAGGAGACTTATTCGAAGCCAATAACCAATCAGATACTGCCTTCGTATAAACAAACACCTTCAAGCTGACCAGTAGCCCAAGAATCCCAGTCTTAACCACGTATAAACAACCAGATATTGCCTACGCTTGAACACCAGAAACTGCCTACGAATAGAAACCCTAAAACAGATTCAAAATGGCAACGTGGGGAGAGGGAGAAGCACCGTATGGGAGAACTGATAAGATATCACAACCAATCGGAGAACCAAACAAAACAAGATACGGGGGTTTCAAGAAAACGAAACCCTAGAAACAGAAAAACCCTAGAAAAAACGAAAAAGAACAGAACCTTGTCAC
>OU343219.1:194249164-194275932 GCA_910596185.1 Chrysanthemum makinoi | reverse complement strand
GATCATTCAAAATCATGTTATGGGCAGTATAATGCACGTGTACATGACTTTTCATATCTTGTTCAAAGTTCAAGTAAGCTCCGGTTGTTGTATAATTCCCCAACGTCCTTGTAGGACACCAAAGGCTCGTTTAATATCTTTTCGTGCACCTTTTTGTCACCTTTTAAAGTATCCATGTTTATCGTCTAGTGCCACCGAAAATGATTTGACAAAAGGACCATTGAGGGTAAATCCCGTCCGCTAGATAATTACCTTTTTCATACACATTACCATTTACTTCAAACTAGGGGTGTCAAATGGGTTGACCCGAACCCGATAAGGGCTTATAGGATCGGGTTGATTCGGGTCCATTTTAGCTTATCGAGTTTATCGGGTCAACCCGATAAACCCGATAGCCTTAAAGGGTCGGGTTAGGGTTTTAATTTGTTCCTTATCGGGTTGACCCGATAAGCTATAATGTCCCATTAACAAATCTACAATTTTTGAACTTGATACGCGTACAACGCGCGTTCGGGGTCAAAGGAAATTCCTTTTCGTCGAACAAGTTTTTCAACACCCTAGGCAGTGAACCTAGTCGTTGTAGTGTAGTATTAGGGTAAGCCTCGGGAATTGATATCGTTCTCTAGGGGAATAGGAATGCTAGTGAGAAATTACTACGCTAAGGTTGGGGTTGAGGAAGATTATTTTTTATGTTTTTTTAGAAAATGGAAAGGTACGAATCTGGGGGTTTGGATTTGCTGGTTGGTATTTCTACCGACTACTCTACTTATCTAATTATCTAATTAACTAAGCTAAGGTGAGTGTAGTCTATGTCTATTGTTGTGTGCTCTTATGATGATTAAAAATGTGTTTACTTAGATGTTATTACTCCCTAGTTATCTCCTATTGATGGTTGAATTGTCACGTCCTTATTCTTACGCGTTGTGTTTCTAAGGTCGTAGGGTATGCATTTATCCCTACCTCTTTGAAGCTACCTAAGGTTAATGACTACGAAATATCTAGGATTCATAAACTTAACACTAATGTTATCTTTGGATATTTAGCCTACAACTCCACTAGTAACTATAAGCTAAGGTTCAACAAAGACTAATCAAGCATTAATAACACAACGAATGACCTGTCGCAATACTAGGTCAATCAAAATTAAGATAAGAGACAACCAATCAATATTCAATAACTAGGTTTCATATTATCTAAGCAAACACACAAGTAAATTAGCCGGACATGGAGAACATGCAAGCATACACACAAACAATTGAAAACATGATTGAATCAATGAAGTAAAACACTTATCTTGTTGTAAAATAGGGTATGAAACCCTAAGATACTGCACAAGACAGCCTTGGTTCGGTTTAAGTTTTTACTCCACAAAACTACCTCTCTAAAACTGAAAATTTTGGATTATATATATAGTGTTACAGAATGCGACGGCGTCACTCTTTAATTGTGACACCGTCGGGTCGCCGCCATTATAGTTTAGTCTTGGCCACGTCAACTCTGTGACGGCGTCACCTTATGCTCGTGACGCCGTCGGCTTCAACCTCTGACGCCGTCTCGATCTAAATCTAGGCCGTCTGAGTTGCGACGCCCTACTCTTTTAAACCTGATGTCGTCACTTGTAAATTAACAATTTGGCTACTGAGTCGTCTCAAGATGTGTCGCGACGGCGTCGCATTTAAGCAGTGACGCCGTCCCCTTTCAATTCCAGCAGCTTGAGTGTCTCGATTCTTGACTTTGGCTATTTTCTTTATATATTTGCGTCTTTTCGTCCGAATAAGTGTCATTCCAGCAATTTGCCTTCAAGAGACCTAAAAAGTGAAAAGGAACGAAATTAAGTAGTAACGGATACAAAAGTGATCAATTAAAGGCTTAAATGACCTCTCAAAAGTGTACCTTTTAAATCCTTATCAGAACTAATGCTCGTTTATTATAATCCATTAGCGCAATTCTTGAACAAATTTATAAATTGGATCTCTAAACTTACTTCTAGTGTATTTGCATATATACATCAGTAGCTTAGTTTCTTTTCTCTATTTTAAAAGTTGGTGCTATAAGTGAAAAACGACATAGCTCTTGACTAAAAAATTCAAGCCAAATAGCTACTTATAATATTCTTTGAACTGCTTGTTTCTTCGTGATATGTTAGGCTCTAGGATATGCAATTGTTGTTTTGGTTTTCTTTTTAAATAATTTTCATGTTTAGCGGTATTTAATAAATGAAGCAAATTTTGGGATAAGATTAGCATGTAACCCGATAACCCGATAGACCTGATAGCTTATCAGGTCGGGTTGCGGGTTAGTTTTATTTTTTCAAAACCCGATAGACCCGACCTGATAAGCCTTTAACCCGACCCGATAACCCGATTGACACCACTACTTCAAACAGAGTAAATGGGGGCTTTGTCTTCAAGAAGGTCGTCGAATAACATAGAATTATTTAAAACAGTAGTATCATTATTTACACCCGCTACCATAAAAAAATCATGCCAAATCCACAAATCGTAAGAAGCAACAACTTCAAGCATTATAGTTAGGTGTTTTCTTATCACCCTTGTAAAACTGACCATGCCATCCTTTCGAACAATTTTTCCACTCCTAATGCATATAATCAATACTTCCAAGCATACACGGAAACCCGTGAACCCTCTCAGGGAATGCGTATATATTTTGAATGTGATTGTAGTCAGGTTTTCTTAAATACTCAGGCATGAAAAAATCAACAATGCTCATAGTAAAATTATCTAGACAGTCACGTGCACAATGTGATCCCATTTGTAAATATTCATCCAATGCATCGGGTGTTGTACTGTACGCCAATTGGTGTATGATGGAAGTGCATTTCATAATTACATTAAAACCTGATAGACCCGTACAATATGGTCTGTCTACAAAGAAATTAAAATGCGCAGGAATTTTATAATGAGTGTCAATATAAGTTTCAATACCTTTACTATTTTTAAAAATAGTTTTCTGCTCATACGATAGCGGCGCCTAACATAATACTCTGGGTATTTTGGAGTATCACTAAAATAGTCGTATTACAAACGTTCTTCAGCAACTTCACGTTCACGGTATATCGCGGTACGTCTTGAAGTTTCACCTTGCGTTTCCAATGATTGCTGATACTGATATGTTTGCGTCATAAAGAAAATATCAGTTTCATCGTCGACGTCGGAAAATCTAACATATTCTTCATCGAAATTCATATTTGGTTTAGAGAATTTGTTGTGATAGAGAGAAAAGTAAGTAATTGTATGCCTGTAACATTAGTTTAGATAATGCGTATATTTATAGAGTGGTTAATTTAGTTTAAAAAACAATAAAAAAATAAAAAATTGAAAACTAGCCGTTGCACACTCAAATGGTAACAAAATTTCAAAGTTTCTCCATTTGGCGCTGCGTGATTTGATTTACAATTACAATGGCGTGAGCAGGCAATGTTGTGGTGGCGCCAATTTGGCGACGCCATTTGCGTAGACACGTAGCATCAAGTGACCACACCCCTTGCTCTAATAGACTTAAAGCTTTAATCAAACCAACAAATTAAAATGAAGGAGAAGAAGAAGAAACAGATTTGACTTTAGAGGAAGAAAATGAAGGAGAAGAAGTAGACTTATTGCATAAGATCAAAAATTAGGATTAAAAAATCAGTTTATTTTATAGTTTATTGTTCTATAATCTAACTTTAACTATATTTTATATACATTTTTAGAATTTAGAAGCAAAGTAAAAGAGCCACAGAATATTGCGGTTGCGGAAAGAAGATCGAAAAGATTTGAAGATCGTGCCGCAAAAAAAGTTATAAAACCATGTTGTTCAGTATGCTCAATATTTTCAATACTTCATACATGCAGAAGTATGTTCATTATTTATTGTTCAGTATGCTCAGTATTAGGTTGTTTTGTTCATAATTTAGTGTAAGTTATTATTTTTCATCATGTTTGTTCGTCACTTATTGTTTTGTTCATTAGTTAGTGTTAGTTGTTCATCTTGTTTTTTTATCACCATATTGTGTTCATCCGTTATTGTTCAGTGTTAGGTTGTTTTATTCATCAGTTATTGTTCTGTTCATCATTTAGTGTCAGTTAGTGTTCATAATATTTTAGTTCATCAGTTATTGTTTAGTATTAGGTTGTTTTGTTCATCAATTATTGTTTGTTCATCATTTAGTCAGTTATTGTTCATCAGTTAGTATCAAATTTTATTCATCAGTTATTGTATTGTTCATCAATTATTGTTAATATTTTTTTGTTCATCAAATTATGTTCATCAGTATATTAAAAGAGGATCAAATTTAAAAAAATTGTACATTAGTATTTTTGTTTTGTTCATCAGGATTTTTGTTCAGTAGAATATGCTTATAAAAATGCTCATCGGTATTTTTGTTATGTTGGATAGGTAAAGACGCAATAACAACTTCGAAATTATATTCATCCAGTGACGATGATTTTGTTAAAGATGCATTTACAAAAAAAAAAAAACCTTTTAAGGTTGATAAACCTAAAACTCACAAACCTGTTGCTCAAACCAAAAAAACAACTACAACTGCTACTACTTCAAAACTCTAAGGTTCATCAAAACCTTTAGGTTCATCAAAGCCTTTAGATTCATGATGACATCAAATAGAGACTAATATTATGCATTATTGCTCATTTTATGTTATCTATGTAAGATATGATACTTAATTGGTTACTTTTGTAAATCACAGTAAATAACGGAGCAATTGATGAAAGTTAAGGAAAAGGATGTGATTTGGAGCTAAATCGAAGAAATCAAGCTAAGTACACATTACAGAGACCCAATACGCCGTATTTATCACCAAGAATACGACGGACATATTCATTCAAGACTTCATCAAATCAATAGATCGTAAAAGGCACCAATACGGCGTATCCAGAATGTTCTATACGCCGTATTCACTGGCGGTTCGACATATTCTAAAATATTTTAATCGTAGGGCCTACGTAATATTGCCCGATACGTCGTATCGAAGGAGCTCGATACGCCGTATCGACCGAATTCCAGAGACTATATAAAGAAACCATATTTTACGAATTCTACACAACTTTATACCACAAGGCTCGGTTCCCACACGACTTTTGAAGGCAAGAAGGTTCTACAAACTCACTCATTGTTTAGGAGAACTCTTTGTAATGTAGTTTAACCATAAAATCATTCGGTTAGCGTTTCGTATTCATAATGTTTCATACTCTATACTCTTTGGTTATGTTTGTTGGTATAGTTACTGAGATTATGGGCTAACACCTTTAGGTGTTAGCCAAGTTTATGAAGATTATGTGTTTTTTATTTGTTTTACATTGATTTCTTCGGCACTAGAAGTTCGTCGGTACCTGAGCAAAAGGGTATTCAAGATTCAGCAAGGAGTCAATTGGGTCACCCGTCATTTCGCCGGAAAAAGTTGTACTCCGGCGTCGGAGGTCAAAACCCTAACAGAAAATGGTCAAATGGGTACCGAAAAAACACTTATTCCGTCAACAACGCGACATTCCCATTTCCCTGTCACTGTCCATTCCGTCTACAACCGACGAACTTCTGGGTTCGGCCAAACTTCCGGCGAGAATCTTTACAGAACCCGTACAAAACAAGAACCAAAATTCAATCAAAAAATCATATACACCATCACACTACAAACATATACACAAATCTGAGATCGAATCTTTACCCACACAAATGGTCGTGATTGTGTTTGGCCAGTGGTGGCCAGATCTAGTGTTTGTGTTTGTATGAAAAAGAGAAAAGAGATATTGATATTGTGCGTGTTTTGTGGTGAGGTGGATTGATATGGTTTTCCGGTTTTGCAAGATTATATTTTGTGTTTGTATAAATGGATTGATAAGGTTGTGCGGTGTGGAGGTGATAAGGTTTGTATGGTGGTGAGATGGGTAGGTGGAATAATTAATAAATAGATATCGTATAATATAAGAAAGAAATGTATTTTGGACATTTAATAAAAATAGTTTAAATCAATAATATTTCAGTTGTACTTTAAATATTAAAAATATGACATGTGTCACAAAAAATATATAGTCAAGTAGTTGAGCATGACCAAAATAAGAAATTGATGCAAATTATGACCAAGTCATGAACCGCGCATGTTTTTTTGGGGCTTAGATCGGTAAGTTTCTCTTTACAAAAAACATAAAAAAGAAAACAAAATAGATACTCCATTCATCCCATAATAATTGTCCATTTTGATTTTTTTGAGTCTTTCTTGTTTAACTTTGACCATTAATATTTTTATTTGTGTTATATAATACTTGATGAAAATTATACCAAATGTAAATACATTTAAAACGTAATTTATTCATCTATTTTTCATCAAGTATTATATTGCACAAATAAAAATATTTATGGTTAAAGTTATATAAAAAAGAATTAAAAAAATTAAAGTGAACAATTATTACGAGACGAAAATAGTACATTTTTAACAACCCACCTCCAGCGGTCCACACACAATTTTTATAAGGATTTTTTCTTGTCAACGTATTGCGGGGTATTAAAGCACATTTTAACATAAAGGAGACCCACGAAAAATGACGTCCAGACCCACATATTTTATTTAAAAAGTGTAATTTTTGTGAGTCCGGACGTCCTTTTTCATGAGTCCCGCCGTCTTTTTTGTGTGCTTAACATGTGCCCCGGGAGCACATGTTAGAAAAACCCTTTTTATAAAGTAAACTTGACCAAAAGTACTAAAGTAGTCATGACTCATTATTACACACACAAACACTTTTTAATAAAAAAAACATGACAAATCCAAATTGTCTTTTTCATTCATCACATGATCACCTATTCGCGGCACACACATTTTTTTTATATAAAAATCCCAACGGTCACTTTTTGAACGTTTACCTCCTTTTTCCATCTCAATATGTATCCCCAATCTCATTAGTTACTTGTAAAATCAATATGATGCTTTAACGGGTGTTTCTTTTTTGCTTAATAGTCTAAATGCAAAAAGTTCTTAACTAGTGTTGCTAACATCATGTTTCTTTTTGCTTAATACAAAAAGAAAATCTTATTGTAAAAGGGGACCAAAAATAAGGTTGTTTGCATCTATGATGCTAAGACCACCTAGAATAAGCCTGAAAATATGCGTCGAAGACACAAGGAAGACGTGTCCTCCTTGTTACACTCACCCAACTAGAAGACATTTCGAAGACACAAGGAAGGAGTCTTGTGTGGGCCAAAGTGTATTGCGTGAGTTGTTTCATTTGTTTATGTGGGGTATATTTGTGTATAAGTGGTGTGTATTTGAGTGGTGAAATTGGTTGTCTTATTACATAAAATTGGTTGTGAAGTTAGTTATAAAGAGAGAGAGAGAGAGTTGATTTGACGCTAAGTTGGAGGTGGTAAAGTTAGTTGTGGTGCTCTCTTATTACGTGTAGCCTAACATATGCCAAATTACCCTCACTAAACTCTGCCCTAACCACAATTCCACCGCCTCACTAGGTTTTCTCCTCCACTACGTCGTCGTCTCCATATCATCTTCGATCCCTCCACTACAGATCTTGAGTTGCACCACATCTTCCTCTCTCTTTATGATCTTAATATAAATTATGGGGTTTTTCAACCCCTAAATCTGCTTCTTGAAGATGGTCCTGAAAACTTATATTGTAAACTGACATGAATGGGGTCCTTGATTTGTGTCATGCTTCTTGAGTTTTCGGAAGTTTGCAAATACCTTTGTTTTCCTTTATTCTAAATGGTTATAGAAAAAAGATGTATTTGGCTGTTACATTTTAAAGTTTACTTTTGTTTTCCTTAGGCTAAATCTTGATATTTGATTCTTGAGTTTACAAGCTAATCCAAACACCCTGTTAGACTTGCAAGCGTGAATAAGTTGATGATTATGAAAATGTTGTTTTTATGATATCCTAGTATCATTTATAATGACGAATGATGCATACTCACAAAGGTTAATATACAAATATAAAAATATTTACTGATAGTTAAGTAATATAAATGTTGTGTTTTTACAAATTCAATAATTTTTACATATAATTTCATAAGTTTGGTGACCTCAAAATGTGATGTTTAATAAGTTTAGTAACGTAAATAAACAAAATGAAAATTCATTACCATACGCGTATTTTTTACAAAAGTTTAGTAACATATTTTTATATTAACTAATGCATAAAATATGCAAATGATATATATTCCAAAAAGGGAATTACTTACCTTATGACCATGTATTGCTCGATTTGTGTTGTGCTGTGTTGTTAAATATGAATGAAAGTCCCCAAGGTTATTGTGGAATTTGAAAAGGGTTCTCTTTGGAGGTAAGAAAAATAAATCTGCAATATTTATTTATCACGGACATGACCAATGCGTAGAGAGCTAGGATTAGAATATGCAGGTAGTTCGAGCTAGTTTGTTTGAGAGTATGAGGTAGTTATTGTGTTTAGCCCTTCTCTTAGTAGCCTTGCCACTTTGCGTTTTAGACTTTTAGAAATAGTCAAATAGCTAGTTTTCTTTAGGTTTTGTAGGCGTTTTGTGACCTCTTAGGGCCCGTTTGGTTCGGCGGAATCCTAAAGGATTCTGGTGGAATTGGATTCAATTCCATTTCATAACATGTTTGGTTGAAAAATTTAAAGAATTTGGAATCTGAATTCCATTCCTTACTGTGTTTGGTTGGCAAATGGAATGGAATGAAATTCCTTCAAAATCCCATATATATGGAATTCAACATTCCACCAATATTGAGAAGGATTGTTACAATTCCTATGGAATTCATATTATTATTATTATTATTATTATTATTATTATTATTATTATTATTATTATTTATTATTATTTTTATTATAAATCATTTAATTATTATTGTTATTATTATTATTTTTAATAAACAACCATGTTATTAAGATTTAAAAATTATTATTTAGTTAAAATTGAATATAAATTATTATTTATTTAAATTTTTTTATTATTATTATATATTTTTTTTAATTAAATATAATTTATTTTATAGCTTACTTTTTTAATTTATACTTTAAAAAATACAATTGTATTTTATATAAAAAAATTATTTATTTAATATATTAGTTTATATAATATTATTTAAAAAATTATTATTATTATTTGATAAGTAATTTATTTATTAAATAATATTTAGTTTATTAATCTTAAACTAAAATCAAATTTTAAATATTTAAATATAATTATTTTTTCTCATTTCATTCTTCCAACCAAACATACGCTAGCATTTGCAAATTTCAATTCCGTCAGATTTTAAATCCTAAGGATTTCAATTTCTAACATTCCATTCCTTCACAATACAATTCCTTAAACAGATTCCAATTCCGTCAAAAACATTATGCGAACCAAACGAGCCCTTATGTTCCTTTTGCTTTGCCTTGCTATGGTGCCTTGCTTAGATCTTCAATGCACTCTTAGGTCTTGAATGAAAGTCGCCAAGGTTATTGTGTAATTTGAAAAGGGTTCTCTTTGGAGGTAAGAATAATAAATCTGTAATATTTATTTAGCACTTAATTTAATAATTATAGAGTTTTTGGTTAAAACTTTTCATTGATCCATCACTCAACCCTTTTGCAACCAGTTGAAAGATTACAACAGCCAAAACTATTGTGCAAGAAGACATGTAAGATAGAAGGACTAATTGGCTAAAAGCTAATGCCATTACCCAAATATAAAGGGTTGTTGCATAATAATACATTCATGCATATCATCTATGCAACCTACAATTTCCGAACAGCGACAGCAAAGCTCGCAATACATCGAATATCAACGATCTCTTTGGTTGTGACTCAAATACACTAGGAACATGATACTAAAAGGACTCCTAATCCTATGACAGATTATAGATACAGGAAGTCTTTGCTATTAATAAGATAGAAACAGTTAAAAAGATTAACAAACAAACAGCCGCCATTGGTTACTCTGTTTTTACCTAATGTGCTAGTGGAGTGACTTCACTGACCCTCCACACGACTACCATTCTCCACCACGGTTTCTTCTTCTGCTTCCACTTTTTTCTCAGGAACACTGTCAAGATTACCCTTTTGCTCCTCGGTACTTCCATCCTTCTCAGCCTCGGCGACAGGGGTTTCTTCTTGGTTGGTTGAACCATTGGCTTCGTGACCATCAGCTACTTTGTCATTCGCTTCCGGGTCTTTTTCAACATTTTTCTCTTCAGGAGCAATTTTGTCATTTGTCTCTTCAGGGGCATTTTCGCCATTTTCATCCTGTTTCACATCCTTTTCAGCTTCCTTCATTTCAACATCCATATCAGTGATTACTTCCGGGGCCTCTTCTTCATTCTCCTTTTTACCCTTTTTTAAACTTGAAGACTTTCTGACCCGTTTCTTGACTGGCTCAGTCTCCGATGATGGCGGAGTTGACTTCACCTTCTCACTGATTCTTGATGACCGCCTCGGAGTTTCACCACTTCCCCAATCAAATTCCGAGAGTTTGGGCCCACCAGGGTTTGCTTTCAGGTACTGCTCCAACTCCTTTCGATTGGTGATCTCTTCCCCTGTTGGCGCAGTGAATACAATTGCATTCTTCTTTGGGGTTCCTTCTTCCTTCGGCAAAAACTACATGTGAATTCCATTCAAAAAAGAGTTAAGAGGTGGAAAACTGGATGGCATGTTCTGTTGGCTTGACCCACAAACAAATTTTCCTTTTTTAAGTCTAGAAATTTGTGTGTGTGTTCAATATGAATTACATATTCAGAAGGGGCTCTTTTCCAGTCAGCAGAGCATAAAAAGAGAACCGTTTGTCTAGTATATGGGTCTAAATGTATAGGGTTATTTGTGGGTCTCAAAGAAATGCAAGCAAGTATACTGCTAAAGCACGTAACAAACCACGTAACGTAACATACACAGAATTACATAATACAAAAGTATCAATTTCCAATACAAGCATGCAGCTTAAATCAAAGAATTCTAGTTTGGTCACTCTCTTACGGTCTTACATTATGCCAATACCATGGTATGTCTCAGGTTTCAACTCCTAGGCTAATCATTCAACTTCCATAGGATTACCCATAATCTAAAAACGGTTACAAACATCTAAGTTTTTCTACAAAAGATCCCGGTAACATCTTACAAATGCGAGCAACTCTAGATTGCTCCTCCATTTAACTTGTTGATTAGCATTTTAACCTCGTTACCTCAATCAACCTCATATAAGGTATCCACATAATCAGAAGTCCAGTACTACAATGTAGTCTTGTTGGTGTAACTTCACATCTTTGAGTATTAACTTAAACATATTAACACTCTCCAATTACCATCCTCAAAAAAACTTCAATCTCTACTTATCATTTTTGGAAAGTCATAAGAGAGAGTTTATTCCAAACATTACATTTGGCCTTAGTAAGGGCATTATGAAAAACCTTACTGTAAAAGTTAAAGAAGTAATTGGCAGTTTTGTTATCAACAAACAAAATAGAGGGAAAAAGAACACTTGATAATGTTCCAGAAATACAAGCTTTTAAAACGTAAATTTCAGCAAATATAAGAGACCATAAAGTTGGAGAACTGCAGGCAGAAGACTACAGAACTTCGTTCACCTTAAACTATTAACTAGCATACATATAAGATACCAGAACATGCTCAAAAACTCTTTAAAATTGAAACAAACAATCCTCACTCCCGCATACAATAAGATAGCAGAAGTGCAGATCAAGCTCAAAAACCCTTTAACAATCCTCACTCCCGCAAGATTAAACTAAGTATAAGACACAAAGTTAACCAACAACGTAAACAGAAGATTAAAAATTACGGGAAAACTAGCATACCGCATATGCACGCATATGATATGATCCTGCATTACTAAAGTTTATTATAATGATTATATATTAATTAATTAGTTTATTTAGTTTCCTATATTATATTTTCTTAGTGAACAAGTTAAGTCTAGGGCCTTTTATTATAAATAGGGTATTAGGGTTGTAACGGAGTATTATGCATAATATTATTAATGGTTTAGTTATTTGTCTTCATTATTGGGAGAGAGATCGGCCTCTCGAAAGTTGATCACTTATCTTTATCGTTCTTTTTATCTCTTAATCGATCCGGTTCGTATCAATTGGTATCAGAGCTGTTCGATTCTAGGGTTTCAAAAAAAAAAAACGAAGTTACTGTTCACAGGTACTGTTCACCGGAATTTACTGTTCATCCCGGAGTTACTGCTTAGCATCAGATTAGTCATGAGTAACTTCGAGAAAAGAATGGAGGCTATGAGAGTTGAATCAGCCCGTAAACATGAAGAGATTATAGATCTATTGAAAAAATTGGCGATTTCAATGGGTCGCGCTAAAGAGGTTGAAGAATGGGAGAAATGGCGTGATCTTAATAGAGCTCAAGAAGAATCCGAAAATGTAACATCAAATCCTAAATCACAAATCTTTGTCACTAAAGATTGTGATGATGAATCAACACCAAAAGAAAACCAGGTGGTTACATGTTCTGATGAGGAAATTGTAAATTATCCAATACAATCAACCACAACTCAGATAAGTGAAGAAGATTGTAACGTGGAGGAGTTTTTGGATGTTTTAACTACGGAGGAAGCTGATATTACAGGATCAATTATGGCAGTCGAAGATGAGCCTCGTATGGTCTTAAGATCAGATCCAAACGTTATTAAGAAAGACTTCTCTAATGAACTTGATGGACAACATTCAGCAGAAGAAAATAAGTCAAATCATAACACATTGAGATTGCAGATTATGAAATTAAAGTGGGGGTGCATGATCTCTCATGGACGATTTGTACTAATGTTGGGTTGAGACAAGAACTGGTTTGTGTGCGAAGAAGAACATGGGATCCCGGTATCTCGTGCCTCAAGATTTTGAAGCAACACCTTGAGGACAAGGTGTTTTTGGGGGGCGGAGTAATGATATGATCCTGCATTACTAAAGTTTATTATAATGATTATATATTAATTAATTAGTTTATTTAGTTTCCTATATTATATTTTCTTAGTGAACAAGTTAAGTCTAGGGCCTTTTATTATAAATAGGGTATTAGGGTTGTAACGGAGTATTATGCATAATATTATTAATGGTTTAGTTATTTGTCTTCATTATTGGGAGAGAGATCGGCCTCTCGAAAGTTGATCACTTATCTTTATCGTTCTTTTTATCTCTTAATCGATCCGGTTCGTATCAGCATACATAGCATACCAAAGAACAATATGCAAAAAATTTGTATCAAGTAAACAAGCCCAAAAAACTAACTACAAAAACCAAGATTTATGTTATCCCAAAAACTCAACCTCTAGCAAAAGTGAACTATGCCTCATAATCCAATTATCACCAAAATTAACAATATAAATTCAAAAGAACAGTCAAGAACATTAACCTTCAAAAACTAACCAATCCTGAAAAATCGAACTTCAGCGAATTTGAACTACATCTATAACCCAAGTCACAGTATTACGCAACAATCTAACCAGTACAAGATTAAAGAATTTCACAGAAGATAAACTAGCACACGGACACAAATACATGATAGAAAAAGTACTGCTACTATAAAACTAACCAAATAAAGCAAAGGCATTTAAAAAAGTTCCAAATTAAAAAACCATACTAATAAAATTAACCAAAACTAAACAAAATAATAGCTAATCATGCTCAAAAAACCTAAATTCCAGCATAATTTAGCTACACCCACAACCCAATTTACTAATTTAACCAGCAATTTAAACTGAAACAATAATAATAACTCATATTAACTAGCATACATAAACCTATGTTCTGAAACCCGGTTTGACCCGGCCGGTTCAACCGGTTCCGGGAAAAAAAAGTCAAATTAGTGAGACCCGGCGGGAAGTCGACCCGGTTCATGAGACCCGGCCGGGTCAACCCGGTTCATGAGACCCGACCCGGGTCAATCCAGAGTAATTGAGCCCAATATTCTTTAAAGCACACTCATAAACCCTAATTTTCAAAACCCACTAAAATTAACCCAAATCATCACTAAAAATCCAATCTTTATCCAAATTAAACTACACCCACAACCCAATCCACAAAATCAACCACATTTTTATAAAACCCAAAATTAAAAAAAAAAAATTAAAAAGGAATAAAAAAAAGAACCATTTTTTTCCAGCCAGTAGGTGCAGGTAACTCCAATGAAACAGCTTCATCATTTGAGTTTGCCATTTTCAAACCTGCAAATTTTAGGAACAATTTTGGAAAGATGTTATATAAATTTTGTGACAAAAAAATTTAAGGTTACTAAATTTAGAATGTAGAAAAGATTGGGATGATGGATTTGACTTACTTTGAGGTTTCTATTTTTGGGAGTTTTTTTGTTGTGTGAAAATTTTTGGGGTTGGTGAGGAGCGGGTAAGTGAAAATAAAGTGTGGGAGAAGTTTACTTTTTGACCCTTGTAAGTATAAAAAGTTACCATTTTAGTCCTTTACCGATTAAATGAGGGCGGGGTTAGTGACTATAATTTTAGATGTACCCCCCCTATTTTTTTTGTTTTTTTTTTATTTTTTTTTTATTTTTATAATTTTGTTTATATAAAAAAGCTATAAACCTGAAAATGCGAACAAGAAATAAAAAAAATATAAAGTTTAATAAGTCAAACGTTTAAAACTGTCATAAATACGGAACAGAAACTGACAAAAAACTATGTTGTACTGAAAAAAGTGAGGGACAAAAAGAATATTCCCTGTGATGTGACCCACTAGGGGGTATTAATAGTACGTCCCTTAAATGATTGTATATATAAAGCTTGATAAAAGAATATTTTGATTTTACGTTATTTTATACTTTATAATTAAAACTACATTTATGTTACTGAATGGGTAAACAGATGAGATTTTCTCTATAAAGGTTATCTAGAGAAGGTGAGCTTTTTGATTCAGATGTACGCGACTTAACTGGGATATCACTGTGAGTGTTTTCAACCTTTCTTGTCCGCATCAGATATGTATCTAGTAAGATTTGAGATATCAATCTTTTGTGACGAGATCAGATATATAACGAATAGTTATGCTAACAGTTAGTTTTGTCAAATATAGCTAAAGTGGATAATGATTTTGTCTAGTGTTTACATGGCAAACTAGAGATTTAGGTTTTGGATTAAGTTTTATATCACGTTTATTAAACATGTCATGTTCAGGTTAAAAATATGTCAAACGGGTTATGGATGATGCATTTGAGTGGATTACTAAAATAAATAACGGTCGATTTGGGTTAATTGTTTGAAACCTCCGACCCAAATTCACTAGTACAATTAACGTCATATTTTGACAAATACAAATCTGTCTAAATAAATCTATAGAAGAACGCTTATTTAAAATGTTTGCCATATTATGAAGTCATGCATATATAGTATGCTCTTGAATCTTTTATCTTTTTTTAGTAAAAGGGATTTTTCACCCTGGTAAAATGCATTATACCAAAAAACGTTGAAGTACAAAGGATGAGGGTGAATCCCCCATCTCAACCCGATCAGGGCAACTCAAATGCACAACATGTTGAATCTTTTATCTTATAGTCGAGAGATAATAGTATACGTTGTTGATTCACT
This sequence comes from Chrysanthemum makinoi, assembly GCA_910596185.1. Classification (NCBI taxonomy): domain Eukaryota; kingdom Viridiplantae; phylum Streptophyta; class Magnoliopsida; order Asterales; family Asteraceae; genus Chrysanthemum; species Chrysanthemum makinoi. Next base: position 194,260,395 of record OU343219.1, on the reverse strand, counting down.
TATTTATTTGTTATAAACAGATAGATAAAGAGTCAAGGCCAACTGAGCTCGAGCTTTTAAGATAACTATCGAGCCAAACACGAGCTTTAAAACTAGAGCCAAAATAAGCTCCAACTTGACTGGAATCGTTTACACTCCTATGTTTATGTGTTTCAAGGTATGTACAACCTGTCTTTCAATCATTTAAATTTTATGATATGAAAATTGCGACTAAAGATTAATTTAGTTAAAAAAGGAAAACTGGATTTATCAATGTTCATCTTCATTAGAACTCTAAACGCGTTTTCACTTTCATATCCTCACCCATCGCCATCTTTAAAACGTGCTTTTAGGTTTTTCTAACCATTTGTGGCCATCTTCGTTAGGTCAATCTTCTTGTCTAATCTACATCATGGAAGAGGAGTGTGAAAACTGAAAAGCTCTTTTTTGTGTTATAAATGGTTACGAATAGAAGTTCTAATTCATTGCTAATAGCATATTATACTTTCTTTGTATGTCCTCGTATTCTTAAGATCAACCTTATTTTGTGTGGATCTGACTGGGATTTCTCTTCTCGTGGGTTTGAGCAGCCGGGGCTTAACAATAAGGTAGGTTGCTTTGAAAGCCGCTTCGTACAAAGTAGCAAAACACGAGAAAGCGTGCATTGAAAATCAACATGTTTTTATCCCTTTCGCGTTTGATACTTTTAGTTTTCTCGCACATGAGGCAGTGGAGTTCCTCAACATAGTTCAACGGGTTATGCATAGTAATATTATGACACCTAGAACCATAGATGTAGTTTTCAAAAGAATTAGTTTTGCTATTCAAAAAGGCCTAACGGCGCAGCTTGTTGCCCGTTTGCCGTCCACCCCTTTGTAGATGTCATAAATCTACTATTTCAAACACATCAAGGTATAACAACAAAGTTGGATCTTTTAAAAATAAATAAATAAATAAAATAAAAAATTAGTTGTTAGTTGAAGTCTCAGTTGAGACTAAGATGAATATATCAGAATTATATATGCTAATCATTTTCTATTAAATATAATATAATAATCATGGACTGCATTTACAAAAAACTAAATAAGACTAAACACTTCTTTTGGACAGGTGCATTTCCGAGAATTTTGGATTTTTTTACAAAAATTAACACTACGTCGCAAATATTCATAAGGTTACTGGACTTCTCAAGACCCCCTGATTCTGTCATATGTGTAACATCCCGATTTTTAAATAAAGTAGTAACGGCTATATTTATTATTTTTGTGGAATAAATATAAAAGTCCCACTTTGACGGTATTAAAAATATAGTTAGTGGGGACTTGATATGTAAACAATATATGATTTAGTTTGCAAGACATTCTACTACAAGGGACTAATTGTGTTCAAGTGACAAAGTAGTGGGAGATGACTAAAATGCCCTTGGGCCTTATCCATTTATATTACTAAGAAAAGTCGGTTTACAGGGATATATCTCCCTCCCTTTACCCACGTTAGAGACAAAAAAAAAGAGAGCAGATATCATGTTTCTTCAAGATGAGGAATTCCAAGTTCATGGTTAGTTCCATCAAATCTAAACAAGGTCTAATCAAGAATTAAAGATAAGCTTATCAAGGATTAAGGAGCATCAAGGTCTTATGTGTTCTTCCCTAATTCAAGGTAAGTGGTGAATCATGTGTTAATTTATGATTATGAGTTATGAGGTTATGTTTAATAAGTGTTACATGATTATGTGATGAATTCATGGTTTATGATTCAAAGGTTATGCATATGATTATTAGGGTTTATGATGGGATTATGTTAATGATCAATTTATGATGTTTAGGAGGTGTTTATGTTGATTATTGAGTTGAAACAAACACCCCTTTATGTGATATATGATGTTTAACAAGTTGCTGAAATTTTCAGCAATGATTAGTCATGTTTGAAAAATCATATAAAATTGATAGAAGCTCGGATTGAATCATGGCCAGACTTTCCGGAAAGCCTATGGTGTCTACTCAGTTGTTATTCATAAAGTTTTTGCTCATTTAGTAGTTAAGTTGGTCTAAAACGTGATTTAGTACAGCAAGGGCTGATCCTGAAATGTGCAGCAAACCGAACTTTAAAAATTCATACCGGATAGACCGTAGCTCCGTTTGGAGCGTTCCATACCTTTTCGGAAAGGGAAAATATTATAGTTTCATGGAAAAATATCCTCATGACCTGTATCAGTAGTTAAGTGAGTCAAAAAGATGCATTTATACGCTGCTGCAGAAAATCAGCAAACACTTTCTTAAGTGTTTTGATGATTATGACATGATATTATGTTTTTGCAAGTCCCGGGTGATTATATGCTATGATGGCTTATGTTCTCAGCCTATATGATTATAATTCATGTCATGAAAGTATAGAACCAAGTGATAATACTTGGTTAGCTTAGCTCGAGTTCGCGTGCATAGTAGTGCATGTTTGGCGAGATTTATGCCATAACTAGTTTATGATTTTATGCATTATAGTTAGTTTATGTGTGCTTAGTTGCACTTATATTTGCATTATCATGTTATATTCATGCCTAGTTGTTATGTGTTAACATTATACATGTACATCTATCATGATATAGGTGTTCGAGGCATATTCAGAATCATTCATCTTGCATTATACGGCCCAGGTGAGTAACGGATTTTCAGTTAACATGTTTAGTAGATTAAGCGTGTTTAGTATATATATGTCTTGCTATATCTCAAGTACCATTCAAGTTATGTATCATGTTGACCCGTGAGGTCATATAAGTATCATGTTGACCCGTGTGGTCATATTAGTAACATGTTGACCCGTTGGGTCATATTAAGTATTATGTTGACATGTTTGGTCATATTAGTATCATGTTGACCCGTTTGGTCATATTTAGCATCAAGTTAACCTGTTGGTCATATTTAGTATCATGTTGACCCGTGTGGTCATATTCAGTATCATGTTGACCTGTTGGTCATATTTAGTATCATGTTGACCCGTGTGGTCATATTCAGTATCATGTTGACATGTTGGTCATATTTAGTATCATGTTGACCTGTTGGTCATATTTAGTATCATGTTAACCCGTTGGGTCATATTAAGTATCATGTTGACTTTTTGGTCATATTAAGTATTATGTTGACATGTTTGGTCATATTAGTATCATGTTGACCCGTTTGGTCATATTTAGCATCAAGTTAACCTGTTGGTCATATTTAGTATCATGTTGACCCGTGTGGTCATATTCAGTATCATGTTGACCTGTTGGTCATATTTAGTATCATGTTAACCCGTGTGGTCATATTCAGTATCATGTTGACCTGTTGGTCATATTTAGTATCATGTTGACCTGTTGGTCATATTTAGTATCATGTTAACCCGTTGGGTCATATTAAGTATCATGTTGACTTTTTGGTCATATTAAGTATCAAGTTGACCCGTTGGGTCATATTTAGTATCGTGTTGACATGTTTGGTCACATTAAGTATCAAGTTGACCCGTTGGTCATATTAAGCATCAAGTTGACCCAAGTTGACCCATTTGGTCATATTAAGAATCAATTTGACCCGTTTGGTCGTAGTAAGCATCAATTTGACCCGTTTGGTCATATTAACTGTCATGTTGATTCGTTTGGTCATATTCATTATCATGTTGACCTGTTTGGCCATATTCAGTATTAAGTAAACCCGATTGGTCTTACTCATTAGTATGTCGTAGCTCAACCTCAGTATTATTTATAGCGAAAACTTAGTTATATGCCATAGCGTCTCATTATGTTTATAGTTGTTCAGCTTTATATTATAGCTCAGCCTTGGTTTATGTTATAGTATTTTAGTAATTAATTCAATTTTAGTATCATGTCTTGGTTTAACCTTGTAACCATATTATTGCTCAGTTTCTATATTTAGCTTAGTCTCAGCTCCAGCTTAGCTTAGTATCATGTTGTAGTTAAGCCTAAGTATTTAGCTTAACCTTAAATTATATATGAATGTTATATGTGTTTAGTAATGTGTGCAAAATGCTTTATGCACTTCTGGCATGCGATGCGTTTATATATGCATGTCAAATTCTATTAGGTATATGCTTATGCATTTTAAGGCGCGTGCCAAGTGCTTTATGCACTTAATTAGTCAGAATGGTACTTTATGCATTACTCAATGTATTTAGTACTATCAGTATATAGTCAGTTATGTGATCACACATGTGTTCCGCACAAAGTTGAAACTTAGACCTCCTTAGTGGAGAATCGAGCCTTAGAATAGTGAATGTTCCAAAATCGGAACTCAGACATCCTATGTGGATGATTAACATGCATATATGGCTCGTCAGTTATGTATTCAGTCAGTATAGTACTATAAGTACTCAATCAGTATGTGCTTATGCACTCATTTAGTATAGCAGTCTCTCTACCCCCGGATTTATCCTGGGGCAGGGGTAGGATCTGTCTACATTTTACCTCTCCCATACCCCGCCCCGGCGGGATTTTGGGTTTGTTGTTGTTGTTGTTGTATAAGTTACTCGGTTAGTATGTGCTTATGTACTCAGTGAGTTATGCACTAAGTATGTGCTTATTTATGTAGTCAGTTATGCACTCATTATACTTATGTACTCGGTCAGTAACATGGTGTATCATGTATTTAATCAGTCAGTGCATTGCTTATGCAGTTAATTAATATTATGATTCATGTAGTCAGAATAGTACTATATATATTTATTCAGCATCATGCTTATGTTCAGTTTATGATTTAATACAGTTTCGTTATCTCACTAAGTCTTATAGACTTACCGTTCTCAGTTTATATTTTTGTAGGTATGCAAGATGAGACCATGTACATGCTAAATGGGGCGTAATGGGTTAAAATGGTGTAGCTCGCGGGTTAGGTAACGAGCTTCTCATTTCCATAATTTGTTATCAGTTTGAAATGCCCCTAAATCAAGAACCAACTTCTTTACCAAGTTTTAAAGAGTCATTGTTATGTATTTTGCAAAGTTTAGTATTTTAACGGGACGTTTGGAATAAGCCCGTACGTTGTAGAAAATACGCTTCCGCTAGTTTTATCAATGTATACGTTTACTTGAATAAAAAATCCGGGCAATTCAAGTTGGTATCGAGTTTATGGTTTGAGATTTAAGTATCCACCATTAGTAGGATGCTTAGATGAACCTTGCTCTCGGAATTGCATTTTTAGAGTTAAATTGCACGCACGTTTATATCGTTATCGTTATTCGCATGTTATTCAAAATGTTGTTCATATTGTCAGAGATAATTTGTACATATCTAGCGATGCATACCAGTCTATGTGATTAGCAATATATATAAGATGATATGAATTTACAGATATAGTCGTGTTGTGCATAATGCATTTCCAGATATCGTAAGTTGCAGATCATGAATCAGATACGATATAGTAAGCATATAAAATTAGTATGCATTATCAGTATAGCACTATATAGTTAGAATTTACATCACTTATGTGTAGTAGATGATACGCTAGTTAAGTGACTTGGGATAGATTATGATAGCGATGAGTTCATGATTATATGGTGTGACTATTATGACGCCTGATCAACGTAATAATATTCACATGATATGGCATGAACTTATTGAGATCATGAGATACCTCGAGGAGCTTGCTAAACTGTTATGTGTTAAATGCATCATGAATATTTCATTATATCATGTATAGTAGCATTTTCAGACATAGTCATTATAAAGGGCATAATTTACATACACCAACATGTTCAGAATAGATTCAACACTCATAAAAAGATTATGATTTAGAAATGCTACCGAATATGACAGAATAGATATGAAATATGGGTTTAAGCATTTCTGGATTTGAGCAATTTACATGAAAAAGGGGCAAAAGAATTGAAATGAAAACGTGTCAGCACGGATACGGATCATTCAATAAGAGATATTTCTTATCAGAGTTATGAAAAAAAGTTTCAGGATATGACATTTTAGTGAATATTATGCTATCAGGTAAATAAATCCTTTCTTTTAACGCCAGCTTATGAAATTTTGAGATATTTTCAGAAAATAGTCTAGATGAACATCAAGAATACAGATGATTATGGATCTATCGAGTTATTTTCAGAGGATAATCAAGAAAATCTCAGAGTTCATATATGATCGAGAAAGGATTTCAACATGGATACATTGTACCTATAAACCTGTTGATAAATTTGATACATATATATGAGAGAAATGAATTCTAGTTTGATCCTTATTAGTGGATTATCAGTTTTATTGTTAGAATATGTACATGATATCACGCAAGTGGGGAGTAATTACATATGACCCTGAGTAATTTAGAGGATAATTTTAGTTACAACAACAGTAATTCGTGAGGACACGAATAGTCCAAACGGGGGAGAGTTGTAACATCCCGATTTTTAAATAAAGTAGTAACGACTATATTTATTATTTTTGTGGAATAAATATAAAAGTCCACTTTACGGTATTAAAAATATAGTTAGTGGGGACTTGATATGTAAACAATATATGATTTAGTTTGCAAGACATTCTACTACAAGAGACTAATTGTGTTCAAGTGACAAAGTAGTGGGAGATGACTAAAATGCCCTTGGGCCTTATCCATTTATATTACTAGCAAAGTCACAGGGATATATCTCCTCCCTTTACCCACTAGAGACAAAAAAAGAGAGCAGATATCATGTTTCTTCAAGATGAGGAATTCCAAGTTCATGGTTAGTTCCATCAAATCTAAACAAGGTCTAATCAAGAATTAAAGATAAGCTTATCAAGGATTAAGGAGCATCAAGGTCTTATGTGTTCTTCCCTAATTCAAGGTAAGTGGTGAATCATGTGTTAATTTATGATTATGAGTTATGAGGTTATGTTTAATAAGTGTTACATGATTATGTGATGAATTCATGGTTTATGATTCAAAGGTTATGCATATGATTATTAGGGTTTATGATGGGATTATGTTAATGATCAATTTATGATGTTTAGGAGGTGTTTATGTTGATTATTGAGTTGAAACAAACACCCCTTTATGTGATACTAGACGAGTACCAGCGCCAGCGGCAGCGTTTCTAGCGCAGATAATTAACAATATGCGATATTCCGTAAGTGTTTCAGTAATATGCGATAATTCAATCAAGCAAAAATTTTAACATATATTAAAGAACATATAAAAATATTTATTAAAACTAAAAATAAAATATTACATCAATTATGAGATAACTAACAATGCACGTTACTCGTCGTATAAAATTTCTTAGTACACGTCATATGAGGTGTTGAATCCTCTTTGACCGAACTATTTGATTGGCTTCACTTTGTAGTTATCATCCATCAATGAATGGTATTTGACCCAATTAAAAAAACTTCAAACCTAAGAAACTTAACAAAAATATATACACCGGTTGTATAATGTATTTTGACAAAATTATTTCATAAAACTTTGTATATCTTTAAAATTAATGCGCTGGAACAATCAATGATTAAAGCACCAATCAATCACCATCATTATAGCAATATTTGGAAACGGATTTGTATTTAACGTATTTAATGCGCAAGAACAAGAACAAAAAAATGAACCCCGTGACTATATAATAAATTGATACAATGCTTTGTGATTGTAAACATTCAAGTTATTCACAACAATATCTCTGCAATTTCAACTATATATAAATGTCAAAAAAATATTTTTAAAATCATTTGGTCATTGCACATATTTCAATATTTAATAACTGAGATCGCATATGATACACACACTATGAAGTAACATAACAAAAAATTAAGTTGTAATATGGTACCTTATAAAATAAAATATGTTGATAAAATTTTAGAAATTATTAATGTTGAGATTAAATAAATTAAAATATATATATATATATATATATATATATATATATATATATTGAGAAATTATATTAGTAAAAGTTGTCAAAATGTGTCATGCATTTCTTTGAAATTTTAGGTGTGAATTGTTATGGTAGCTATTTCATTAAGGACAAATTCTTTGAATTTTTATATAGAAATTTTAGTTTGAGAGGAATTTTAGAAATTTAACATTACTCACTTTTTAAATTTTAAAAACATGGATACATGCTTTGTATGTATAATAATAAAAAAAGTTGTATTGACTTTCCAACATTGAATATGCCGAATCTGTTTTCATTTAATATTAGTTTGAATTTTTAATGGTAATTATATATACATATAGTTAAAGACGAGTACTCGTGCATAGCAACGGAATTTGACAGATCGTTTAGTGATAAAAAAATGTTTATGGGTTATAAACGAAAAATAATACAAGTTTGAAGATTTGGGTATTAAACATAATGTTTTGAAACCCCGTCGCACGGGCGTTCAACCGGGTTGAATCGCTTTGGTCAAAATGAATCAATTTAAACCGGTCAACCCGACGGGTTGGGTTGAACACGTGAAATTAAACCGGTCAACCCTCGGATTTGAAGCATCCCGTCACCTCGGTTTTCGATGTCTATTAATAGTTTCCTCTTGAAATATATGTTTTCAACATTTCTATTTTTAGTTTCAACTTTTTGCTTTTGTTTTTCTTTTATATATAGTATACACGATACCTCGTGACATTAACTGGAGAAATAGATCTCGATGAGGCCTCGATTTACCGTTTGTATCGGTTTCAACGGTCCTCTTGGTTCATTTTCGGATTACTTTTATTGGTTAGTCGAATCGTGGCTTAAACCGTTCCGGTTGAACCCGTTGGTCCGGTCCGGTTTTCAAAACTATATGTACCATCAAATTGTTAGCTTGTATGAAACTTTATGTGTTTTATTAATTTGTATAATTTGTATAATAACACGTACTTTTCATTTTTGGGTGTTTTAAAAATAACATTAATTAGTGTGTTTAATTATTTTATATTATGGATTTTGTTGTAGCTTGTTTTAATTGTTTATTATGAAAATATTATTGTACTTTTTAGTATAGGGTGTTTTAATTGTTTTTATTTAATTTGGTGAATATGCTTTTAGTTGGTTGTACGATATGAATAAAGCAATGTACTTTTAAGTAATGGGGTGTTTTAATAAGATTATTAATTACATTATACATTTATCTCACCTTTGACTTTCAACTTTCAACTTTCAATTTTCACTTTCACCTTTGACCATTTTTCTATTTTATATAGTAAAGATAAAGATATGATGTTTAACAAGTTGCTGAAATTTTCAGCAATGATTAGTCATGTTTGAAAAATCATATAAAATTGATAGAAGCCCGGATTGAATCATGGCCGGACTTTCCGGAAAGCCTATGGTGTCTACTCAGTTGTTATTCATAAATTTTTTGCTCATTTAGTAGTTAAGTTGGTCTAAAACGTGATTTAGTACAGCAAGGGCTGATCCTGAAATGTGCAGCAAACCGAACTTTAAAAATTCATACGAGATAGACCGTAGCTCCGTTGGGAGCGCTCCATACCTTTCGAAAGGGAAAATATTATACTTTCATGGAAAAATAGCCTCATGACCTGTATCAGTAGTTAAGTGAGTCAAAAAGATGCATTTATACGCTGCTTCAGAAAAATCAGCAAACACTTCTTAAGTGTTTTGATGATTATGACATGATATTATGTTTTGCAAGTCCCGTGATTATATGCTATGATGGCTTATGTTCTCACCTCTATATGATTATAATTCATGTCATGAAAGTATAGAACCAAGTGATAATACTTGGTTAGCTTAGCTCGAGTTCGCGTGCATAGTAGTGCATGTTTGGCGAGATTTATGCCATAACTAGTTTATGATTTTATGCATTATAGTTAGTTTATGTGTGCTTAGTTGCACTTATATTTGCATTATCATGTTATATTCATGCCTAGTTGTTATGTGTTAACATTATACATGTACATCTATCGATATAGTGTTCGAGGCATATTCGTAATCATTCATCTTGCATTATACGCCAGTGAGTAACGGATTTTTCAGTTAACATGTTTAGTAGATTAAGCGTGTTTAGTATATATATATGTCTTGCTATATCTCAAGTACCATTCAAGTTATGTATCATGTTGACCCGTGAGGTCATATAAGTATCATGTTGACCCGTGTGGTCATATTAGTAACATGTTGACCCGTTGGGTCATATTAAGTATTATGTTGACATGTTTGGTCATATTAGTATCATGTTGACCCGTTTGGTCATATTTAGCATCATGTTGAACTGTTGGTCATATTTAGTATCATGTTGACCCGTGTGGTCATATTCAGTATCATGTTGACCTGTTGGTCATATTTAGTATCATGTTGACCTGTTGGTCATATTTAGTATCATGTTGACCTGTTGGTCATATTTAGTATCATGTTAACCCGTTGGGTCATATTAAGTATCATGTTGACTTTTTGGTCATATTAAGTATTATGTTGACATGTTTGGTCATATTAGTATCATGTTGACTGGCTGGTCATATTTAGCATCAAGTTAACATGTTGGTCATATTTAGTATCATGTTGACCCGTGGCCATATTCAAGATCATGTTGACCTCGGTCATATTTAGTATCATGTTGACCCGTGTGGTCATATTCGCGATCATGTTGACCTCGTTGGTCATATTTAGTATCATGTTGACCTGTTGGTCATATTTAGTATCATGTTAACCCGTTGGGTCATATTAAGTATCATGTTGACTTTTTGGTCATATTAAGTATCAAGTTGACCCGTTGGGTCATATTTAGTATCGTGTTGACATGTTTGGTCATATTAAGTATCAAGTTGACCCGTTGGTCATATTAAGCATCAAGTTGACCTGCTTGACCCGTTGGTCATATTAAGAATCAATTTGACCGCTGGGTCGATTAAGCATCAATTTGACCCGTTTGGTCCTATATTAACTGGTCATGTTGATTCGTTTGGTCATTCATTATCATGTTGACTGCTTTGGCTATATTCGCGATTAAGTAAACCCGATTGGTCTTACTCATTAGTATGTCGTAGCTCAACCTCAAAGATATTTATAGCGAAAACTTAGTTATATGCCATAGCGTCTCATTATGTTTATAGTTGTTCAGCTTTATATTATAGCTCAGCCTTGGTTTATGTTATAGTATTTTAGTAATTAATTCAATTTTAGTATCATGTCTTGGTTTAACCTTGAACCATATTATCGGGCTTTCTATATTTAGCTTAGTCTCCAAATTTTAAATTTTAGTATCATGTTGTAGTTAAGCCTAAGTATTTAGCTTAACCTTAAATTATATATGAATGTTATATGTGTTTAGTAATGTGTAAAATGCTTTATGC
>OU343219.1:194215701-194249064 GCA_910596185.1 Chrysanthemum makinoi | reverse complement strand
CAGGGCTTTGTCTTCAAGAAGGTCGTCGAATAACAGAGAATTATTTAAAACAGTAGTATCATTATTTACACCCGCTACCATAAAAAAATCATGCCAAATCCACAAATCGTAAGAAGCAACAACTTCAAGCATTATAGTTAGGTGTTTTCTTATCACCCTTGTAAAACTGACCATGCCATCCTTTCGAACAATTTTTCCACTCCTAATGCATATAATCAATACTTCCAAGCATACACGGAAACCCGTGAACCCTCTCAGGGAATGCGTATATATTTTGAATGTGATTGTAGTCAGGTTTTCTTAAATACTCAGGCATGAAAAAATCAACAATGCTCATAGTAAAATTATCTAGACAGTCACGTGCACAATGTGATCCCATTTGTAAATATCCATCCAATGCATCGGGTGTTGTACTGTACGCCAATTGGTGTATGATGGAAGTGCATTTCATAATTACATTAAAACCTGATAGACCCGTACAATATGGTCTGTCTACAAAGAAATTAAAATGCGCAGGAATTTTATAATGAGTGTCAATATAAGTTTCAATACCTTTACTATTTTTAAAAATAGTTTTCTGCTCATACGATAGCGGCGCCTAACATAATACTCTGGGTATTTTGGAGTATCACTAAAATAGTCGTATTACAAACGTTCTTCAGCAACTTCACGTTCACGGTATATCGCGGTACGTCTTGAAGTTTCACCTTGCGTTTCCAATGATTGCTGATACTGATATGTTTGCGTCATAAAGAAAATATCAGTTTCATCGTCGACGTCGGAAAATCTAACATATTCTTCATCGAAATTCATATTTGGTTTAGAGAATTTGTTGTGATAGAGAGAAAAGTAAGTAATTGTATGCCTGTAACATTAGTTTAGATAATGCGTATATTTATAGAGTGGTTAATTTAGTTTAAAAAACAATAAAAAAATAAAAAATTGAAAACTAGCCGTTGCACACTCAAATGGTAACAAAATTTCAAAGTTTCTCCATTTGGCACTGCGTAATTTGATTTACAATTACAATGGCGTGAGAGCTGAATGGTGTGGTGGCGCCAATTTGGCGACGCCATTTGCGTAGACACGTAGCATCAAGTGACCACACCCCTTGCTCTGATAGACTTAAAGCTTTAATCAAACCAACAAATTAAAATGAAGGAGAAGAAGAAAAGCAGATTGACTTTAGAGGAAGAAAATGAAGGAGAAGAAGTAGACTTATTGCATAAGATCAAAAATTAGGATTAAAAAATCAGTTTATTTTATAGTTTATTGTTCTATAATCTAACTTTAACTATATTTTATATACATTTTTAGAATTTAGAAGCAAAGTAAAAGAGCCACAGAATATTGCGGTTGCGGAAAGAAGATCGAAAAGATTTGAAGATCGTGCCGCAAAAAAAGTTATAAAACCATGTTGTTCAGTATGCTCAATATTTTCAATACTTCATACATGCAGAAGTATGTTCATTATTTATTGTTCAGTATGCTCAGTATTAGGTTGTTTTGTTCATAATTTAGTGTAAGTTATTATTTTTCATCATGTTTGTTCATCACTTATTGTTTTGTTCATTAGTTAGGGTTAGTTGTTCATCTTGTTTTTTTATCACCATATTGTGTTCATCCGTTATTGTTCAGTGTTAGGTTGTTTTATTCATCAGTTATTGTTCTGTTCATCATTTAGTGTCAGTTAGTGTTCATAATATTTTAGTTCATCAGTTATTGTTTAGTATTAGGTTGTTTTGTTCATCAATTATTGTTTGTTCATCATTTAGTCAGTTATTGTTCATCAGTTAGTATCAAATTTTATTCATCAGTTATTGTATTGTTCATCAATTATTGTTAATATTTTTTTGTTCATCAAATTATGTTCATCAGTATATTAAAAGAGGATCAAATTTAAAAAAATTGTACATTAGTATTTTTGTTTTGTTCATCAGGATTTTTGTTCAGTAGAATATGCTTATAAAAATGCTCATCGGTATTTTTGTTATGTTGGATAGGTAAAGACGCAATAACAACTTCGAAATTATATTCATCCAGTGACGATGATTTTGTTAAGATGCATTTACAAAAAAACTTTTAAGGTTGATAAACCTAAAACTCACAAACACATTTGCTCAAACCAAAAACAACTACAACTGCTACTACTTCAAAACTCTAAGGTTCATCAAAACCTTTAGGTTCATCAAAGCCTTTAGATTCATGATGACATCAAATAGAGACTAATATTATGCATTATTGCTCATTTTATGTTATCTATGTAAGATATGATACTTAATTGGTTACTTTTGTAAATCACAGTAAATAACGGAGCAATTGATGAAAGTTAAGGAAAAGGACGTGATTTGGAGCTAAATCGAAGAAATCAAGCTAAGTACACATTACAGAGACCCAATACGCCGTATTTATCACCAAGAATACGACGGACATATTCATTCAAGACTTCATCAAATCAATAGATCGTAAAAGGCACCAATACGGTATCGGAGATGTTCTATACGCCGTATTCACTGGCGGTTCGACATATTCTAAAATATTTTAATCGTAGGGCCTACGTAATATTGCCCGATACGTCGTATCGAAGGAGCTCGATACGCCGTATCGACTGAATTCCAGAGACTATATAAAGAAACCATATTTTACGAATTCTACACAACTTTATACCACAAGGCTCGGTTCCCACACGACTTTTGAAGGCAAGAAGGTTCTACAAACTCACTCATTGTTTAGGAGAACTCTTTGTAATGTAGTTTAACCATAAAATCATTCGGTTAGCGTTTCGTATTCATAATGTTTCATACTCTATACTCTTTGGTTATGTTTGTTGGTATAGTTACTGAGATTATGGGCTAACACCTTTAGGTGTTAGCCAAGTTCATAAAAAATATGTATTTTTTATTTGTTTTACATTGATTTCTTGGCACTAGAAGTTCGTCGGTTGAGCAAAAGGGTATTCAAGATTCAAAGAGGAGTCAATTGGGTCCCGTCATTTCGCGGGAAAAGTTGTACTCGGTCGGAGGTCAAAACCCTAACAGAAAAATGGTCAAATGGGTACCGAAAAACACTTATTCCGTCAACAACGCGACATTCCCATTTCCACATCCTTGTCCATTCCGTTACCTGCAACGAACTTCTGGTTCGGCCAAACTTCCTGAGAATCTTTACAGAACCCGTACAAAACAAGAACCAAAATTCAATCAAAAAATCATATACACCATCACACTACAAACATATACACAAATCTGAGATCGAATCTTTACCCACACAAATGGTCGTGATTGTGTTTGGCCAGTGGTGGCCAGATCTAGTGTTTGTGTTTGTATGAAAAAGAGAAAAGAGATATTGATATTGTGCGTGTTTTGTGGTGAGGTGGATTGATAAGGTTTTCCGGTTTTGCAAGATTATATTTTGTGTTTGTATAAATGGATTGATAAGGTTGTGCGGTGGTGAGGTGATAAGGTTTGTATGGTGGTGAGATGGGTAGGTGGAATAATTAATAAATAGATATCGTATAATATAAGAAAGAAATGTATTTTGGACATTTAATAAAAATAGTTTAAATCAATAATATTTCAGTTGTACTTTAAATATTAAAAATATGACATGTGTCACAAAAATATATAGTCAGTAGTTGAGCATGACCAAAATAAGAAATTGATGCAAATGATGACCAAGTCAGAACCGCACATTTTTTTGGGGCTTAGATCGGTAAGTTTCTCTTTACAAAAAACATAAAAAAGAAAACAAAATAGATACTCCATTCATCCCATAATAATAGTCCATTTTGACTTTTTTGAGTCTTTCTTGTTTAACTTTGACCATTAATATTTTTATTTGTGTTATATAATACTTGATAAAAATTATACCAAATGTAAATACATTTAAAACGCAATTTATTCATATATTTTTCATCAAGTATTATATTGCACAAATAAAAATATTTATGGTTAAAGTTATATAAAAAAGACTTAAAAAAATCAAAGTGAACAATTATTATGAGACGAAAATAGTACATTTTTAACAACCCACCTCCAGCGGTCCACACACAATTTTTATAAGGATTTTTTACAGTATGTACACGGGTACTATTAAACACAAAGGCGACGGGACGAAATGACGTCAGACCCATATTTTATTTAAAAAGTGTAATTTTTGTGAGTCCGGACGTCTTTTCATAGTCCCGCGTCTTTTTGTGTCTTACTTGAAACTATGTTAAACCTTTATAAAGTAAACTTGACCAAAAGTACTAAAGTAGTCATGACTCATTATTACACACACAAACACTTTTTAATAAAAAAAAACATGACAAAACCAAATTGTCTTTTTCATTCATCACATGATCACCTATTCGCGGCACACACATTTTTTTTATATAAAAATCCCAACGGTCACTTTTTGAACGTTTACCTCCTTTTTCCATCTCAATATGTATCCCCAATCTCATTAGTTACTTGTAAAATCAATATGATGCTTTAACGGGTGTTTCTTTTTTGCTTAATAGTCTAAATGCAAAAAGTTCTTAACTAGTGTTGCTAACATCATGTTTCTTTTGCTTAATACAAAAAGAAAATCTTATTGTAAAAGGGGACCAAAAATAAGGTTGTTTGCATCTATGATGCTAAGACCACCTAGAATAAGCCTGAAAATACGCGTCGAAGACACAAGGAAGACGTGTCCTCCTTGTTACACTCACCCAACTAGAAGACATTTCGAAGACACAAGGAAGGAGTCTTGTGTGGGCCAAAGTGTATTGCGTGAGTTGTTTCATTTGTTTATGTGGGGTATATTTGTGTATAAGTGGGGTGTATTTGAGTGGTGAAATTGGTTGTCTTATTACATAAAATTGGTTGTGAAGTTAGTTATAAAGAGAGAGAGAGAGAGTTGATTTGACGCTAAGTTGGAGGTGGTAAAGTTGGTTGTGGTGCTCTCTTATTACGTGTAGCCTAACATATGCCAAATTACCCTCACTAAACTCTGCCCTAACCACAATTCCACCGCCTCACTAGGTTTTCTCCTCCACTACGTCGTCGTCTCCATATCATCTTCGATCCCTCCACTACAGATCTTGAGTTGCACCACATCTTCCTCTCTCTTTATGATCTTAATATAAATTATGGGGTTTTTCAACCCCTAAATCTGCTTCTTGAAGATGGTCCTGAAAACTTATATTGTAAACTGACATGAATGGGGTCCTTGATTTGTGTCATGCTTCTTGAGTTTTCGGAAGTTTGCAAATACCTTTGTTTTCCTTTATTCTAAATGGTTATAGAAAAAATATGTATTTGGCTGTTACATTTTAAAGTTTACTTTTGTTTTCCTTAGACTAAATCTTGATATTTGATTCTTGAGTTTACAAGCTAATCCAAACACCCTGTTAGACTTGCAAGCGTGAATAAGTTGATGATTATGAAAATGTTGTTTTTATGATATCCTAGTATCATTTATAATGACGAATGATGCATACTCACAAAGGTTAATATACAAATATAAAAATATTTACTGATAGTTAAGTAATATAAATGTTGTGTTTTTACAAATTCAATAATTTTTACATATAATTTCATAAGTTTGGTGACCTCAAAATGTGATGTTTAATAAGTTTAGTAACGTAAATAAACAAAATGAAAATTCATTACCATACGCGTATTTTTTACAAAAGTTTAGTAACATATTTTTATATTAACTAATGCATAAAATATGCAAATGATATATATTCCAAAAAGGGAATTACTTACCTTATGACCATGTATTGCTCGATTTGTGTTGTGCTGTGTTGTTAAATATGAATGAAAGTCCCCAAGGTTATTGTGGAATTTGAAAGGGTTCTCTTTTGGAGGTAAGAAAAATAAATCTGCAATATTTATTTATCACAGGACATGACCAATCGTAGAGAGCTAGGATTAGAATATGCAGGTAGTTCGAGCTAGTTTGTTTGAGAGTATGAGGTAGTTATTGTGTTTAGCCCTTCTCTTAGTAGCCTTGCCACTTTGCGTTTTAGACTTTTAGAAATAGTCAAATAGCTAGTTTTCTTTAGGTTTTGTAGGCGTTTTGTACCTCTTGGGCGTTTGGTTCGGCGAAATCCAAGGATTACGGTGGAATGGATTAATTCCATTTCATACATGTTTGGTTGAAAAATTTAAAATTTGGAATCGAATTCCATTCCTTCTCTGTGTTTGGTTGGCAAAAGGAATGGAATGAAATTCCTTCAAAATCCCATATATATGGAATTCAACATTCCATGGCAATATGAGAAGTTGTTCACAATTCCTAGGAATTCATATTATCTTTATAATTGTCATTGCTATTATTATTATTATTATTATTATTATTATTATTATTATTTTATTATTATTTTTATTATAAATCATTTAATTATTATTGTTATTATTATTATTTTTAATAAACAACCATGTTATTATGATTTAAAAATTATTATTTAGTTAAAATTGAATATAAATTATTATTTATTTAAATTTTTTTATTATTATTATATATTTTTTTTAATTAAATATAATTTATTTTATAGCTTACTTTTTTAATTTATACTTTAAAAAATACAATTGTATTTTATATAAAAATTATTTATTTAATATATTAGTTTATATAATATTATTTAAAAAATTATTATTATTATTTGATAAGTAATTTATTTATTAAATAATATTTAGTTTATTAATCTTAAACTAAAATCAAATTTTAAATATTTAAATATAATTATTTTTTTCCATTTCATTCTTCCATAGCATGTTTATAGCTTTGAAATTTCATTCCGTGATTTTAAATCCCAGGATTTCAATTTCTAACATTCCATTCCTTCACATACAATTCCAAAACGATTCCATTAAAACATTATCGCATAAACGAGCCTTATGTTCCTTTTGCTTTGCCTTGCTATGCTGCCTTGCTTAGATCTTCGATGTACTCTTAGGTCTTGAATGAAAGTCGCCAAGGTTATTGTGTAATTTGAAAAGGGTTCTCTTTGGAGGTAAGAATAATAAATCTGTAATATTTATTTAGCACTTAATTTAATAGAGTTTTTGGTTAAAACTTTTCATTGATCCATCACTCAACCCTTACACCCTGCATTTTGCAACCAGTTGAAAGATTACAACAGCCAAAACTATTGTGCAACAGACATGTCAGATAGAAGGACTAATTGGCTAAAAGCTAATGTCATTACCCAAATATAAAGGGTTGTTGCATTATAATACATTCATGCATATCATCTATGCAACCTACAATTTCCGAACAACGACAACAAAGCTCGCAATACATCGAATATCAACAATCTCTTTGGTTGTGACTCAAATACACTAGGAACATGATACTAAAAGGACTCCTAATCCTATGACAGATTATAGATACAGGAAGTCTTTGCTATTAATAAGATAGAAACAGTTAAAAAGATTAACAAACAAACAGCCGCCATTGGTTACTCCGTTTTTACCTAATGTGCTAGCGGAGTGACTTCACTGACCCTCCACACGACTACCATTCTCCACCACGGTTTCTTCTTCTGCTTCCACTTTTTTCTCAGGAACACTGTCAAGAATACCCTTTTGCTCCTCGGTACTTCCATCCTTCTCAGCCTCGGCGACAGGGGTTTCTTCTTGGTTGGTTGAACCATTGGCTTCGTGACCATCAGCTACTTTGTCATTCTTCTCTTCCGGGTCTTTTTCAACATTTTTCTCTTCAGGAGCAATTTTGTCATTTGTCTCTTCAGGGGCATTTTCGCCATTTTCATCCTGTTTCACATCCTTTTCAGCTTCCTTCATTTCAACATCCATATCAGTGATTACTTCCGGGGCCTCTTCTTCATTCTCCTTTTTACCCTTTTTTAAACTTGAAGACTTTCTGACCCGTTTATTGACTGGCTCAGTCTCCGATGATGGCGGAGTTGACTTCACCTTCTCACTGATTCTTGATGACCGCCTCGGTGTTTCACCACTTCCCCAATCAAATTCCGAGAGTTTGGGCCCACCAGGGTTTGCTTTCAGGTACTGCTCCAACTCCTTTCGATTGGTGATCTCTTCCCCTGTTGGCGCAGTGAATACAATTGCATTCTTCTTTGGGGTTCCTTCTTCCTTCGGCAAAAACTACATGTGAATTCCATTCAAAAAAGAGTTAAGAGGTGGAAAACTGGATGGCATGTTCTGTTGGCTTGACCCACAAACAAATTTTCCTTTTTTAAGTCTAGAAATTTGTGTGTGTGTTCAATATGAATTACATATTCAGAAGGGGCTCTTTTCCAGTCAGCATAAAGAGAACCGTTTGTCTAGTATATGGGTCTAAATGTATAGGGTTATTTGTGGGTCTCAAAGAAATGCAAGCAAGTATACTGCTAAAGCACGTAACAAACCACGTAACGTCGTAACGTAACATACACAGAATTACATAATACAAAAGTATCAATTTCCAATACAAGCATGCAGCTTAAATCAAAGAATTCTAGTTTGGTCACTCTCTTACGGTCTTACATTATGCCAATACCATGGTATGTCTCAGGTTTCAACTCCTAGGCTAATCATTCAACTTCCATAGGATTACCCATAATCTAAAAACGGTTACAAACATCTAAGTTTTTCTACAAAAGATCCCGGTAACATCTTACAAATGCGAGCAACTCTAGATTGCTCCTCCATTTAACTTGTTGATTAGCATTTTAACCTCGTTACCTCAATCAACCTCATATAAGGTATCCACATAATCAGAAGTCCAGTACTACAATGTAGTCTTGTTGGTGTAACTTCACATCTTTGAGTATTAACTTAAACATATCAACACTCATTACCATCCTCACAAAAACTTCAATCTCTGCCTATCATTTTTGGAAAGTCATACGAAAAAGTTTATATCAAACATTACATTTGGCCTTAGTAATAGCATTATGAAAAACCACTAAAAGTTAAAGAAGTAATTGGCAGTTTTGTTATCAACAAACAAAATAGAGGGAAAAAGAACACTTGATAATGTTCCAGAAATACAAGCTTTTAAAACGTAAATTTCAGCAAATATAAGAGACCATAAAGTTGGAGAACTGCAGGCAGAAGACTACAGAACTTCGTTCACCTTAAACTATTAACTAGCATACATATAAGATACAGAACATGCTCAAAACTCTTTAAAATTGAAACAAAACAATTCCTCCTCCATAATACAATAAGATAGCAGAGTGCAGATCAAGCTCAAAACCCTTTAACAATCCTCACTCCATAAGATTAAACTAAGTATAAGACACAAAGTTAACCAACAACGTAAACAGAAGATTAAAAATTACGGAAAACTAGCATACATATGCCGCGCATATGATATGATCCTGCATTACTAAAGTTTATTATAATGATTATATATTAATTAATTAGTTTATTTAGTTTCCTATATTATATTTTCTTAGTGAACAAGTTAAGTCTAGGGCCTTTTATTATAAATAGGGTATTAGGGTTGTAACAGTATGCATAATATTATTAATGGTTTAGTTATTTGTCTTCATTATTGGGAGAGATCGGCTCACGAAGTTGATCACTTATCTTTATCGTTCTTTTTATCTCTTAATCGATCCGGTTCGTATCAATTGGTATCAGAGCTGTTCGATTCTAGGGTTTCAAAAAAAAAGCAAGTTACTGTTCACAGGTACTGTTCACCGTAATTTACTGTTCATCCCGGAGTTACTGCTTAGCATCAGATTAGTCATGAGTAACCTCGAGAAAAGAATGGAGGCTATGAGAGTTGAATCAGCCCGTAAACATGAAGAGATTATAGATCTATTGAAAAAATTGGCGATTTCAATGGGTCGCGCTAAAGAGGTTGAAGAATGGGAGAAATGGCGTGATCTTAATAGAGCTCAAGAAGAATCCGAAAATGTAACATCAAATCCTAAATCACAAATCTTTGTCACTAAAGATTGTGATGATGAATCAACACCAAAGAAAACGGTGGTTACATGTTCTGATGAGGAAATTGTAAATTATCCAATACAATCAACCACAACTCAGATAAGTGAAGAAGATTGTAACGTGGAGGAGTTTTTGGATGTTTTAACTACAGTGATACGGATCAATTATGGCAGTCGAAGATGAGCCTCGTATGGTCTTAAGATCAGATCCAAACGTTATTAAGAAAGACTTCTCTAATGAACTTGATGGACAACATTAATGAAGAAAATAAGTCAAATCATAACACATTGAGATTGCAGTTATGAAATTAAAGTGGGGGGCATGATCTCTCATGGACCGATCATGTAAATGTTGGGTTGAGACAAGAACTGGTTTGTGTCACGAAGAAGAACATGGGATCGGTATCGTGCCTCAATTTTGAAGCAACACCTTGAGGACAAGGTGTTTTTGGGAAGCGGAGTAATGATATGATCACGCATTACTAAGTTTATTATAATGATTATATATTAAAATTAAATTTAGTTTATATATTACTATAAGTAAGTTAGAATCTAGATATATAAGTGTATTATGCATATATATTAATGGTTTAGTTATTTGTCTTCATTATTGGGAGAGATGAAAGTTGATCACTTATCTTTATCGTTCTTTTATCTCTTAATCGTCAAGGTTAGTATCGATACATAGCATACCAAAGAACAATATGCAAAAATTTGTATCAAGTAAACAAGCCCAAAAAACTAACTACAAAAACCAAGATTTATGTTATCCCAAAAACTCAACCTCTAGCAAAAGTGAACTATGCCTCATAATCCAATTATCACCAAAATTAACAATATAAATTCAAAAGCATTAAGAACATTAACCTTCAAAAACTACCAATCCTGAAAAATGAACTTCAGCGAATTTGAACTACATCTATAACCAAGTCACAGTATTAAGCAAGAATCTAACTACAAGATTGAAGAATTTCACAGAAGATAAACTAGCACACACGCAAATACATGCTAGAAAAAGTATCACTACTATAACACTAACCAAATAAAGCCAAGTCATTTAAAAAAGTTCCAAATTAAAAAACCATACTAATAAAATTAACCAAAACTAAACAAAATAATAGCTAATCATGCTCAAAAACATAAATTCCAGCATAACTGAGCTACACCCACAACCCAATTTACCAATTTAACCAGCAATTTAAACTGAAACAATAATAATAACTCATATTAACTAGCATACATAAACCTATGTTCTGAAACCCGGTTTGACCCGGCCGGTTCAACCGGTTCCGGGGAAAAAAGTCAAATTAGTGAGACCCGGCGGGAAGTCGACCCGGTTCATGAGACCCGGCCGGGTCAACCCGGTTCATGAGACCCGACCCGGTCAATCCAATATTTGAGCCCAATATTCTTTATAGCACACTCATAAACCCTAATTTTCAAAACCCACTAAAATTAACCCAAATCATCACTAAAAATCCAATCTTTATCCAAATTAAACTACACCCACATCCCAATTCACAAAATCAGCCACATTTTTACAAAACCCAAAAAAATATGAACCATTTTTTTCCAGCCAGTAGGTGCAGGTAACTCCAATGAAACAGCTTCATCATTTGAGTTTGCCATTTTCAAACCTGCAAATTTTATGAACAATTTTGGAAAGATGTTATATAAATTTTGTGACAAAAAAATTTAAGGTTACTAAATTTAGAATGTAGAAAAGATTGGGATGATGGATTTGACTTACTTTGAGGTTTCTATTTTTGGGAGTTTTTTTGTTGTGTGAAAATTTTTGGGGTTGGTGAGGAGCGGGTAAGTGAAAATAAAGTGTGGGAGAAGTTTACTTTTTGACCCTTGTAAGTATAAAAAGTTACCATTTTAGTCCTTTACCGATTAAATGAGGGCGGGGTTAGTGACTATAATTTTAGATGTACCCCCCCTATTTTTTTTGTTTTTTTTTTATTTTTTTTTTATTTTTATAATTTTGTTTATATAAAAAAGCTATAAACCTGAAAATGCGGAACAGTAAATATAAAGTTTAATAAGTCAAAAGTTTAAAACTGTAAATACGGGCAATGACAAAAACATATTTATCTGAAAAAGTGAGTGACAAAAAGAATATTCCTGTGATGTACCCACTAGGGGTATTAATAGTCGTCCCTTAAATGATTGTATATATAAAGCTTGATAAAAGAATATTTTGATTTTACGTTATTTTATATTTTATAATTAAAACTACATTTATGTTCTTGAATGGGTAAACAGATGAGATTTTCTCTATAAAGGTTATCTAGAGAAGGTGAGCTTTTGATTCAGATGTCGCGACTTAACTGGGATATCACGTGAGTGTTTTCAACCTTTCTTGTCATAGGATATGTATCTAGTAAGATTTGAGATATCAATCTTTTGTGACGAGATCAGATATATAACGAATAGTTATGCTAACAGTTAGTTTTGTCAAATATAGCTAAAGTGGATAATGTTTTTGTCTAGTGTTTACATGGGAAACTAGAGATTTAGGTTTTGGATTAAGTTTTATATCACGTTTATTAAACATGTCATGTTCAGGTTAAAAATATGTCAAACGGGTTATGGATGATGCATTTGAGTGGATTACTAAAATAAATAACGGTCGATTTGGGTTAATTGTTTGAAACCTCCGACCCAAATTCACTAGTACAATTAACGTTATATTTTGACAAATACAAATCTGTCTAAATAAATCTATAGAAGAACGCTTATTTAAAATGTTTGCCATATTATGAAGTCATGCATATATAGTATGCTCTTGAATCTTTTATCTTTTTTTAGTAAAAGGTTTTTTCACCACTGTAAAATGCATTATACCAAAAAACGTTGAAGTACAAAGGATGAGGGTGAATCTCCCATCTCAACCCGATCAGGCACTCAATGCACAACATGTTGAATCTTTTATCTTATAGTCGAGAGATAATAGTATACGTTGTTGATTCACTTATTTATTTGTTATAAACAGATAGATAAAGAGTCAAGGCCAACTGAGCTCGAGCTTTTAAGATAACTATCGAGCCAAACACGAGCTTTAAAACTAGAGCCAAAATAAGCTCCAACTTGACTGGAATCGTTTACACTCCTATGTTTGTGTGTTTCAAGGTATGTACAACCTGTCTTTCAATCATTTAAATTTTATGATATGAAAATTGCGACTAAAGATTAATTTAGTTAAAAAAGGAAAACTGGATTTATCAATGTTCATCTTCATTAGAACTCTAAACGCGTTTTCACTTTCATATCCTCACCCATCGCCATCTTTAAAACG
The DNA here is from genome assembly GCA_910596185.1 of Chrysanthemum makinoi. Classification (NCBI taxonomy): domain Eukaryota; kingdom Viridiplantae; phylum Streptophyta; class Magnoliopsida; order Asterales; family Asteraceae; genus Chrysanthemum; species Chrysanthemum makinoi. The sequence goes on along the minus strand of OU343219.1, from coordinate 194,235,868 downwards.
TGCTTTTAGGTTTTTCTAACCATTTGTGGCCATCTTCGTTAGGTCAATCTTCTTGTCTAATCTACATCATGGAAGAGGAGTGTGAAACTGAAAAGCTCTTTTTTGTGTTATAAATGGTTACGAATAGAAGTTCTAATTCATTGCTAATAGCATATTATACTTTCTTTGTATGTCCTCGTATTCTTAAGATCAACCTTATTTTGTGTGGATCAACTGGGATTTCTCTTCCGTGGGTTTGAGCGGTAGGGCTTAACAGATAAGGTAGGTTGCTTTAAAGCGTACAAAGTAGCAAAACACGAGAAAGCGTGCATTGAAAATCAACATGTTTTTATCCCTTTCACGTTTGATACTTTTGGTTTTCTCTGCACGAGGCGTGGAGTTCCTCAACATAGTTCAACGGGTTATGCATAGTAATATTATGACACCTAGAACCATAGATGTAGTTTTCAAAAGAATTAGTTTTGCTATTCAAAAGGCCTAACGGTAGCAGCTTGTTGCCCGTTTGCCGTCCACCCCTGTAGATATGTCATAAATCTACTATTTCAAACACATCAAGGTATAACAACAAAGTTGGATCTTTTAAAAATAAATAAATAAATAAAATAAAAAATTAGTTGTAAGTTGAAGTCTCGGTTGAGACTAAGATGAATATATCAGAATTATATATGCTAATCATTTTCTATTAAATATAATATAATAATTATGGACTGCATTTACAAAAAACTAAATAAGACTAAACACTTCTTTTGGACAGGTGCATTTCCGAGAATTTTGGATTTTTTTACAAAAATTAACACTACGTCGCAAATATTCATAAGGTTACTGGACTTCTCAAGACCCCCGATTCGTCATATGTGTAACATCCCGATTTTTAAATAAAGTAGTAACGGCTATATTTATTATTTTTGTGGAATAAATATAAAAGTCCCACTTTGACGGTATTAAAAATATAGTTAGTGGGGACTTAATATGTAAACAATATATGATTTAGTTTGCAAGACATTCTACTACAAGGGACTAATTGTGTTCAAGTGACAAAGTAGTGGGAGATGACTAAAATGCCCTTAGGCCTTATCCATTTATATTACTAAGCAAAGTCGGTTTACAGGGATATATCTCCCTCCCTTTACCCATTAGAGAAAAAAAAGAAAGATATCATGTTTTTCAAGAAGGAATTCCAAGTTCATGGTTAGTTCCATCAAATCTAAACAAGGTCTAATCAAGAATTAAAGATAAGCTTATCAAGTATTAAGGAGCATCAAGGTCTTATGTGTTCTTCCCTAATTCAAGGTAAGTGGTGAATCATGTGTTAATTTATGATTATGAGTTATGAGGTTATGTTTAATAAGTGTTACATGATTATGTGATGAATTCATGGTTTATGATTCAAAGGTTATGCATATGATTATTAGGGTTTATGATGGGATTATGTTAATGATCAATTTATGATGTTTAGGAGGTGTTTATGTTGATTATTGAGTTGAACCAAACACCCCTTTATGTGATATATGATGTTTAACAAGTTGCTGAAATTTTCAGCAATGATTAGTCATGTTAGAAAAATCATATAAAATTGATAGAAGCTCGGATTGAATCATGGCCGGACTTTCCGGAAAGCCTATGGTGTCTACTCAGTTGTTATTCATAAAGTTTTTTCTCATTTAGTAGTTAAGTTGGTCTAAAACGTGATTTAGTACAGCAAGGGCTGATCCTGAAATGTGCAGCAAACCGAACTTTAAAAATTCATACCGGATAGACCGTAGCTCCGTTTGGAGCGTTCCATACCTTTTCGGAAAGGGAAAATATTATAGTTTCATGGAAAAATATCCTCATGACCTGTATCAGTAGTTAAGTGAGTCAAAAAGATGCATTTATACGCTGCTGCAGAAAATCAGCAAACACTTTCTTAAGTGTTTTGATGATTATGACATGATATTATGTTTTTGCAAGTCCCGGGTGATTATATGCTATGATGGCTTATGTTCTCAGCCTATATGATTATAATTCATGTCATGAAAGTATAGAACCAAGTGATAATACTTGGTTAGCTTAGCTCGAGTTCGCTAGCATAGTAGTGCATGTTTGGCGAGATTTATGCCATAACTAGTTTATGATTTTATGCATTATAGTTAGTTTATGTGTGCTTAGTTGCACTTATATTTGCATTATCATGTTATATTCATGCCTAGTTGTTATGTGTTAACATTATACATGTACATCTATCATGATATAGGTGTTCGAGGCATATTCAGAATCATTCATCTTGCATTATACGGCCCAGGTGAGTAACGGATTTTCAGTTAACATGTTTAGTAGATTAAGCGTGTTTAGTATATATATGTCTTGCTATATCTCAAGTACCATTCAAGTTATGTATCATGTTGACCCGTGAGGTCATATAAGTATCATGTTGACCCGTGTGGTCATATTAGTAACATGTTGACCCGTTGGGTCATATTAAGTATTATGTTGACATGTTTGGTCATATTAGTATCATGTTGACCCGTTTGGTCATATTTAGCATCATGTTGAACTGTTGGTCATATTTAGTATCATGTTGACCCGTGTGGTCATATTCAGTATCATGTTGACCTGTTGGTCATATTTAGTATCATGTTGACCTGTTGGTCATATTCAGTATCATGTTGACCTGTTGGTCATATTTAGTATCATGTTGACCTGTTGGTCATATTTAGTATCATGTTAACCCGTTGGGTCATATTAAGTATCATGTTGACTTTTTGGTCATATTAAGTATTATGTTGACATGTTTGGTCATATTAGTATCATGTTGACCCGTTTGGTCATATTTAGCATCAAGTTAACATGTTGGTCATATTTAGTATCATGTTGACCCGTGTGGCCATATTCAGTATCATGTTGACCTGTTGGTCATATTTAGTATCATGTTGACCTGTGGTCATATTCATATCATGTTGACCTTTGGTCATATTTAGTATCATGTTGACCTGTTGGTCATATTTAGTATCATGTTAACCCGTTGGGTCATATTAAGTATCATGTTGACTTTTTGGTCATATTAAGTATCAAGTTGACCCGTTGGGTCATATTTAGTATCGTGTTGACATGTTTGGTCATATTAAGTATCAAGTTGACCCGTTGGTCATATTAAGCATCAAGTTGACCCAAGTTGACCCGTTTGGTCATATTAAGAATCAATTTGACCCGTTTGGTCGTATTAAGCATCAATTTGACCCGTTTGGTCCTATTAACTGTCATGTTGATTCGTTTGGTCATATTCATTATCATGTTGACCTGTTTGGCTATATTCAGTATTAAGTAAACCCGATTGGTCTTACTCATTAGTATGTCGTAGCTCAACCTCAGTATTATTTATAGCGAAAACTTAGTTATATGCCATAGCGTCTCATTATGTTTATAGTTGTTCAGCATATTATATTTCACGCTTGGTTTATGTTATAGGAAAATTTTAGTAATTAATTCAATTTTAGTATCATGTCTTGGTTTAACCTTGTAACCATATTATTGCTCAGTTTCTATATTTAGCTTAGTCTCAGCTCCAGCTTAGCTTAGTATCATGTTGTAGTTAAGCCTAAGTATTTAGCTTAACCTTAAATTATATATGAATGTTATATGTGTTTAGTAATGTGTGCAAAATGCTTTATGCACTTCTGGCATGCGATGCGTTTATATATGCATGTCAAATTCTATTAGGTATATGCTTATGCAGTTTTTAAGGCGTGCCAAGTGCTTTATGAACTTGATTAGTCAGAATGGTACTTTATGCATTACTCAATGTATTTAGTACTATCAGTATATAGTCAGTTATGTGATCACACATGTGTTCCAGACAAAGTTGAAACTTAGACCTCCTTAGTGGAGAATCGAGCCTTAGAATAGTGAATGTTCCAAAATCGGAACTCAGACATCCTATGTGGATGATTAACATGCATATATGGCTCGTCAGTTATGTATTCAGTCAGTATAGTACTATAAGTACTCAATCAGTATGTGCTTATGCACTCATTTATATAGCTCTCTACTCCGGATTTATCCCTGGTGGGGTAGGATCTCTACATTTTACCTCTCCCATACCGCCCTATATTTGGGTTTGTTGTTGTTGTTGTTGTATAAGTTACTCGGTTAGTATGTGCTTATGTACTCAGTCAGTTATGCACTAAGTATGTGCTTATTTATGCAGTCAGTTATGCACTCATTATACTTATGTACTCGGTCAGTAACATGGTGTATCATGTATTTAATCAGTCAGTGCATTGCTTATGCAGTTAATTAATATTATGATTCATGTAGTCAGAATAGTACTATATATATTTATTCAGCATCATGCTTATGTTCAGTTTATGATTTAATACAGTTTCGTTATCTCACTAAGTCTTATAGACTTACCGTTCTCAGTTATATTTTTGTAGGTATGCAAGATGAGACCATGTACATGCTAAATGGGGCGTAATGGGTTAAAATGGTGTAGCTCGCGGGTTAGGTAACGAGCTTCTCATTTCCATAATTTGTTATCAGTTTGAAATGCCCCTAAATCAAGAACCAACTTCTTTACCAAGTTTTAAAGAGTCATTGTTATGTATTTTGCAAAGTTTAGTATTTTAACGGGACGTTTGGAATAAGCCCGTATGATGTAGAAAATACGCTTCCGCTAGTTTTATCAATGTATACAGTTTACGGATTAAAAAAAAATCTGGGCAATTCAAGTTGGTATCAGAGCGATGGTTTGAGAGATTTAAGTATCCACCATTAGTAGGGGATGCTTAGACTTGAACCTTTGCTCGGTAATTGCATTTAGAGTTAAATTGCATCGCACGTTTATACGTTATCAGTTATTCAGGCATGTTATTCAAAATGTTGTTCATATTGTCAGAGATAATTTGTACATATCTAGCGATGCATACCAGTCTATGTGATTAGCAATATATATAAGATGATATGAATTTAGATATATCGTGTTTATGCATAATGCATTTCCAGATATCGTAAGTTGCAGATCATGAATCAGATACGATATAGTAAGCATATAAAATTAGTATGCATTATCAGTATAGCACTATATAGTTAGAATTTACATCACTTATGTGTAGTAGATGATACGTTTTAGTTAAGTGACTTGGGATAGATTATGATAGCGATGAGTTCATGATTATATGGTGTGACTATTATGACGCCTGATCAACGTAATAATATTCACATGATATGGCATGAACTTATTGAGATCATGAGATACCTCGAGGAGCTTGCTAAACTGTTATGTGTTAAATGCATCATGAATATTTCATTATATCATGTATAGTAGCATTTTCAGACATAGTCATTATAAAGGGCATAATTTACATACACCAACATGTTCAGAATAGATTCAACACTCATAAAAAGATTATGATTTAGAAATGCTACCGAATGACGGAATATAGATATGAAATATGGGTTTAAGCATTTCGGATTTGAGCAATTTACATGAAAAAGGGGCAAGAATTGAAATGAAAATGTCGGCCGCGGATACGGATCATTCAATAAGAGATATTTCTTATCGAGTTATGAAAAAAGTTTCAGGATATGACATTTTAGTGAATATTATGCTGCGATTGAGGTAAATAAATCCTTTCTTTTAACGCCAGCTTTATGAAATTTTGAGATATTTTGAAAATAGTCGAGATGAACATCAAGAATACGAGATGATTATGGATCTATCGAGTTATTTTAGAGGATAATCAAGAAAATCTGAGTTCATATGATGATCGGAGAAAGGATTTCAACATGGATATGGTACCTATAAACCTGTTGATAAATTTGATACATATATAGAGGAAATGAATTCTAGTTTGATCCTTATTAGTGGATTATCAGTTTTATTGTTAGAATACGAGACATGATATCGTAAGTGGGGAGTAATTACATATGACCCAGGTAATTTAGAGGATAATTTTAGTTACAACAACAAATGGTCGTGAGGACACGAATAGTCCAAACGGGGGAGAGTTGTAACATCCCGATTTTTAAATAAAGTAGTAACGACTATATTTATTATTTTAGTGGAATAAATATAAAAGTCCCAACTGCGGTATTAAAATATAGTTAGTGGGGACTTGATATGTAAACAATATATGATTTAGTTTGCAAGACATTCTACTACAAGAGACTAATTGTGTTCAAGTGACAAAGTAGTGGGAGATGACTAAAATGCCCTTGGGCCTTATCCATTTATATTACTAAGCAAAGTCGGTTTGAGGGATATATCTCCCTCCCTTTACCCACGTTAGAGACAAAAAAAAAGAGAGCAGATATCATGTTTCTTCAAGATGAGGAATTCCAAGTTCATGGTTAGTTTCATCAAATCTAAACAAGGTCTAATCAAGAATTAAAGATAAGCTTATCAAGGATTAAGGAGCATCAAGGTCTTATGTGTTCTTCCCTAATTCAAGGTAAGTGGTGAATCATGTGTTAATTTATGATTATGAGTTATGAGGTTATGTTTAATAAGTGTTACATGATTATGTGATGAATTCATGGTTTATGATTCAAAGGTTATGCATATGATTATTAGGGTTTATGATGGGATTATGTTAATGATCAATTTATGATGTTTAGGAGGTGTTTATGTTGATTATTGAGTTGAAACAAACACCCCTTTATGTGATACTAGACGAGTACCCGCGCCTAGCGGCAGCGGTTTCTAGCGGCAGATAATTAACAATATGCGATATTCTGGTAAGTGTTTCGTAACATGCGATAATTCAACTGAAGCAAAAATTCTTAACATATATTAAAGAACATATAAAAATATTTATTAAAACTAAAAATAAAATATTACATCAATTATGAGATAACTATGATGCCGTTACTCGTCAGTATAAAATTTCTTAGTACACGTCATATGAGGTGTTGAATCCTCTTTGACCGAACTATTTGATTGGCTTCACTTTGTAGTTATCATCCATCAATGAATGGTATTTGACCCAATTAAAAAAACTTCAAACCTAAGAAACTTAACAAAATATATACACCGGTTGTATAATGTATTTTGACAAAATTATTTCATAAAACTTTGTATATCTTTAAAATTAATCTTACTGGAACAATCAATGTTTAAAGCACCAATCAATCACCATCATTATAGCAATATTTGGAAACGGATTTGTATTTAACGATTTAATGCATAAGAACAAGAACAAAAAAATGAACCCCGTGACTATATAATAAATTGATACAATGCTTTGTGATTGTAAACATTCAAGTTATTCACAACAATATCTCTGCAATTTCAACTATATATAAATGTCAAAAAAATATTTTTAAAATCATTTGGTCATTGCACATATTTCAATATTTAATAACTGAGATCGCATATGATACACACACTATGAAGTAACATAACAAAAAAATTAAGTTGTAATATGGTACCTTATAAAATAAAATATGTTGATAAAATTTTAGAAATTATTAATGTTGAGATTAAATAAATTAAAATATATATATATATATATATATATATATATATATATATATTGAGAAATTATATTAGTAAAAGTTGTCAAAATGTGTCATGCATTTCTTTGAAATTTTAGGTGTGAATTGTTATGGTAGCTATTTCATTAAGGACAAATTCTTTGAATTTTATGTAGAAATTTTAGTTTGAAAGGAATTTTAGAAATTTAACATTACTCACTTTTTAAATTTTAAAAACATGGATACATGCTTTGTATGTATAATAATAAAAAAAAGTTGTATTGACTTTCCAACATTGAATATGCCGAATCTGTTTTCATTTAATATTAGTTTGAATTTTTAATGGTAATTATATATACATATAGTTAAAGACGAGTACTCGTGCATAGCAACGAATTTGATTGATCGTTTAGTGATAAAAAATGTTTATGGGTTATAAACGAAAAATAATACAAGTTTGAAGATTTGGGTATTAAACATAATGTTTTGAAACCCGTTAGACAGGGTGGTTCAACCTGGTTGAATCGTTTTGGTCGAAAAAATGAATCAATTTAAAGGGTCAACCCGACGGGTTGGGTTGAACACGTGAAATTAAACGGTCAACCCGTCGGATTTGAAGCATCCCGGTCACTCGGTTTTCGATGTTTATTAATAGTTTCCTTTTGAAATATATGTTTTCAACATTTCTATTTTTAGTTTCAACTTTTTGCTTTGTTTTTCTTTTATATATAGTATACACGGATACCCAATGACGATTAACTGGAGAAATAGATCTCGATGAGGCCGATTTACGGTTTGTGTCGGTTTAACGGTCCTCTTGGTTCATTTTGGATTACTTTTATTGGTTAGAATCGACGTGGCGAAACCGGTTCCCGGTTGAACCCGCTTGGTCGGTCCGGTTTTCAAAACTATATGTACCATCAAATTGTTAGCTTGTATGAAACTTTATGTGTTTTATTAATTTGTATAATTTGTATAATAACATTACTTTTCATTTTGGGTGTTTAAAAATAACATTAATTAGTGTGTTTAATTATTTTATATTATGGATTTTGTTGTAGCTTGTTTAAATTGTTTATTGTGAAAATATTATTGTACTTTTTAGTATAGGGTGTTTTAATTGTTTCTATTTAATTTGGTGAATATGCTTTTAGTTGGTTATACGATGAATAAAGCAATGTACTTTTAAGTAATGGGGTGTTTTAATAAGATTATTAATTACATTATACATTTATCTCACCTTTGACTTTCAACTTTCAACTTTCAATTTTCACTTTCACCTTTGACCATTTTTCTATTTTATATAGTAAAGATAAAGATATGATGTTTAACAAGTTGCTGAAATTTTCAGCAATGATTAGTCATGTTTGAAAAATCATATAAAATTGATAGAAGCTCGGATTGAATCATGGCGGACTTTCGGAAAGCCTATGGTGTCTACTCAGTTGTTATTCATAAATTTTTTGCTCATTTAGTAGTTAAGTTGGTCTAAAACGTGATTTAGTACAGCAAGGGCTGATCCTGAAATGTGCAGCAAACCGAACTTTAAAAATTCATACGAGATAGACCGTAGCTCCGTTTGGAGCGTTCCATACCTTCGGAAGGGAAAATATTATAGTTCATGGAAAAATATCCTCATGACCTGTATCAGTAGTTAAGTGAGTCAAAAAGATGCATTTATACGCTGCTTCAGAAAATCAGCAAACACTTTCTTAAGTGTTTTGATGATTATGACATGATATTATGTTTTTGCAAGTCCCGGGTGATTATATGCTATGATGGCTTATGTTCTCAGCCTATATGATTATAATTCATGTCATGAAAGTATAGAACCAAGTGATAATACTTGGTTAGCTTAGCTCGAGTTCGCGAGCATAGTAGTGCATGTTTACAGATTTATGCCATAACTAGTTTATGATTTTATGCATTATAGTTAGTTTATGTGTGCTTAGTTGCACTTATATTTGCATTATCATGTTATATTCATGCCTAGTTGTTATGTGTTAACATTATACATGTACATCTATCATGATATAGGTGTTCGAGGCATATTCAGAATCATTCATCTTGCATTATCTGGTGGAGTAACGGATTTTCAGTTAACATGTTTAGTAGATTAAGCGTGTTTAGTATATATATGTCTTGCTATATCTCAAGTACCATTCAAGTTATGTATCATGTTGACCCGTGAGGTCATATAAGTATCATGTTGACCCGTGTGGTCATATTAGTAACATGTTGACCCGTTGGGTCATATTAAGTATTATGTTGACATGTTTGGTCATATTAGTATCATGTTGACCCGTTTGGTCATATTTAGCATCAAGTTAACCCTTTGGTCATATTTATCATGTTGACCGTGTGGTCATATTCAGATCATATTTGACCATTTGGTCATATTTAGTATCATGTTGACCCGTGTGGTCATATTGGTATCATGTTGACTGTTGGTCATATTTAGTATCATGTTGACTGTTGGTCATATTTATATCATGTTAACCCGTTGGGTCATATTAGTATCATGTTGACTTTTTGGTCATATTAAAATTATTATGTTGACATGTTTGGTCATATTAGTATCATGTTGACTGGTTTGGTCATATTTAGCATCAAGTTAACATGTTGGTCATATTTAGTATCATGTTGACCCGTGTGGCCATATTCAGTATCATGTTGACTCGTGGTCATATTTAGTATCATGTTGACCCGTGTGGTCATATTCATTATCATGTTGACCTCGGTGGTCATATTTAGTATCATGTTGACCTGTTGTCATATTTAGTATCATGTTAACCCGTTGGGTCATATTAAGTATCATGTTGACTTTTTGGTCATATTAAGTATCAAGTTGACCCGTTGGGTCATATTTAGTATCGTGTTGACATGTTTGGTCATATTAAGTATCAAGTTGACCCGTTGGTCATATTAAGCATCAAGTTATTAAAGTTGACGTTTGGTCATATTAAGAATCAATTTGACGGTTGGTCATTATTAAGCATCAATTTGACCCGTTTGGTCCTATTAACTGTCATGTTGATTCGTTTGGTCATATTCATTATCATGTTGACCTGTTTGGCTATATTCAGTATTAAGTAAACCCGATTGGTCTTACTCATTAGTATGTCGTAGCTCAACCTCAGTATTATTTATAGCGAAAACTTAGTTATATGCCATAGCGTCTCATTATGTTTATAGTTGTTCAGCTTTATATTATAGCTCAGCCTTGGTTTATGTTATAGTATTTTAGTAATTAATTCAATTTTAGTATCATGTCTTGGTTTAACCTTGCTTAACCATATTATTTGCACGGTTTCTATATTTGGCAGTCACCATTATATATAATGGTCTATGTTTATGCGTATTTAAAAGCGCCAAGTGCTTTATATGCGATTAGTAGAGAATAATTTTACTTTATGCATTACTGATGTATTTAGTACTATAGGTATATAGTCGGTTATGTGATCACATGTGTTCCGACAAAGTTGGAACTTAGACCTTCTTAGTGGAGAATCGAGCCTTAGAATAGTGAATGTTCCAAAATCGGAACTCAGACATCCTATGTGGATGATTAACATGCATATATGGCTCGTCAGTTATGTATTCAGTCAGTATAGTACTATAAGTACTCAATCAGTATGTGCTTATGCACTCATTTAGTATAGTACTATAAGTTACTCAGTTAGTATGTGCTTATGTACTCAGTCAGTTATGCACTAAGTGTGTGCTTATTTATGCAGTCAGTTATGCACTCATTATACTTATGTACTCGGTCAGTAACATGGTGTATCATGTATTTAATCGGTCGATTGCATTGCTTATCAGTTAATTAATATTATGATTCATGTAGTCAGAATAGTACTATATATTTTATTCATCATGCTTTATGTTGGGTTATGATTTATACAGTTCAGTTATCTCACTAAGTCTTATAGACTTACCGTTCTCAGTTATATTTTTGTAGGTATGCAAGATGAGACCATGTACATGCTAAATGGAAGTAATGGGTTAAAATGGTGTAGCTCGCGGGTTAGGTAACGAGCTTCTCATTTCCATCATTTGTTATCTGTTTGGAATGCCCCTAAATCAAGAACCAGCTTCTTTACCAAGTTTTAAAGAGTCATTGTTATGTATTTTGCAAAGTTTAGTATTTTAACGGGACGTTTGGAATAAGCCCGTATTATGTAGAAAATACGCTTCCGCTAGTTTTATCAAAAAAAAAAAAAAAATCTGGGCGTTTCAATAAGAAATCACCAAGTTAATTAGTTTAACATTAAAAAAAAATGTCTAACAAAAGTTTTATTTGTGATCACATGGACCCAGTTAGTAATATTTTCTCTAGGGTCAAGTCAAGTTCAATCAAGGCCATGAATATATGGAAACTAATTTCATGTATATTATCTTTGCTAATTCTTTTGGCAAGTATGTTTCTTCACGATTTCCAGGTTTTGATCGATGATTAAAGTAGACAATGAGATAAAGTTATTTGGCATTCTTTGCATATAACTACTCACCAGAAATAGATATATGGCTTATATGTACATGCTATTTATATGTACACCTCTCATAGCGTTTTGCAATATCAAAAAATGGTGTCACCTAAGATTCAGATATTTGAGACAGAGGATGACGTGGCATTTTCCCTCGCTGACTACATCTCCGAGCTATCTGCTAAGTCCATTGCGGGTCATGGTTCTTTCTCAGTTGCGCTCTCAGCCGGAACTTTAATCAATACTATGAGGTAACTATAACATAAACACAATACCAACACTTTGTTGAATACTAAGAAACAAGAAATTGTTCGTGAAGTTTGTTTTATCTAATGTATTTGAGTTTAATGATTTACAGAAAGTTAACGGAGCCTCCTTATGTTGGTTTAATAGATTGGTCAAAATGGTTGATATTCTTTCTTGATGAACGAGTTGTTCCTTTGGATAGTTCGGATTCTAATTTCAAGCTTGCTTATGATGGATTCCTTAGTAAGGTATGTTAGGAAAATCCTGTAACACATAAATTTTGAGAAGAATCAAAGAGTATAAAAACACAATGAGTTATGTGGTGGACAATATCCAAAAGGCTTTTGGACTAGTTGTATGTGAGTGGTACATATAACAAGAGCTTGTAGGTTCAAGTCTCGCTTGAGACGTGTGTGATAACTATACATGACTTGCGTTAACTTATTAAGGTTAACTTATTAAGATTATGAACATAAATATTTTTGTAAAAATGAACGTCACACCCAAACACACCCTCTAATTATCTTAACATGCTTAGTAATAGTAATCAAATTGTCGCTTGTTATTCAACTATGGCGTTAGGTACCAATACCTGAATTCAACATCTATCCCATAAAGGAAGGATTATCACCTGAGGAAACAGCAGAAGAATATGAACAACGTCTTAAACACTTGGTAGCAAACAAGACACTAAGAACATCACCAATTACAGGGTTTGCTAAATTTGATCTTATGCTAGTCGGAATGGGTCCAGAGGGGCACATCGGATCGATGTTCTGTTGGTTATTCCAACGCTTTGAGAAGCAGAAATGGGTGACCTACCTAACGGATTCACCGAAACCACCTCCTCAAAGGATCACTTTCACGTTCCCTTTGATCAATTCGTCATCTGAGATTGCAATGGTGGTGACAGGAGGAGATGCAGCCGATGCGGTCAAAGTGGCGTTGGGAAAACATGCTAACGATTGTTATCCTTTGCCTGCGCAAAAGGTTTCACCTGAAGGAACTCTCACATGGTTCTTGGATAAGGAAGCTACTTCAGAGCTATGCTAAACAACTAAGGTTTACAAGCAAAAGGTCTATGGTATATTGGTAAATCATATACTGTACTAAATAAACATGAAAGTAATAAATAGAGTGTCTTTCTACACTAAGAAGGATGTACTAATTTTATCATGCTATATGTTACTAGTATTTGGATAATAATAAGAAAAAATTACACGTTTGGTCCCTATGGTATACCCCAAATAACAACTTTAGTCCCTAAATCGTTTTTATTACACAGCGATTATCTAATTTTGAAACTTTGCGCATTTGGTCCCTATTTTGGATGGGATTAGTTGAGTCCGTTAAGAGGTATTTTGTGCTGTTAGTCCTTCGTTAATAATTTTTGCGTTGGTCCTTATTTCTAAAATATAGTTTTCCCCAGTTAGTCCCTTCCGTTATGTAGTTATAAGCTCACGTTTTTACGTTTTTGTCCTGGTTTTATCCGTTTTGTGGAGTTTTTATCCGTTTCGACCGTTTTCGTTTTGTAGCCCATTTTTTCGTTTTGTGGGTTTTTATCCGTTTCGTTGCGTTTTATATCCGTTTTATACGGTTTTACATTTTGTATCTGTTTTTATCCGTTTTAACTTGTTCGTTTTTAATGTTTTATTGATTCTTTTCGTTTTGTCCATTTTTTCCGCTTTCCCGTTTTACTTTTTTGTATCTGTTTTATCCGTTTTAGATTCGTTTTATTCGTTTTTCTTACGTTTTTGTCCGTTTTTCTTACATTTTTGTCCGTTTTTCTTACATTTTGTCCGTTTTTCATCCGTTTTGTCCATTTTTCCGAAAAAAAAAATTGAAAAAAAAAAATCAAATTTCAAAAAAAAAATTGCATAAAAAATTTCAAAAAAAAATTTGAATAAAAATAATATTTTTCAAATATTTTTTTATAAAAAAATCTTTTAAAAAAAAATATGTCCGTTTTTTTTCAATATTTTTCCAAAATTTTTTTTACAATATGTCCAAATTTTTTTTAAAATTTTTTATTCAAATTTTTTTTTACAATATGTCCAAATTTTTAAAAAAATAATTTTCGACATATTTGAATTTTTTTTTATTTACTTTTTTTTTTATTTTTTTTATTCAATTTTTTTTTTTCGAAAATATTTTATTTCCAATTTTTTTTTTTCAAAATTTTTTTGGAATTTTTTTTTTCGAATTTGTGAAAAAATTCCAATTTTTTTTTTTTGGAAATTTTTTGTGAAAAAAACGAATGAAAACGGATAAAAGCTGAAAAGCGTAAAAACGGTAAAACGGCGTACAAATGGCAAAACTAATATACAACGAGCTAAAATGGATAAAAGCGTACAAAGCGAGTGTGAAAAACAAAATGGACCAGCGGATAAAAATCAAAAAAGCAATGCGAAACGGATAAAAAATGACAAAAGCGGATAAAACGTAAAAAAGCGATGCTGGTTTCTAAAAGCGTAAAACGTAAAAAGCGGTAGCGGATAAAAAGCGAAAAACGGATAAAGCTTACAAAAACGTAAAAAATGGGCGTATTAAAAAGCATCAAAACGGATAAAAGCTCGGCAAAACGGATAAGCGGACAAAACGTAAAAAAAGCGGGCGATAAAACTATTATTAGCGGAGGGACTAGCGGGAAAACTATATTTTAAGAAATAAGGACTACTTGTGCAAAATTATTAACGAATGACTACTTGATAGAAAATACTTAACGGACTTAACTAACTTCCATCCAAATAAGGACCAAAAGCGTGCAAAGTTTCAAAATTAGATCTTCTGGTGTAATAAAAAGCTGCTTTAGGGGTAAAGTTGTTATTTGGGGTATACCGTAGGGACCAAATGTGTAATTTTTTCTAATAATAATGATCTTTTATTTGTTTTATTGTGACTTATGACATTCCACATTTTTACGACTGTATCATATTGCTGTTGGTCCCAAATATGAGTCGAAATGAAATTGCAATAAGTAAACTTGAATAACTAAAATCGTCTAACTATTACATTGTTCCATGTATACGAGTATTTATAACAAACGAAGAGGTATGTCCCCAACCGTTGTGTCGGTTCAAATTTGCAACCGTTTTCTAACTGTCCATAACCGTAATTCGGTTAAATAACTACCTATAACTACCTATAACCGCTTGGCGGTTGTAAACTATGTAACGACCAAGTTTAGTCCTTGTTGTTTGAAGCAATGTCGAGATTAGTGTTCACATTCTTCTCCTTAATCTTGATCGTTGCTTCGTCCTAAGTCTTGAACTCCGAGCATTTGTCGCATAGTCACGAGCTTGAGTCTTGGTAAAGCTTTCGTTAAGATATCTGCTCTTTGTAGTTCTCCACTAACGTGTTCGCGCCCAATATGACCATTCTACACATTCACGAATGAAATGATAGCCCGAATGTCTATGTGTGCTTGCTCCTTCCATGAAAAACCGGTTCTTTACAGTGCTATTGCGATATGTTGTCAACTCTAAAGCGTATCTCTGTCCACACCCTAAGGAGGAAATACAGTGTAACGAGAAGGGAACATAAGCACAAGATAATAGAACATACCAACGTTAAGATTTAAAAAGAAATAGTACTCCATTACAACACTAGTTTAGCCGTCATCGGCAAATATATTACAAAGTTTAGTTCCCAAAATATTGCGTTCTATTACATAATGATTTGTAGTGACAATTGAAAACTTCATTATGCAAGACTTGGTAGAAAAGCTTACTAACGATCACCTGAAATGCATGAGAGAAAAACGGGTCAACTATGAAAATAGTTGGTGGTAAACAACGTTTCAAAAATAAGAAAACTCATAAGAAATATTCAAGCTTTTGGGTCATCGAAAATAGTCCACAAAGCAAAGGCATTGTAAAATCCACTTTCGATTCCAAGTTCCTACATACAAAACTTGCAACACATTGTGTTCACAACCATTGCACAAAATATAGCGTCTAGTTTATGCTCATGCACACGCTACAAATGAGGTCACAAAGCAAAGGCATTGTAAATCCACTTCATTAAGTTCGCCCGTACAAAACTTACCTGTGTGTTCACAACCATTGCCAAAAGTAGTATGTATAATGGTCAAGTATAGCGTCATAATAGTTCACAATATAGTACCACTAATATAATAATTGGGTACTCAGAACATGGGAGACTTTTACTTGCTCCAACAAGGAGACTCCTTTGTCACTTTCACCACCTAAGTAGAGAATTATTGAGCCTCCACCAGATAAGGCTTTTGCCTCCCCCATAAGGAGAGACTTAGAACGCTCCACCACGATCTGTGAGACTTTGGGTCAAGAATTTCCACCAAAGCGGCGAGACTTTGGGTCAAGAACGCCTCCAAAACGGCGAGACTTTTGGTCATAACACGAATCTGGTTCAATATATTCAAACAAGGCATACTTTCGTAATTAAGTTCAAGGATTGATTCGAGTTCACAAGTTCTAGTCAAAAGAGTTCACAATTGTAAGGATCAATTTAATTCAAGTATGGTTCATGCATTCAGCCCCAAAAATATAGTAAAACGGTAAAAAGGGGATGTGATTACTCACTTGATGAATCGGTATGATGACAAGAGTGAGTACACCGAGGTATAGAGAAACTTTAATCTTGACCTATGATGAATGTTATGATCGTATGAGTTATGATGTAATGATATGCATGCATAGGTATGTTATTTATACCATTTGTGAGTTTTGAAAATAAATAATATTACTTATCGCGAAAAATACTCTTTGGCGTCTTGACCGTTCTTAAATCACTTTACAAGTATTTACATCAAAATGTCATCCTACAATGGTTTCGTAATGATTTATTATGAAATTATCACTTTTCGTCAGAAAATCATGTCGTTGGAAATTTTCATGAGAAGTGACAAAAATAGCTCAAAAATTAGTCGTAAAACGGTGTACGTCGAACGTTAGGAAACGAACTCGACGGTTTTGGAAAGTTTGTATCGAAATCTAGAAGTTTCAGTTCAGGAGTTTTCGTCATAAAGGTCTCGAACATAAAGATATTAGAGGTTAAGGATGGTGATTTTGTCTCAAATGTTGTGTAAAAAGTGAGTTTCGGCAAAGTTTAAGTGACCGTAATTAATTTATTACAACTCCGCTATACAAATGGTTGGTCGTTTTAGAAAATATGCTTGGTGATCTCGATTTTATTAGAAGACATTTCGTTACAAAAAGTTCTACATCCCAGTTAAAACAGCCTTCAACATGGTCGTTTTAGTTACGTGAATAATTGTCTCGTAAAAATAATATAGTTTTAGAAATAATAGTTCTGACAATTTTATGAAAACGTGTATATCTTAGTCGCTTTCAAATCCGTTTTCACGTATTATAGGTCCTTAGCTTCATATCAAAGTATACTAATATATTTTTGATAAGTCGAAATAATTTGTAAAGCTTAAGGCTCGTTTTGACTCAATAAACTAAAAATAGTATGCTGAAATTTCAGAAAAATATATATTTCGTCGTCAAACTTGAAAATTCATAACTTCTTCGTTATAACTCCGTTTTAATCCGTTCAAGCGGCCACGGATTCGTTTTAAAAGTATATTTTCTAAATATCAAGGCCAAAAATTCGTGCCTACTATCGGATTTTCCAGAAAATCAGAACAAGGACAGAACACTTTTTATAATGTATCGAAAATAGTTTTTCCCGTACTAAACTTATTCCAATCCCTTCAAATCAACTCCAAAGCTAATCTAATCCTACCATACACCTTCTTAGGGTGTCATGGGTTCCTAGACATCATCAAGACCAAAATATACCAAGGGAATAAGTATAGGATGACTTTTATATATAATAAACTCTAAAAATCATGTAAAAATGGTATAACTAACACAAGTCTTGCATGTTTGCTCCAAAAATGAAGAGATACTTATGTAATGATAAGAAAAGATGAAAAATGATAGAAACATGCTTACAAGCTATTATGATGAGGTGCAAGAACCAAGGTTAGCCCCTTTCAACGAGTGTTTCTAGGCGCAAATAGGATTGACTTTATGTTGTTGGGTTGCATGAAAACAAAGAGGACGGGGCTTTGAGGACGAGGTGGTTTAGGTGAAGTGAACTATCAGGAAGCGACTGGCCGGATGAATCTCCACAAATATATTTTCTCTTATTAATAATGTATAAGTATATATTTGTAAGAAAAAGGTGTAAGTGAAATTGTGTAGGAAAATGTATAAGTAAAGGTAAATGGAAATTTTTAGGTAAAAGTAAATGTTAATTGATCAAAATAGAATGTAACGAGATAGTAAAAATTGTAAAAATACATTCCTTGTAAAATTTGAGTGATAAAATAATTATCGAGTAGTTTTTAAGAAAAACGTCGTAATAATATAACTTTAACGATTTATGTACCAAATAAAATTAAAACACTAGGTAAGGTCAAAATATAGTTTTTATAAACTAAATGTAAGTTTAAAATAAATTCGGGATCATTTTGAAAGTAACGGATTAAATATTCAAAATAATAACTCACGCGATAACGTTTATTTAATATGAAATAACGTAATGTGAAAATGCAAAACCATGCACGAATACCGCTATGAAATGATGAATATGGAGTATGAGAAATGACCGGAAAATGAGAATTGTGACATTCTTCCCATGTCAAGTAGGAATCACGTCCCGTGATCCGATTAAATACAATGGTCCGAACCTCGACGAGTTCTAAAAGTTCATGCTCGTACTAACGTCTAAATGATCATATCAATGCCTATGCGTCCAGTGTTCCCATTCAACTAAGTACGTGCCCGTGATTAGATTTGATAGGGTAACCTTACCCGATATCGAACGTAGCTCTCAAAAGACCTTTAGGTAGTCGATTCTAATTTAATCTCACAACTCATCAAACAAGAACTGTCGTGAGATTAAACTAAACCGACTTGAGTAAACTTGTCTCTTAGCTTGATTTTCGCGACTCATCAAACAAGAACTGTCACTAGATCAAGCTAGGAAACAAGTTGTTAGAAAGATAGGATTCAACATCCTTGAATGAAGTCTTTTGAAAGATTCGTTCGATTTTGGATTTGCTTACACAAATCAAATCAAATCAACAAAATATATATAACAACTAAGGTCGATATCAATAGGTCTCAAATTAATCAATGTCGTGAACGTGGTAAAGATTGGAAGGAAGTTATGCACTCAAAATTATGTCGCACAGAAATAAGGTAGTTGTTCAAAGGAATGTACCCGTTACGCTTGGGCTTCCTGGTATCCGTGATAGAATGCTTTCGACCCGCGCGCGGGAGGAACTTCAATGTTCGATCTTGTGGGCCTTCTATTGCCAATGCCGGTTTGGACGATTACCTCTGGCGTGTGTTTCTTGCGACCATGATCTTTCAAAGGACTAAAACATCGGGTTGAGTAAGCGACATTCGACGGTCGGATGAGGTGCGTAACGGTGGTAATGTGTTATAGTGATCGAAATATGACGGGAACAGAGACATGCTATGTCTAACAAGTCGAAAGATGGAAAAGAGAAGATATGAACAAGGTACGGTAATGTAGACGTGAACGCTAAAACACTATGCATACCCACCCGACCAATGCAACTTCAGTGACGGACTCAAAAGACTCGACTAAACATGATTTAAAACTACCACTCTTATCATTGTATGGTTCTTCATAAATTAGACATAGTTGATCGTGGCTATGTATAATTTATGATTATGACTCTGCAACGATAGGACTAGATATTTTCAATGTTTTAATTTTTAATACAGAATTTAGAAAGATATAACCTTTGAAAACTAACGGATTATGAATACCGATGCGAAATTTGCATCTGCAAAAAACAAAACACATAAAGATATAACTCTGATTTAAGAAATAGTAATTCATTACCACTAGTTTAGCCGCTTTCGTAAAATCAATAAAAGTTTAGAAAACATATCTTAACATAATGATTTGTAGTAACAATTGAAAACTTCATTATCTATCAGCTAGAAAAAGCC
>OU343219.1:194134813-194215601 GCA_910596185.1 Chrysanthemum makinoi | reverse complement strand
AAGAATAGTTGCACCTACTTCACCTCAAAGTCAAGCATGTTACCTTTAATGTGCTCAAAGCCTCAACCCAACACTTCTAGACCAAAAATCAAATGGCAAGAAAACAAAACTAAGGTTCCCATCATCACTTCTATAGATGTAAAAGCAACACTAAAGTTAGCGGCTCAAAACCTAGAAGCAATACAAAGAAGGATAGGATTACGCAAACTAAAAGTGATCATGAGAAGGAAGTGAAAGAACACCATAGGGACAATAAGTTTGACTTGAACAAAAAGAATCGTGTTGGTTCTAGTATTAGCTCTAAGCTTACTGAAATTAATTCGAAGTCTTATGTTGTTTGCAAAACATGTAAAAAATGTCTATTTTCTGGTAATCATGATAAATGTGTTGTGTTATTTCTGAGGTCTAAGAATCAAAACCCAGTTAAGAACGTTTGGAAAGCGAAACAGATTAAGCAATCCTGGAAACCTACAGGGAATGTTTTTAGCAATGTAGGATTTTAGTGGAAGCCCACATGTCGAATATTCACGCATGGCAAACCTTGCCCCTTAACTAGATCCACTATACCTAAAGTAGTGCCTGTTAAGGTTTGGAAGCCAACTGGTAGAATAATCCCATTAGGCACACAATGCCCTTTGAATAAGCCTGATGCTTCTACTAGTTTAGATCCTAGTGATAATGCCATAGCACCTAGGGTTTCTGCTGATTCAAATATTGTTTGCGCTAACCAAAAGGAACCCATTTGCACATGGGGATCCAATGTTTTCAAATTTCCACCTTTGTCTGTGTTCCAATGCAGGTTGTATAAATTGTCCATTGGTACTTGGATTAAGACTGCTCTAAACAGATGAGGGGAAATGACAATGATGTCTGTTCACATCAGTTCAGGCCTCGTACTTCATCATTATGGCGTCTGCAAATAACACTTCAGGCCCCGTTCCTCAAAGAAAAGAAAGGCGTATAATTCAGTGCGTTTTATCTTCAGCTTAAGAGAAATTCTCTCAAGAATGACCATTATCATCTACATTCTCATATACATTCAGTCATCAAGTAGATCTACGTTCATTGGAGTATATTCTTATTCACTTGTTCAAATCAAAAATGGCAACTTCGAATTCAATTTTTGAGGGGGAGAAGTGTGAATAAAATGACTGTTATCAAATGGATCTACTTACCGGTGATTGTATTCTTATTCAGTTGCTTAAATCAAAAATGGCATTGGCAACATCGGATGCAATTTTTGAGGGGGAGAAGTGGATCTACATGTTGATGGATGTTTGTATAATGGTCATACGCCTAATGTTTCACTTACTAAGGATAACTGGGAGTTATTGTTTAGGATTTAGTGTTTCAACCTATGTTTGATGAATACTTCCAACCTCCAACGAATGTTGATCATCTAGTTTCTGAAGCTCCTGCTCCGGTTCCTGCTGACTCAACTGGTTCACCTTCTAAGAAGTACAACTCAAAATACTCAAGAAACCCAATCTCCAGTTATTCCTAAAGGCGTTGATAATGACTATCATAATATTGCAGTTGCACTTATGAATAATGATCCGCTCTTTGGTATTCCTTTGCCAAATATTCATGGATTATTTTTCATGAATAATGATCTGCTCTTTGGTATCCCTTTGCCAAATCTTCATGGATTATTGTTCCTCCCAATGTGCACTTTATAAATCAACCAAATGAACATTGAAGAAAATGACAACCTCATCCTCTTAAAGACATTATTGAATCTTCCAGATTAGTCTCTACATGTATATTGTTAGGAAGATGGCATCGATGTTGAGGAATCATTTGCTCCGGTTCATTCAATGGATCAATGTACATCTTATTGTATGTTTATTCACATGTTGGGAATTTGACACAAATTGATTACTTCAGAGTTAATCATTTATAACTTATTTGAGATTGAAGTTGACTTTCACAAAGGCGTGTTCTTATTTTATCTTGAAGTCGGGGATGGTTGGATGCATGACTTTCAATGATAACTTGCTCGTGATTGAATTTAAGTTGAAGACTTGGTTTATCTAGTTACCAGCAGTCGGGATGGATGGATGAAGACCTGGTTAACTATCACTTTAAGGAGTTACGTTGTTTTACTCAGTGATACACGCAAATGACGTTGTGGATAATCGCAAGAGGTGTTAATGTATCATACTTTGATTGAGTATTGAGTACTTAAGAGATTTGATTGGAGCATAAATTCTCGACACCGATCTTCCAACATTAGTGCAAGATTAAGATACAAATGCGGGGAACTCTACTTCAGTTTCAAGTTTGGTATATCGGGTTTGCTTCTTCAGTGGTCACTTCAAATTGTCTACATATGGGTTGATAAAGAGAGTCAGAGAGGGTTTCTGTAGCAGTTGATTCTCACAAGATACATTTGAGCTAATTTTGTTCTTCTCTATTTCAAGAATATTTGGTATGTATAAATGTGTTGCTGATTCTGAAGTATCAAAATCAGCAAGAGGGAAGGAGACATACATCTGGATGCACAACGAGTACACGTGACGAACTTAATACTTTTGATTATTTGAAGTTATTTTGGGAAGAAAAATGTCAAAACCGCAGAGAAACTCAGTGTTCAACTTGTGGCTTTTAGTGTATTATTCCAACTATTTGGGGGAAGGATGTATTATTCCAACTATTTGGGGGAATGATATATTATTCCAACCACTTGGGGTAAGTGGTCTCTTGACACTTTTGGTATATGTTAACTCAGCTCTCAGTAGGAAGAAATATGAGAAGAATATTTGGAGCGTGAGATGATATTGCTTATCGACATCTTCTATATGATTTATGGTAGTGCTTCCAGTTATTGCTTCATGTACACAATGTAACGATGATTCCGATGAGATCACAACCATCAGGGGAGAGATATGTGTACATCAGGGATGCACGACATGTTCACTTGATCAAGCTAATTCAGTTATTCCGAAGTTGACATCAGCAGAGATAATCAGTGACTCAACATGTTACTGGATGTCATCGTTCTCTACTCTTGTTGGGTACATGTGTACATTATGGGCTGATAGGTTATATGTTAGATAACCGAATGCATTTGGTGAAATGAAGATGTTGATATATTGTTCCCCGAATAGACAACTGCTCAAACTCGAAGAGTAATGTGTACATCAGGGACGCACAATAGGATCATGTGATCGGGCTTAATCATTTATTCCGGGTTTGATAACTTGTTACTTCGTTGTTATCGTCTTCTTCGGGTTCTTGAGCTTCATACAATTAGACTGTTTGCTTCACTTTATCTTCTGGGGGAAATGGTCTTAATTCGAAGATTGTCGGTTTGGGGGGAAGCTACCAAAGATTCACATTGAGAAGGCTCATGTTCAGATGATTTTCTTAGAAGCCTCGAATGCTTTGGTGGTGAAAGTTTAAGAGATGTTGATTTCTTTCTTCTACAACGTGCTGAACGATATCCTTATCTCGGTACTCATTTCATCATCCTCTTAAACTAAATTATCTTCTTTGTAAATACTTTATCAAAAAAGCAAAATACAAAAATATAAAACCAACAAAAAGAAAATAGAAAAATATAAAATCTTCAAAAATCCATAAAAATTTGAAAAATCAGAAAATACCAAAAATAGTTTTTCCAAGGCATGTCTTCTGGCATCGATAACATCTACGGTCTTAGAAATGTCATTCAATAATGGCACGGGACTTTAGATGAAGTTCGAACAGAAGTTCAAATGTTTTTCAAAACATGCCTTAAACAACCAATTGGTTTACTGTCATTTATGGCAGTAACCCGTGCTTCAAATGTTGGTTTATTGTCATGTCAGGCATTAACCCATTTTTAAAAGAAAGGACAGAGTCATGCTAAATCAATTTTAAAATCCCATGCTCTGTTCCTAAAACAAATGCTCATATGGAACGTTTGTCGCCAAAAGGACAAATGTCTCCTCACAAATATTTTTCCTTCTAAAAGATTCTTCTGAAAAATGTTTGTCATCTAATCAAAATAAAATTGCTTTGAAAATAACTCGGACTTAATTTTGAAAATCATCTGGACTTATCATTTGTCAAAATCTTTATCTCTCAATCAACAACTCAGGTCATTGATTGAGGGGGAGAATGATTTCAAACAAATTAAAAAGGTTATTTCTCAAACAATTGGCATGAAAATGAGCAAGGTCTACATTTGGTTAATCAAAAAGAACATTTTTTTCAATTGGATCAAGACCAAGGCTATGTTGTGTTTTCATATGATACCGAAGCATGTTTGATCATTGGAGGTTTAAGTTTCAAATTCTGATCCTTATCAGTTAAATGTTTTAAAACGCAAGTCACATTTCTCGTCAAAAAACTTTCGAAAATAATTTAAATCAATTGGATCACAAATCTCAAAGGGTTTGAAAATTGTGATCGGGGGAGAATTTGTGATTTAAATTGGAAATAAACTGATAATTTGACAGTGGTTTTAGAAATATCAACATGCTCTCCTCCCTACATGTGCCAAACGATTTCAAATCTTCCATGCATATGTTAAGGGGGAGCATTTATCTTAAACCAAAAGGGATTAAAACGTGATTGATTTGTCTCAAATTGCAGGTTCCCTCTAATATGTGCAAAACTCTTTCGAATCTCGATGCACATATTGAGGGGGAGAAATCAAAAGAAAACCACATCCTTCCCAAAATGTTGTATCCAAAGTATGTAAAATACTAGATTTGATCGGGGAAGTGATGATGATCATTTTAGAAAATGTTAATCAAGAATTGGACCTTTCATTCTTAATCTAATATTTCAAAGACCTCTTGCCTCCATGTGCTAAATGATTTCTAATACTTGAAGCACATGTTGAGAGGGAGCATTTCTAAAAGGATCAAAAACAATTAAGGTACTAAATGCTTTGATGTTATATCACAAGTACCTTGATTGATTTTTCAAATGGTTTTTCAATTGGTTTCGAGGCGGAAAGAACAATACTAAAAGACCGACCAATTTACTTTATGCATTGGAGTTATAAGGATGGTTAGGTTAGGTATTCGTTCCCACGATCCCGCCAGAGCCGGAGGGATCTACCCAGGGACAATCCACTAGTTAGTGTAGAAGTCCTTAGGTATGATTAAAAAAGGAGAAAAGTGAGAATAAGGGAAGAGTGCCGATTGAGATTGAGCTAGAACTGGAATAAACCCAACAAGGTTCTAGTTATGAAGTCTCGGTAAGCACTGAAGGGGTTGAAGAATGAAAAAGAAATGAAATGAGAAAAGGGTGAAAAGAAATAGCCCTCCAATAATTCAACCTTAGGGCATAAACCGGGTTCAATTCATATGCTACTGGTGGAAGGTAACACTGGTATTGAAGACAAGACATCATGGACCCAGTGACGCACTTCACTAAACTTCCCAAGCTACTCAACTTCTCTTAAAAGGACTTGTTTCATTCTCACGGGGAACCTACATAATCTACCGACTTTCTCTTAGAGATGGTTGATATTGAAAAAGGAGACCCTCTCCCTAGTCTCTGATTAGGAAACCAAAATGCACTATTGAGTCTAGAGTCAAGAGATCATCATTAAATCTCGTTAGGAAACACAATTAATGAAGACTTACTGTTTCACACAATGTGGAAAGTAAGAATATATTTTGAGAGTCCTACGCGTTATCCTTGTGGTATTGCAAGAACATCCGAGTGATATGTAAAGTATTCACGATGAAGATGGAAATCCTTCTAGAGCCAACATCAAACAAGCTCTTGGTGGGTGACATGTGAGATCTTCTCAAAAGATCAAACTTGTGACAACTGGATAGAAACGACGGGGCGATTTACTCTTGAATCAACCTTGGTCCAGGAAATAGATTGACGGATACCTTTGAAAAACCGGTTGTTGTGCTCAACAACTCTTTTCTCTAGCACATCGACTGTGTATTAGCGTTTCAAAATAAAATGGTATTTATGATTGAAAATTTATGTTTTTCGTAAAACCTTTGATGTATTGCAAAACTCTTTCTATTAAGCAATGCACGATTGTTATTCAAATCATTTTTCATCAATCAGTGAATCTTAATTCGCTGGTTCACTCACTCCGTGTTGTCTTCTTTGAAACGTTCCGGTTTGAGAACGGCTTGATTAGCTGCGAAACCCTATCAAGGAGATTCTTCAGAATTCTACCGGATCACAGGCAGTACTTGTACTGATCAATGAGGAATCATGGTTCTTGCAACCTCATTCAATAGAAGTGATCAAAGACACTTTCGTGCGCTTTATTGCTAACTGTTGTTTGCAGGGACACCCGACGGTTGCAGCTGATCAAAATTGAGGAGTCAATCCATTACCGCATGCTCACACATCACACTCACATCTAAAGAAATCATGATAAGTGCATATGTTAGGTCACAAGGTTTACCACACAAGCTTATATGAGAGATAGAGAGACGATTAAACAAGAACCAAACACACACACACGATAATATAAGACCGGTTATGCGTAGAGTGTATGTGAAAAGAAAACTTGAACAACCAACCTTCAAATGAAGGTTTACATAAGGTATTTATAGGCAAGGAGCTAGGGCAAAACACTCCTACTCCTCTTTCACCTTGGGCTTGAGCCTAAGCTCATGGGCCTTCTACATAAGCTTAAGGCTAATAACAAACATAAAGGCCATAATAAGCTAACTATTACATATGAGTAACTAACACTTGAATAAGGTTTAGGAGTGATTCCAACAATCTCCCCCTCAAGTGGTATTACATATGAGTAACAAACACTCAAGTGTTGGTGATGAAAAACGGTGAAGCGTTGATGTAATAGTAGCTTTGACGTCTTCTGACATTCTTCTTTCTTGTGAGAAGAATTGCCTTTATTTGAACAATCTCCCAAGTGTAGAGAGATAGTTTACTTTGAACGGTTATGCTTTGACGTCATCTTTAACTTTGTTCTTTGATCATTGTTCTTTGTGATGAAAGTGATAGTATGTTGTTGTTCTCTGCATCAAATCTGCCTCAGGTCTGCTTCGCTGCTACAGTGTATCCACGTCATTCTTCAACATGCTCACACGCTCTTTGACGTTGGAATTCAGTACTGATGAAGTTCTTTAAGTCTTTAACTTTGTAGATCTCTCTGTATCGACTGAAGAATCATTTGACTGTGTGTTGCTTTTGGATAGAACTTCCATTAGTGATGGTGTTGGCGTGAGCATGAGAAGAATCTGCATGATCATTCCGCTCCAGAGCTTCCATAAGAAGAAAACATTAAACGGTTAGTAATAAGCGGATTCCGGCACTTACAAGTTTGAACTTCGAGAGTGTTAAAAGCATAGTGTGAAAACAAAACTCTAATTCTTACAAAGGCCGTTCCTGAATCGGAGTCCCACAAGTGAATAACACGATGTACCGAAGTACACCTACGATTCTAGATGAGCGCGAGGTACACTTAGCATCACCTCACGACTGTAGACCGTTTGAGACCACTAAGCGCAATCCACGGGGATGGCAAAGCGACTGCTGTCAGGGCTTCTTGATGTTGACCCTGGCAGGAGTTTCCATTCAATCACTGAGGATCACAATTGTGAACCTCTCATAAATGTTCTCGACAAATTGCTAAGATCTGTGAAGGACTCGATAATGTACACTGAAATTCTTATTGTTGAATATCAAGTGATGAAATGTCAAGTGTACCTAAGAGATCTTTTGATGAATCTCTGTGGCTCTAGACCATAGTGCTTTTGGTTTTCCTGAGCGGAGACTAGGGAGAGGGTCTCCTTCTTCAATACAGCAATCTCTAAGAGAAAGCCGATAGTTTACTTAGGGTTCCCTGTGAGAATGAAACAAGCTTCTTTTGAGAGAAACTTGAGTGGATAAGAAGGTTAGTGGCATGCGTCACTGGGTCCATGATGACTTTTAATTTCAATACGGCGTCACTAAGTGACAACCAGTAGCATATGAATTGAACCCGGTGTCTGCCTAAGTTGAATAATCTGGAGGGCTATTTCTTTTCACCCTTTTCTTTGCATTTATTTTTAATTCTTCAACTCCTTCTTCTTCCATTTTCTCCTTTTTTCTTTTTTTTTTTTTTTTTACAATCATACCTAAGGACTTCTAATACTAACTATTGGTGTCCTGGGGTAGATCCCTCTGCTCTGGGGATCATGGACGGTTATTCCTATCGTTAGTCACCTTATAACTCCATGACTAACCTATGTTGCCATAAAACCATTGTTGTGAAAAATCTCTCAAAGTGTTTGTGAATGAAAAACATTTAGACCACCAAGTTGAGATAATTTTTGCATAAATACTCCCCCCACATGTGCTTAAGAGTTTTAACGGTTAAAACGCCAGTGAGGAAAGAGCGGCACATTTTGAATGATCAACTCAAGATAGACCCCCGCGGACACGGTTACGTGGTATAGTTAAAGAGTTGCATTGTCAGCTTTTAGGTGACAACTAGCTCTAATAACTACCTTGAAGGTGTAGACAATCCTCGAAAGGTTGTCAAAACCGTAAAGAGTTCATGTCTACCAGGAGTTTCTCGAATGGTACATTCTACTCAGACAAGTCCTTTGCGATACACGTTTACATCACTAGCGAACTAGCTTGAAATTATTACCCATCCCGGACAAGTCTTTTCGAGTTACTAACAGTTAAGATCTCGTCAATTCATGGGTTAAAGTCTTTCCACGCGAGTTCATATAGCAAAACACAACATATTTCTTATCACGTATTTTCTCCCCTCAAAAATGGCATATAAATGTTATTTTTGAAAAGTTGAGAATAAATATGACCATTTCGAGTGTGCGGGAAGAATGACCACTGTGAACAATTTGTGAACAAAGTTTTTAAGTCAGTACTCCCCTCAACAAGTGATATAAACGGTTGAGGTTTTGAAAATCATAAGGGAAGTACTTGTTCTTTTGAGCAAAACCTTGAAAAGTGAAAGGTTTGATAGGTTTTACTCAAAAGTAAGAAGCTTTCGTTCCTTTTATAAGGATTGTGGCATGAAGTGTACCCAGGGTCCTTTATTTACAAGTACGGGTTGTACACTGTAATGTGTGTACAAGCCATTAACATAATCAATCAAACATCCAAAATTATATGAAGGAAGCAATTCAAGGGGTACCAGGAAGTGCAGTGATGTTCCCAGGAGTGTGTAAGGGCGTGAAATCCGGTTATGTTAATCCGGGTCGCCACGACATAACTCTCCAATCTTTTGAACTGATCCCTTCGAAACAACCGTTCATCAATCATTGTGATGATCCGTCTCACATCCCTCCTTTCCTGAGAATCCCAGCGCTTAGGAGACCCAATTTTCTGGCGTATATCCTTCAACCTGTATGCCATTCCATCCCTAACCAGCTTCAAAGTATGATCACGAAACTTGTGGAGTTCGCTACACGCCATTAGCAGTTCTTTGAAGTTCACTTCGGTAAACAACGCCGAAAGGTTTGCTGATGAGTGTATATTGAGATAGCTGGTTGATATCGGGAAGATCAACCTTTGGAGGAGTGAAGTGACATCGTCTGATAAGATTCAACAGCCAGCTGGAAATCTTCTACACGTTCCTTGATGACAATGCGTCTTATAAAGATGAGAAGTGACTTGATAAATTCGTTGTATGCAGTTGAGAATTGTCTCATGCGACCCTGTACTTTGGCAAGGTACATGTCTTCGCTGTCATTGAGAGACAAATTCTCAAAGTCAGCTTCAGAGAAAGCATAGTCCCGTTCATCTGTCGTTTGACTACAATCTCTCTTTAGGAATGTGTAGTCCACTTAGACGAAAGGGCAACGTGTCTGATGGCAACAATATCCTTAGAACTATCACAGACGTGTGAGATTTATGAACTGACAGCTTCTGTAGTAGATTTGTCGGCGTTGGGCCAGTGATGAATCCCATACAATGCATCTCGGTCGTATGCTTCCCTGGTTGGAGAACAAGTGATTGGCACGTTCCTCAATGGCTCCACTGTCAACCGATGTAGAGTATTTTCTGAATCATCGCCACGGTAAGAAAAATCCCAGTCTTTGTTGAAGAAATATCTGAAAGGAATCCTTGTTCAGCTGGCGTGGGCCAATTGTTGGTAAAGGTTTGGTCCAATCGGTGTAGTATGGAGGGTTGTCCCTTTGTGTGAAGTCAAGTTTGCTTCGGGTGAGCCAATCCATTTGGTTAGACATAGCTCGAGCAATGTTTTCAAGGTGATATTCGACCTCGAGGACACTTTCAGAGTGTGTCTTTAGAAGTTGAAACGCTTCATTCTTGATTCGCTTAAAATCAGATTTCCTCATTTTCTTCACATGGAACTTTTCTGCAGAATTTTAGCATGCCAATGTAGAACCGTCTACCAAATCCGACCTTCTTCAGGGTAGGGAGTGTTGTAACAAGAGTAGCAAACCATTCAAATTCCTCGTTTTAAGTATCTAGCCATGATACGGACGTCAGTTGAGGGGCTTCTTTTCTTCTTTTCGAAGGCCAAGATGATGATTCTGGTTTTGAACTTGTTTGGGAGAGGGTGGGTTGTTGTAGGGCTCAAGGACTCTTCATCGTCACCACCTGTATACTCAAAGTGATCATCGGTTTTCTGAGTCGGGGGTGGTAACTCGGAATCGTCCTGAGGTTTTCAGTAGAAGAACGAGGAGGAGATTTTTGTTGAACAGGAGGCCGTTGTGGAGGAGGTTGCATCAAAGAAGATTCACCAGACTGCTTCTGACGTTAGGTGCAGAGTCTTTATCCTTATCCTTGTCTTCATCGTCTCTAGGACGTTTAGACTTTTCAGCTTCGAATCTACAAGCTTCTTGAAGTTGGTAGTCCGGCAATGCTTGAAACAGCTTTCCTTCATCAGAAGTAAATGTCCAAGATCGTGCAGACATTTGTGTGACAAGCTTGGCCACCAATTCATTATCCGAGAAAACTACGGGATCGGTTGGATTGATTGTGACGGTAAGGGCCGTTGATCGAATAGTTGGCTTGGCGATCTGCATAAGATTTGGATAAAGTTGTTTGGTGAACAACTAATTTGTGACTTTAGGAACGTACTCCAGAAGGTACTTTTTCGTGTATCCTTCGATCATTCGTTCCGCTCTGACGGTGATTTTTCAAAAATTCCTGAACAAACTTCCTTTCTCCTTGCATCTTTTCATTCTCGTCATACAGATGCTGTATGTGATCAGCAAAGAAATTCAACTTCTTGTTGAGTACGTCTTTGTTTATGACTTGTTTGACAGCTTTCACAATTCTTTCATGAGTCTGAGAAATCCAAGATCGAGGTGGTTTCTTCACAGATCTGGATGATGATTTTGTTGATCTTTTTGATGGTGGTGGTGATGAGTGAGAAGACGAATCTGATGATGAAGAGATATGAGGAGACTCTGGATCCTTCGGAGGTCCAGAGGTTTCTTCCTTTGATCGTGCAGGACTATCTAGAAGAAACGTATCATAATCAACATCTTATCTTTTTCGGACTTCTCAGTTTCCGGTTCCTCAAACTCATATTCGATAGTATCCTCCACAAGCTTTTGTTGTTGCACAAGAGTGGTGGCACCAGCTCCCTTATCGGGTTGATTAACCGCATCAGGTGTAACAGCCCAACCCGACAAGGGTAGAAGTGTCACATTCTGGTGTCATATCAGAACATACAAATAAAATATTTACAAACGGAAACCTTAAAAATGAAGTTTCAGATCATATAAACAATTGTCTGACGAGGAAAATACAATATCCAAAATGAAAGAAAT
Source organism: Chrysanthemum makinoi (assembly GCA_910596185.1). NCBI lineage: Eukaryota > Viridiplantae > Streptophyta > Magnoliopsida > Asterales > Asteraceae > Chrysanthemum > Chrysanthemum makinoi. Next base: position 194,203,902 of record OU343219.1, on the reverse strand, counting down.
CTCAAAACAAAACTCTTCAAAGTAAGTCCATAAGTACTATGGTACTAGGGTTGGTCCACTAAGATACTCATATCTCTCAGCCAGCGAAGCCCATCTTCAAACCTAAAAACTGCCGAGAAAAGAAATGCGGTGAGCTTAAAAAGCCCAGAACAGATAACAAAACGAAAACTAAATAAAGTCTGAAATGAAAAATGAAACAAAGGAAACGGATAACAAAGTTGCAGTGGAATGAGATTAATGAGTCAATGAGGATCTTGCAGAACACAATTATACAAATATCCAAAAAGAACAGATAACAAGGAGAACGAAGCAAAACAAAGCATCGATGACATATATACAAGCACATGAAAACCAAGCGTACAAGTACTGAAACATAAACAAGCATAGCAGACGTCATATTCACACAACATATATATGGCATACAATCGATTCAAGAAATCATAAGACATACACGTCAAAGAGAAATCTAAAGGCAAGCGGAAGCAATTAATTAGTAAGTGAGCATGGCAATCACACAGGTCAAAAACCCTTAGTTGAAAACACAACCATATCATGATAGCGGAAGTACTAACAAGATCCAACACATGGCAGATCACACGTAATAAGTAGGAATACTGATCACGAACATTATAATTGAATGGATTAAGGACATAGCAAGAAAACTAAACAAGTTAACAAGCCGGACAACATAAGTTGAACCATTTATCCAATCCAACAGTAGCATAAACAAATTTTTAAACATGGCATTCATACAAGTCAATTAATCTACATTTAACACACTTAATCCATATATGTAGCAGGCGGGAATAGCCAAATCATGACAAATCACACATGCAAATAGAAAACATAGTAGGAAAAACTATAACTAAATAAGCAAAAGACATAGCATATAAATTAGCAATTTATCAAAACATATATCATAATTAAACCATTTTCCAAACCTAAAACTTGATATAAACAGAGTCTAAACATGGCAGATCAAACATAAGCAGATAGATACCCTAACGGATAGGCAAAGTTCACAAGATTTACTGAACAATCATACTTAATAAACTTTCAGGATACTCACTTTCACACTAGCACATTCATCTCACAGATCAACTAATTCACATAACGATAAACTAACATAATATCAGATGACACCCTGCGAATATATGAAAAACATATTAATCATATCCTAGCATAGTAGACGATAGTCACTTAAACATACAAAAGCATAACCACATATAATAACATATAATAAGCCTAGCACATAATTATAAACACTTGAACATACCGAATCAACATCAAAATACTTAATACAGAAATAACAGATAAAGATTTAGTTAACTACCATGAGCCCAGAACATATCATATCAGAAATATCTTTCTTATTCAGAAGGTAACTCGTGAAACTAATTGGAGTAGCTAGCTCCCAGAATTTTGTGAAGACGCGTATTGCACACGAATATCATTCACCGAGAAACATATAAGATAACAGATCAGATCTAGGATGCATCCATACGCCCAACACAGATAGTGGCCATACTATCAATAAACAGATAACGGAAAGGGATGTGGCAGAACATCACTCTATTGCCCTAGAGTCATGTCAGAGGTGCATCACTGACACGGACATGGAACCCCATGACTAGTGAGAATATTGGCTCGGGTGTCAAACTAACTTAGGTCAAACAGATTGTCATAATTGACACAGATCATAATCAAACACAAAGTTCAACAGATAACATATCAGATAATTCATATCATAAGGTTCATGTTCAAAGGTTGGAAGTCAGAAGTTAATTTCGTAGTCACATATCATACTTTCATAACCAAATGTTCACAATTCAGAAATTCATAGTCAAATATAGCAAGGTTCAACAAATGTGCGTATCAAAGTCTTTCTAACATACGTTCAAGTCAGATATTGCATGATTCAATAAAACAGGTGTTTCAAACAAGCAACAGATCAAAAATCAGAAAGGGTTCATAGCAATGGCATAGGAAACCCTAATAATTGAAATAAAAAGCTAACGAAGAAAAAGTCATAAGAAACCTTTACTGCGAAAGGTCGGAATATATCTTACCTTAGCAACGTAATGAAAACAAACGGAAAAGTAACACCGGAAAGCAACGTCAAATATCTTCGTCAAATCGAATCTTCACGAATTGATATCATATATTACTTATATACTCATTTATAAGCCTTTATGCATGTATAAGTGTTTTACTTATTGATATAATCTTTTTATTTTTTATTTTCTTAACTTCATATCTGGACCAGAATTTAGCGATTTTTATAAAATACTTACTTAGCTCAAATAAAATCAAGGAAATTCCAGGGTTTCCCATATAGAGTTAAAAGACTCTCCAAAAATTAGTGGGTTCTATTTTCATGCCAAATGGCCTATGGAAAATCACAAGTCCAGACCTGTCCAGAAAGTGATCAGAAAATACACCTTAAAAGTTTACGCTTATTGGACCTGTTTAGACACCTTGGAAAAATCCCAAAAACTCCCAGAAATTCCTTTATATCATAAATGTCACTCCTGTAAAAGGATAGCTCCAAATTCCTTATGGTTTGAAAATGAAAAATCAAACAATCCAACTTCAAATTTCAGACCGTTTTATCAGCTTTGACACTTGATCTTGTAAAATTCAAAAATACGACTTAGACAACTCCAAATTCGACCAAACCACTTGGAAAACTTAACTAAGACATAAAATAAACTTTTCCAACAAAACCCAGATTATTGCACTTATAAAATTCGATCTATAACACACACCAATTCATCATATTATGCTGTCCGGTTTTAGGGTTCATATTAGGCCATCATAACACATGTTTAGACCATTAATTACATTTAGGGTTCCATTCCAATTAGGGTTTCGAATTTATTATGTATGATAACATTCATGTTCGTTTTATATAAACATAAATGTGTGTGTGTGTCGATTGGCTAGAACAAACAAAAGGAAGACCATGAGGATACCTTTAGGCAGAATTTAACGAGACCAAAAAGAGCACCAAGTGTAGGACCCACCCGGATCAAAATGCAAAAGACCCAAGAGCACCACGATCAAAACACCTTCAAACTCTTCTTCTTCTTGACCTTGAGGCTGAATTAAATGTTAATGGAGGTGCTTTCAGGGTTTTGGTGTGCTTCAATATTGTGGAGCGTATAAAAAAAAAGAAGGGGAGGGGATATACGGTTTAGCCTTGACGAGCCAAGAAAAAGAAACAATGGGCCAAGTCCAACTTCCGATTTATAGATTGGATGGGCTTTTTCATTTAAGTTAATGTGCGCTTTGTAACTTCACAATTTTTCGGTTCATGTAATATATAAACGCGGTATATGTATAGACGTAAAGTGTCGAAGAGTTCATTTTATTTTGTACATTAGGTTTGACAATCTTTTACAAGTTAGGTTAAATTTTACATTAAATGAGCTTTACGAATTTTACGTATTTTATAAATATTAAATAGAGGGGCAAAATAGTGTTTTCACAAGAGTGTTTTACCGATTTTTAGGGTTTACATCGGGAGATGGTTCGAGTGGCAGACCCACTTGATCCTCCGAGGACCACCCATTTGGTCTTTAGCAAATTCTTCAGCTTTGTGTTGGTGTCTAAGGAATTTGATCGTCTTTTTGTATACATTTTCCGGTGGCTCTTCATCACTCTCCGAGCTTTCATCATAAGGTACAAGTACAGAGTTTTCCCTTTTCTGTGTCAGCTTGAGGACTTGGAGGTTTTGGCTTTGAAGGATTATCATCCTTTGCAGCTTTGAGTAGGTAATCTCTCTCATCCGTGTCAGTACCTTGAGCTTTCGTCCACAAGCTTTCTTTGCATTTTGGTGTGGGAATAGGTTAAACTTCCTTTACGGGAACAATCCTTTTACGAGGAGGATTCCTTTTGGGAAGCTTCCTATAAATATCTGTACTTGTGACACTTCAGATCGCTTTCCGGTCCTCCGAGTAGGTGTACCGTAAGATTTTTCATCAAGATGACCAACTTTGCCTCTTTTACGGCTAATCAGATACTTTTGTATGTTTCAAGCTTTTGATTTCGTAGTCGAAGGTGATCGTGCAATACCGTACACTGTTTCTTTGTTGACGATTCTTTGATTCTGACAGATAATATGGGTTCAGTCAATATGTCGTGATTATTTGGGTCATTGAGCCTCATGGGATATCAGGGATGAAGTCCAAGTGCTCTCTGGATCAACAGTTTGGTGTATATGACATAGGGAATCTTGGAGCCAAGCTTCTTGTGAAATAGCATCATGTCCTCCCTAAATCAGTGCTTCAATTTCAATGTCCTTCTTGTTGATCAACGACCAAAAAATATGCAGTTCCATGAGCTTGGGATGCTCATAGCCACCGCCACGACTAGAGACCGATTTCGTGATGATCATGTAGAGTGTTCTCCATGGTTGAGGAATATTCTTCAGCTCTACGTGAGAGTGCTTAGTAATGATTCATGAAGCTTCATCATAACCAATATCTATCAAGAATTTTGTGGACTGTCTCTTCAGTAGGGTAGCAAAGAAGTCGGTTGGAGCGATGTCGGGAATGATGAGAACAGCCCGTAAGTCAGCAGGAGTGATAGTGACTTGTTTGTGATTAAGTGTCACATTCACGCACTTTGACCGCTGATCCTCTGCATAGAATCCTAATTGTTGAATGTAGACCTCGAACTGGGGCGTGGCGAGTGTGAGAGCATGTTCTGGTAGGGATGATTCCCGAGAATATCCACTGCAATGAGACAAGAAGATTCTGAGCATGTGAGGGTATCAAAGTCAACCCTAAGGTTGTTCTTTCCAATCTTTCTCGGATAACCCTCTGGAAGATATCAGAATTGTAAGAACTTCATGCATCCACATTCATTTGTTCAGCCATGTCGTGATCTACAATAACATTAGCCAAAAGAACCAACATATCGAAAGACATAGTGTTAGTCAACGGAAGGTCTTATTGTCTAGTTATTGAATGTACAGTGTCAATGATTGTTACGAGTCCTAAGTCACTTGTTTGTTCAATAGTCCAATGACGTCGTGAAATGTTTCGTGAGTTTGTTAACTTTAAGTTTTAAAGTTTATGTTATCACTTATTGTTCACAACATATCAAACGATTAAGTTTATTAGTGACATTATTGGATTCGTGACGATATGAATTAGTTTATTTACAATTTTGTGCACGTAACAATTCATAATGAAGGTCAATCAAGGCTTAGGCGTAGATATGGCAAAGTTACGCGTAAAAGCAATAATGACATATGTGTAGACGAAAGCTTATGCGTAGGATCTTAACTTACGCGTAAGAAATGTTACGCGTAGGAAAAGGGGACCTTATGCGTAGAGCTTACGCGTAGGCGTATTTATACCTTACGCGTAAGGCTTACCCGTAAGAGTAGACCTTATGCGTAGAGGTCATCATTGTTACGCATATCCTTCAAAGGATACGCGTAGTCCCATTGTAGAACCTTATGCGTAGTAGTTACGCGTAGGATTACTCTTACGCATAACGCCTACGCCGTAGGTGATCCTTATGCGTAGAGTAACAATGACCTTGATTCTCGAATTTTACGAGTAGCAAGCCTGAAATAAAACCATCATATCATCAATCTTAACATGTATAGTCATATTAAACACACATCATGGCATGAAAGCTTGTTAAACATTTATGCGTAGAAAGTCATATGCGTAGGTCAAAACCCTAAGGGTTAAGAATTACGCGTAAGTTTTCTAACCATGGGATTTGCACCAAACTTATTCTGGTAGTTCTAAGATGTTGTGTGAGTTTATAAACCAAGTATTAACATCTAGTTCGTGATGAATCAAAAATACCCAAACTCAAGAACATTAAACCCTAATTCCTAATTCTGATTAAATTAGTGTTTCGGGTTGTTATAGGAACCTGAAATCATCAATTCATCAACATATGAACATAACACAACAATCTTTATGACCAAAACCCTTCACATTTGAAAACACCCAATTCGACTCATAACCCTAATTTTCAAAAACCATCAATTCGTGTTTGGGTGGATTTAGATGGTTAAAATGTTATCATTTATGTATTAGGAACGTTTTGACACTATCCATTTAACCACAAACACACACACAATGATTGTGTGTTCATACGCTAATGCGTAGAACACATAATCACGCGTAACAAAAGTTTTAGCCGTAGGATTTACTAGAAATTCAAAACCTTAGCTTGTAACATGTTAAGATCATGAAAACACTTACATAATTGATGATCAGATTTCTTGAATAAATATTAGGCGTAGGATCTTTTAGGTTAGAAATAATAAATGTGAGGGTAATGTTAGGTGGAGGATTTTTTTATTAAAATAACTTTAACATTTTGACAGTTTTGGTCCCTCCACCTTTTCCTTTTTCAAACAAAGCCATTTAACTTCCATTTTGGTTACCAAACAAAGATTTTAAGAAAGAAACTTGACGACACTCCCCTCGATTTAATAAATGATGAAAGGTTATAAATTTTAGTCCGAGGAGTGTCAGTTAAACCAGAAAAGTTTACCACCAATGATAAAAGAAACAACCAGATATGATAACATGCAAGTACACGGATGATTTGAAACGGTTAAGTATTAATTTTCTCCCCCTCAACACTAGATCGAAAAAAAATACTGAATTTTGAAAGATTATAGTGTTGACGGAAGAAACGTACTTGCAATGTTGAAAGAAAATAGATAGAAGAATATTTTTGTTGTTTTATCAGATTTTATACTTTTGTATTTTGTTTTTGAAAAATTATTTACAAAAGAGATTTTGGTGTTTGACAGGTTTTAAGACTGTTTTAGGAGTTCATCCAATTCCTCTTGAGTCAAACACCTCATACCAATCCGTTGGACCAACTCATTAAACCTAGCGGGAGGCAAGGCTTTGGTGAGAAGATCTGCCAATTGGTATTCTGCACCCACAAAATATAATTCAACAAGACTGCTCCACGTGATCCTTGATGAAATGATATCGAAGATCGATGTGCTTTGATTTCGATGCCTTTGAACGAGTTGCACGAGATCGCAATGGCACTCCGATTGTCGCAAAGACATCGGGATTCTATCTAATACGTAACCATAGTCTTTGAGTTGTGTTCTCATCCAGATGACTTGAGCACAACATCCGGACATGGCTACATATTCCGCTCGTTGAGGACAAATGTACAATCCTGCTTCTTCGATTGCCATGACACGCTTTATCACCAAGAAATAGTAAAGCTCCTGAAGTACTTTTCCGTGAGTCTAAGCATCCTGCGTGGTCAAAAAGCGATTAGTTCAAAACCAGAATCCTTCGGATACCGGATCCCCAAGTTAATGGTTCCCTTTATGTATCGGAGGATTCTTTTAGCCTCGAGAGGTGGGTTTCAGCTTGGTCGCGACTGATAACGAGAGCAAAGATATACGGCAAAGACAAATATATCGTCCGCTAGGCGTTAGATACATGAGAGATCCAATAATACTACGGTATTTTGTAGGGTCCACCAATTTCCCATGTAAATCGGCGTCTAGCTTCTTGGTATGAGCCATTGGTGTGGCATAGGTGTCACAGTTTTCCATTCCAAATTTGTTTAACAATTCAAGGGCATATTTGGATTGACTCAAGAAAATACCACGGGTGATTGATGAACTTGCAGTCCGAGAAAGAACGTGAGTTCACCCATCATGGACATTTCAAAATTTTTCTTCATTAGTTTTGAAAAAGCGATTGAAAACTTTTTATGTGTAGACCCAAAAATGATGTCATCCACGTAAATTTGAACAATTAAGATATGTGCCCGTGATATTGTATAAAAAGAGTTGGGTCAACCGAACCTTTGGTGAAATTATTAGCAATGAGGAAAGATGATAGCTTATCGCACCATGCCCGAGGAGCTTGTTTGAGACCATACAGAGCTTTGTTCAATATGTAGACGTGATTCGGAAACTCAGGATCAACGAATCCATCCGGTTGGCTGACATAAACCGTTTCTTTAAGTTGTCCATTGAGAAACGCAGTTTTGACATCCATCCGATAGACCGTCATATTCATATGAGCCGCGAACGCTAGAAATATCCCCTCAAGACGAGCAACCGGAGCAAAAGATTCTTCAAAGTCAATACCCTCTTCCGGACGATAACCCTTAGCCACCGACGCGTGACTTATTTCGGAGAACATTTCCTTCAGCATCCAATTTGTTTTTCCAAATCCATTTGAGACCAATGACGAGACTCCTGTTGGTCTTTCAACCAGTTCCCATACTTCAAGACGTTTGAATTGGTTGAGTTCTTCTTGCATGGATTCAATCGCTTGTCTTTTGTCATTGCGTCTTTGATGTTTTTAGGTTCAGATTGGCGGACAGTGAGTGCATAAATGCAATGTTCACCGTCTGTGTGAAGACGTTGTCTCGTAACGACTGGTTGATTCGGGTTGCCAATAATGTTTTCCAGAGGATGGTCTTTCGTCCATCTATGTGTGGAGGGTTGATGTTGGTATACATTGTGCGATTTCGAGGATTCAAATGGTTTGTGGAAGATTCCGCGACATCCGGTGCAGCAGTCTCATTAGCAAACGGGTTGAAGAACGCATTTGGATCAAAATCTGCAGGTGGGGGTACTTCATTCAACATCATCACGATTCATCATTGTTGGAAGCGGTGTGTTCAACTGCGTTGTGTTGGAGTCAATCGGTGGTGCTTCTTCAACAAGAGTTGTTGTAGCAGGTGTATCGGTATAAGAGTATTATCAGGGTTGAGCAAATGCGGAAACAGGGGATACACCGAGCACGTTCATCAATATCGCCAACCGGAGCAAATAACCTTTCCATTTGTTGACGAGTAAGCTGAGGGCTTTGTTCAACTGATGATGGGGTTTGGGGAAAGTTTAAGCGGTTGTGTCCGGGTTCCAAGTTGGTATACTCAGAAGCCATTTCCGTAAGTTCATCAAAATGAGCATGAATCGTTTCCATCACCTGTTTTGTACGACGATTCCGATTCGAAACCTTTGAATTATCACAGTATCCGATAAAGACTCCAATGTCAGCTTTGGCTTTGAGCTTTCCAAAGTCATCACGATCATTATTCGGATAGCAAAGAGATCCAAATACATGAAAGTGTTTTGGATTCGGTTTTCTGTTATGGACAAGCTCAAAAGGTGTTTTGTTGTGGCGTTTTGTGATCATAGAACGGTTTTGAGTATAGCATGCATCGTAGATACGCTTCGCCCATAAGTAATCTGTAAGTTTAGCATTGATTAACATTGTTCTTGCAGCTTCCACTAACGTTCGGTTTCGTCTTTCGACAACTCCGTTTGTTCTCGTGTACGCGTGCAATAGATGTCTAATGCTGAATTCCCACTTTCTCATAGAATTCACGAAGAGTTTGATTAACAAATTCAGCCTCTATCTGTCGATTAGTCTAACGGTGTTTCGTAGTGAACTTGTATTTTCGTAGAAAGGTGATGATCATCTGTGGAGCTTGATCTTTGCTAAGAAAGTAGACCCAAGTCCAGCGTGAATAGTCATCAACAATTACTAAGATGTAGCGTTTGCCATTGATCGTTGCACGCGCATCGGGCCACACAAATCCATGTGAAGAAGATGAAGCACATGCTTTGAGAGCGGTTCCACCTTTGAAGGAAAATGAGCACGAGTGCTTTTGCCTTGTTCACAAGCCGAGCAAAGGTGATCTTTAGAATACCGAAACCGTGGGAGTCCTTCAACTAGTTTGTGTCGAGCAAGGTTGGTGATGGTTTGAAAGTTTAGATGTGAGAGACGACGGTGCCATAGCCAGGATTTTGTTGATGTTGCCTTTGAAAGTAAGCAGATGGGAGATGAAGCAACCATGTCTTTCATAGAGATAGTGTAGAGACTAGAATTACGCGATCCGGACATAAGGTCATTTCCTTGTAGATCACGAATGAAACAAGTTTTCTCCCGAAAAGCAACCTCCAAATCTCCATCACAAAACTGACCATCAAAAAGATTATGACCGAGGCCTTCCACATAATAAACCCTGCTAATTTCGATGTTCCCATTGACATAGTCTCCCAGTAGCCCATGATAGGCTGCGAAGTGATCATTCCTAACCCGACAAAGGCCAATGAACTTTGCAGTAAAGTTTGATAACAGTTTAAGATTGCCTGTCATGTGTCGGGAACATCCGCTATCAACAATCCAGAGAATGATCGGTATCACCTGCATTACACACGACATCTAATGTGATGGAATAGAAGTAGATGTGGAACCCGAAATGTTAGAGGGTTCCATAGCGAATTATAGTAGATATACATACATCAATAGCTTTAGGTATCCACTTAAATCCTAGTGTGTTATATATCCATTTCTCCCATCTCCAACTAGTATTTGCTTTAGTCTTAGTGAATGTACTAGGTGGTACTACATTCCTAGGAGGTGAAACTGGAGCTACAGAGACAGCAATGCGTTTCTTAGAATCTAAAGAGGGCGGTCTACCAAGCACAGACTTAGAAAGATTAGTGGGCCTAGAGGTATTCCGGTTCTTAGGATTCCTTAAACGAGAGATGATAGCTTTAGCAACACATTTATCATGACAATCAATTCATACTTTTACCACAAATAACACAAGGTGCATCGACCAATATCAAAAGTACTTAATGGTTTAGCATTCGTTACATCACTATTTCTATTACATTTGCCGAACGCAATATCTATAGTGGAGGCAACGTGAGTCTTATTCATAGTCCTAGGGTGTTCTTCTACTTTAGCATTCTGATTGATCTTTTCTTAGGTCGCAGCTTCCTATTCTTCGATTTAGTGCTCCTAGGTTGTGAAGTGCGGACATTTGGAAAAGATGCAACTATTCCTGTTCAGAGAAGGAGGCACGTTAGCAACTTGTGATTTGGCGGTAGGATTCTAGGTTCATGAGTACTAAGTGTTACTGGGGCTAATCTCTTAATGATGGTTGGCGAAGTTGTTCATACTTTCCTAACATTTCTCTTAACTTGAAGATAGTGTGAATCGGATCTTGATTTTCAGACCGAACATTTCCAGAAAATGCATAACTTCTTTAGTGTGTGCAAGATAATGATCAAGTTCATTTGATGCTTCATCACGAGTCTTTTTGAGTAAATCAAATATGACACCATATTCCTTTTTAACTTTTACAAGTTCTTGTTCATATTTTGAGATTTGACACTTAAAAGACACGTTTGATCATCCAGTTGCTCAATTTTAGGATCGTAAGATTTTGCACGCGAATCGGCGATTTTGTGTTGAAAAACAAGTTGTTGATCGTGAATATCTTTTTGACACCAATTAAGACGACGAATTGCATTTGAAAGTTCGTTGACAATCGCTTGTTTTCAACTTTTAAGGACTCGACTGAAGCACATTATCGTGTTCTCAACATTTATCACGTAATCAACAAGATTAGCAGAGATATAATCAAATGCATATGACAAAGAATTCAATAGCACAACATTATGGACATCGCCAGATGACATCTTCCAAGAGTCGATCAACATCTTTTCTCAACATTTCTTTTACGCTTAGTGTTAGAAATAGATGTTTCGCTTTTCTAAAACGACCTTCATTAATCCAAGTTCCTTATGAAAGTCCTTTCCCAAGACAATGCACAACTTTTCAAATTTTTAACATTTGGTAAAAGATTTTTCTGAAAAATGTCTCTTTGTTCTCGCTAGAGAGGCATTGAAAATGTTGAACTTTGATTTTCGAATGATATTCTATCTCATGTTGTAAAGTTTTGAGGTCAGCCATGAAAATGTCAAAATATCGAAGAATTTTGCGATTTTCGGGTTTTGAGTTTACTTCACTGATGGAAGGTAAAGGACCATAAGTTTGTGCATAATCCGGTTGGGGATTAACATTAGAAGACTGTGTGTTTTATGATAACCCTTGGTGTGTTAGAAGAATCCGTTGGTGTGACGAAGTGACCGCTTTTGAATAGTTAAAAGGTTTGTTGTAAACAACTTTTTCTAATTTTGATCGACTCTCGCCTTCTGCATCTAATTCCTCTTGACGATGATATTCAACAACACTCATAATAGAATTATCAACTTTATATTCTCACCTTTGAAACTTCAGGATTTGTTTTGAATGCTTTGGTTGAAAGCTTAGGTTTGTAATCGGCAAGATTCGGTCCATATCCATTTGGATTGGGTTTTAAAGTAAACTTTTCAATGGTGTGACCGACTCGCCATGTTTGTAAACAACAGTTTTAAACTCTTTAAGTTTGTTTTGCAAGCCGATGATTTCTTCAAGATGATCATCTATTCGTTTCGTTGAATGCTTTTTGTATGCAGAGAACTGTTTTGACAAGTTAACAACTCAGCCTTAGCTTTTTGATTTTCCAAGGTGAGAGCGTTAATTTGCTTTTTATGTTCATGTTTCAGCTTGTTCTATTTCGGACAACAAAGCATTCTTCGGCGGCTAGATCACGCTTCTGTCTTTCTAAATATTTTTCGTTTTGATAAGATTTGGCAAAGGCTGCTTCAAAACCGCTTTCACGTTTTTCTTGAGTTTTGAAAAGTTGAGTTGCTTTTGTAAACATTCAAAATCCTTGGTTAACAGTGCATTTTTGCATTTCAAGTCCCGATTAATGGCATGACATTTTTCCACTATGGTTTGTTGGTCTTGTATTAACCGAGCAAAATCTAGATGAGGCAAAAGTTCGGCGTGTTCAACGTGAGTCTCAACATGATCATTACTGAGATCCTCAAGTATAACCACGAGTCAATTTGATTATCAAGGGAAACCGTTGGTCATCTTGATCGTCCAAATATAACTACGGGTCTAGTTGAAAATCGTCCGGAATGAGATGTGGATGGCGATTTTGAACATTCGAGCCTTGCCGGATTCGATGTTGGCGGAGATATGAGATCAGAGATAAATATGGTTTGTTCGGTACCTGAGACAAGCCATCAGTGTCATACACTAGGCCTGTGTCACTCATGTGTAACTCATGCATATTAGCCATCAACATAACAAATGCATTGGCCGCAAGTCCTCCATATCATCATCCGAGTCAAGATTTGCCATAAAGCTCTGCTCTTTGTCCGTGAGAGTTCCACCAGCTTCATCCTTAAGAGCCAAAAGAAGAGCCTCTTTGAAATAAGCACTTGCCTAGTCCTTGGCTTTGGGCATGCATTAGCCAGTGTCCCTTCTCATTGCAGTTGTAGCATCGAAGACCATTCAACCCATTCTCGAGCATTTCCTGCTCCACCATTTGAGCTCTGTTGTTATTCCTACCCACAGCATTAAACCCTTGACCACCGCCCATCCGACGACCATAACCACGATTCAGAACTTCAACTCGTCCATTGTTCACAACAGCTTGATTCCTTGTATTAGATGAGGAACTGAATACGGTTGTTGGCTTTGTTGGTATAACGGCTAAAGGCATTAGCAATCATAGCAAATCCTTGTTGCAATGCTTCGAACGGATCGATGTCCTCATTAGCTTCAGCTTGAGCATTGTTGTTGTTGTATGGAACCAATTGAGTTTGAGATGGAGGTTGTGAAGGATCATGTGGTGTGATTGTAGCAGATTGGTTGAGTTGCCGTTGAGGAGAATAACAGTTTCGAGCATATAAGGCAAGTTGTTGATTTTCCGGATGTGTCGGTGGAGCAATTTGAGCACGGAGAATCCTTTCCCTATCAACTTCCTTTTCATGAGGCTTCAAGTAATCGAACAACAATCCATATGTAGAATGATGCATGTTTTTCGCTTGACGGAGAAAAATGACATACTTCTCCCATTCAGGACCAAGACTACTCAGGAACTTAGTATTCACTGCAATTCTTGGCATGATGATGTTGTGTTTATCCAAATCATTGATGATGTCCTAAAACGGTGATGATAAGACTCTAGTGTCTCTCCAGGTTCAATCATGAAGTGTTCATAAGCCAAGTAAATTTTGGATTCCAAATCTTCCCGATTGAGTACAGATCCTTCCATAAGAAGACGAATATGATCCCACATTTTCTTTGCAGTTTTTGAGCATCAACACTACGAAGAATTGGGTTTGGTAATCCTAAGAGGATATATTCCATTGCAAGCTCATCGGCTTCATAGTGTAGAAGTTCTTGAGGATTCAAGTCACTTGCAAAAAGAGCAATGTTCGTTTGTTCATCTCTTGGTGGAATGGCATTTGGATCTCCGGGTACAATGACAATAAGCATCTCAAATGGACCTTCCAAGATAACCTTCTTTAAGAACTTTCCATGTGGCTTCTTTAGATCACAAAACCTAAAGAACCTTATCACCCATTGATCATAGTTTCCTGGAGTGAGCATTGGAGGTCTATCAAGTGATCCACCCTCATGAATTGATTGTTGGCTGCTTAAAGCTTCAAACATCTTTGCAAACCAAGTGGGTTCCTTCATAGTGTTCCTTGATGGATGTTGATTGAAGTCATTTGTGTATGGTTGAACTTGAAGACTTGGTGGTGGTTGAACCATTTGAGGTTGTGGATTTGCAGCAAGTTGTGGAGTATGTTGTTGGTTAAATTGTTGTTGATAAATTGCTTGTTGTTGATTCCATTGTTGATGTTGTGGAGTTAGTTGTTGTTGACGTTGAGGATGAGGATAAGTGTAAGGGAAATAGTTAGAGTATGGTGGTTGTGACATGTTGATAAACTTGTGTTGGTAAAAATGGATCTTTGTAGTCGAATGAACCTTTGTTGATGAAGTATCCTTAGGCGTAGAAATCACAATAAACAAGTAGCACTTATGCGTAAAAACACCAAAGTTACGCGTAACAATTAGAGGTTACGCGTAGATTTAGCTTACGCGTAAGTAGGAAAAAGCACTAAAGTTATGCGTAGACAAAAGTTAGGCGTAGAAAGTTAGGCGTAGGATTATCTTAGGCGTAAGACAAGGCTTAGGCGTAAGAAAAATCTTATGCGTAGGATTTCTACGCGTAAGCTTTATGCTTATGCGTAATTTTAGGGTTTTATCCCAAGTGATCTTTTACACTTCACAGTGCAAAAGATATCCAAAGTCGACGTATTTGCAGACTTATCCAAGTAAGAAAACACGGAATAAACCACGAAAATGAAGATCAAACCAAGGAGATGCTTACGCCTAGTTTTAGGGTTTTACTACGCCAGTAGATTACTCGTAAATTGGATATTTCTCAAAGATGTTTCTAAACCAGTTTTTGTGTGATGAAATAGCTTCAATAACACCAAATAACACAAAAGTGTGAAATTTGATGAACCAAACCTCTAAAACAGTTACGCATTAGAACTATACCCACGAACAAAAAACAAGCTTAAAAACTTAGATCCACGCATAAAGTTTGAAACTTTTTGCCAAAAACAAGTATTTTAACACCTTAAAACGTTGAAAGTACAAGAATCTTGGATTCAAAAGTGTAAAAAAGACGTTTTTAAGCGAACCAAAGTATCACCCACTTTTACGCGTAAGACCAAGAACAAAAATCTTCAAAAACAAAACGTTTCACCCAACTATTTGGCGATTGATACCACTGTTAGGTCACAAGGTTTACCACACAAGCTTATATGAGAGATAGAGAGGCGATTGAACAAGAACCAAACACACACACACGATAATATAAGACCGGTTATGCGTAGAGTGTATGTGAAAAGAAAACTTGAACAACCAACCTTCAAATGAAGGTTTACATAAGGTATTTATAGGCAAGGAGCTAGGGCAACACTCCTACTCCTTCCCTTTCACCTATGGGCTTGGGCCTAAGCTCATGGGCCTTCTACATAAGCTTAAGGCTAATAACAAACATAAAGGCCATAATAAGCTAACTCTTACATATGAGTAACTAACACTTGAATAAGGTTTAGGAGTGATTCCAACAGCATATCTTCATAACCTGGCTCTGATATTTTCAAACCATGCTTTTGCTACGCTGCTGCAAATATCATGAATCAACAAAGCTTCCGCTACTCTGATGAGAAGATATCATGATCCAAATCTGTGAGCATGTCGGTCCAAAAGTCACAACTTCACATAATGGCTATACAACAAAGGATGAGTCAAGAGATTTAATGTAGCTGATGATCTCTAAGAAGGCTTAAAGTACAAAAAATCCCTGGATCAGTTAAAGACCTCCACTTGAGGTACAAAAAATGCGAAATATGAAGAATCAAAGACTACGAGCTACAGAGCAAAGAAATTAATCAAGAATTAAAGAACACTTAAATGTAGTATCTGTTTGTAATTGAGGTGACCTCCCTTAGGGGGAGATTGTTAGGATTTAGAAAATCCAGTAGTTAAAGACTCGAACACCTTAAGTATATGTATTCGTTAGAAAGCTCGTAGTCGTAGTCATTTAGTAATAGTAAGTAGTTAGTTAAATAACACCGTGGAGGACGGACATGTCTTTACCCACTGTATGCCTGATCCACAGCCCGTAGGAGGCGTTTCATGTAAGATATTATAAATACCCTTTGCCTCCCAAGGCAAAGGGTTGGAGCTTCATAATATATCATTCACTTTCTCTTACTAGAAGTTCCCATTTATCTCCACTTTCTCTCTGTAGCTCAAACCTCATTCGAATCTATGTGTGCTTGATTGTGTGTTTATGAAAACCAATATGTTACAAAAACTAGAACTACTTCCTAACTCTACCATGGATCTTTGATTTCCCACACGGTACAAAAAGCAAGTTGCTCATCGGTTAAGTCGTTACCATCATACTTGTAACCATCATAACCATCATAAGTTTCATACTCAAGCGTACTTGCATCATTAGCTCCTCCACCAGCACGATTCGGGTTAGCCACATATTGATCCATGTCATCATCAATATCCTCGACTTCATCACAATTTGAATCTTCCCCTTTCTTTTCCATAGTAGTACTAGGTTCACATACCGATGTCACAGTAGCCTCCTTTTGCATAAGAAGCTTTGATTTACAAGGTTTTAGTGGTATCCCATCATTACCTAATAGAACAAGCTTCCCATCAAGTATTTAACTTTTGATTTTATTAATCCTTGCAGCCAGAGATGTAGTACTTGGACTATAAAATGTCGAAGCTTTACGACCTTCTCTTTCCTCCACATCCACCATAGAGCTTAATACATTAAACCAGTTCAATGTGGAAAGAAGCGTAGTATCATTTTTATCATTAGTTACATTCGGTTTTCTTTGTGCTTTTGGTGGACAAGCGAACTTAGTCTTCGAACCAATATGAAACCACGTATAGCTTGCTTTCATGCTTTTATGTTCTAAATAACATATGAGACAAGTTTCATAGGACATTCATTAAGAACGTGACCAAATACTTAACAACTTGAGCATCTCGGAGGTTTCTACTCGTACTCAACACGGATAGTATGCATAATATACTTCTCACCCTCGAATTTTGGCACCGCTACCACACGGAGTGTTTCAACTCCGCATCAGCATTTACCTCAATCTTGGCTCGAGCATAACTCGACCTACCCCAAGATTACATGCATACAGTGAACATGTACGAGTCTAACATCAACACTATATTAAATTTAATTCTTTAAGTTTACTTAATCATCCCTACTTTTTTCTTTAATTTTTTCACAGCTAATTTATACAATTCTTTCACTTTTAACACATGTAGTTTTATTTAGATTTTTTATTTAGAAAAAACCTAAAAGTTACTGACCAAAAACTATAATTTAACTTTCTATTAGCTAATAAGAAGCTTTGATTTTGGAATCTAGCTCTCTTATTGGTTGATGCGAATGACTACTTTTCTATTTTTCTTTTATTTTATTGTATAAGATATTTTTTATATAATAAATGAATTACATTATTTCTGAGTGATTTTGTCAATTTATTCTTATTGAAAAAATAATTTGGCTAATAGAAAAGCTCGATTTTGTCACGTAAGCAAAATCATGTGATGTGCTTGGTTAATAAAAGTCAAAATTAAAATGATTTTGGTCAAACTTTAATAAATTTGGTGGAGAAATTTGGTTGATAAAAAAACACATAAAAATATAGGTGACAAATTTGTGAAAACAAAAACTTAAAAATAGAGGAGGTAATTAATAAAAATTTAGTGGTTGAATTTTTAAAAATTATATAGAGTAAGTGTAATATTATAAGCCTCCATGTTTGATGCAGGTTTTCTGACTAGGTTTTAATATTTATAAAGTCTCGTTTACCTATGGTCCACCTTATGCACTCACGGGCAGTGTACCCGGTCATGTGTTGTGTAGTATTCGGTAAAACCGAGGTCGTCCCAAGAGCTATGTGAGCGGATTCTAATTAAGTCTAGGTGTCACTGGTTTTAGCTGGTTTTAGGATTGAAATGATTATTAAACTAATAACAAGAAATAAATGCGAAAAGAAAATAGAGATGTGATCAACAGAGGTAAAGTGTGCTAACCTAATTACTCATCCTATCATGTAATGTTCACGTTTTACTACTTCCAATTGATTCAAGTGGGGGTTTAAGTCGTTAGGACATCATTTGGTCAGTTCGTCCTAACCTATCAGCAAAGGCTTCCACCCGAGATCAAGCTACTACCCTTGAAAGTCGAGTTGTTTTTAGTCCCCTAAGCCAAGTCATTAAGTGCCCTACATGCAAGATTCGTAACAATGAGTGCCCAGGCGCTAGCATCTTAGACACTCATCCCTAACTTCTTAAGTTCATCCAAACGGCCGGTGATCAATTAGTCAGTTCGCACAAGCGAGGAAGGGTCGTCAGTTGGTCAATTCTTACCCTCCCCAACTCTACCTAACTACTTAGGGACAGTTGGTCAATTCTCTTAAGCAACTAGATACGACCGCCATTCAAAACTACCGAAGCTAGGGTAGTTATCAACGAACTATGCATGCTTACACTAGAAACAATTATACGAAAGCATGAAAACATAAACAAAACATTTCAAGGAATCATAACTAGGCTAGCACCAAAGGTGCTTAGCCGATCATATTAGACGAAACAAAATATTCAATGTTTAACATAATGAAATATATGAATCGAAAGTAAAAGATAAAATAATCGCTAATGCTTATCGTTAGGGAGTGATTTCTCCTTGGCGATGGCTCCGTATGCTCTGAAAGATCTGCCTTTGGAACCCTCTTCACGTTCTCTGCTTTTTGGTTGTGAGTGGATGATGTGAAATCAAAATTAGTGATATTTATAGGCACGATCTAGTTACAGCGTAACTTGAGTTGAGAGTTACGCCGTAACTCCAATAATTCTTCAAATAATGCTCCCCGTTAAGCAGTTACGGCGTAACACTTGGGAAAGGTTACGCCGTGTATCTTCAATACAGAGTTACTTTTGATAAGATTACAGCGTAATCCTTGTGAGGAGTTACGGCGTAGTTGATTGAGGCGCAAAACATTTCTTGACCTAATTGATTACGGCGTAACCTTAGTTTGGAGTTACGCCGTAATCGCCTTTGAGTTGGTCTTCTGAGTCAACGCACTAGCTACGGCGTAATGAGAGATATGGAGTTAAGCCGTAGCTTCTTCACATTTGCATACTATCATAAATCTTTAAGAAAATCTCCAAATCTGTGTCTCGTAAGCTCCAATGCTCGTAATTTACCTGAAAGTGAAATATAAAGGAATACAAGTGTAAATCAATATAAATGATAAAAAATACGAGCATTATCGGGGGAAATTTACACTTAAAATTTAGGACTATTTGATGTTCAAATATCCCCCCACTTTAACTCTACTTGCCCTCAAGTAGACCTTATTAGAAAATTTTCAAAAAAGATATCTCCTATTAGCTAGAAAACATGAGTTTAAAAATACCTTATGCTAGAATAAATCAAAGCCGAACACCTCACGAAATTGGAACAAAACACTCAAATTCTCTCACCTAGTCTAAGTGTCAATTTCAGGGTGATCACCCTACGCACAGTCATAGTATGTATTCTATCATAAGTTTGGCGGTAACACAAATCTCCAAAACTAGAGTTAAGGACTAAACAATTCTTGAAGACAATATGGGTAGACACAACATGGGTTAAGGGTGTAATGTCATTACTAACATGTCACGGAAAATTGGACAAAATCAATGATACATGACCAAATCCATGGCCAAGACACCAAAGATTGCTCGCTTCTTTACCTAGACACGCTTCATGACTAAAGGGTAGGATAAGACATGGGAAATAAATGGTGAAAAATAAAAATAACAAAGCAAATAGTCTTAACCTATAACCTTGTTGTCACCGCCTACCGTTCATCCAAAGTTCAAGCTTTAAGGTGAAGAAATTGGATCATGATCAATTCGAGTAGATGTGCCATTAGAGGACGTCATGATGGGCACATTACCTGTTCTTCAACTATTGGCGCAATAATTACCAACTCAATTCTTCAAATGTGATCAAGGTGGCATCCTCGATGATAAATCTTTGATGAGATCCAATCATAGTGCTTATAACATTGCACTTTACAATAAACAATAAACTAATACTTTTTTTTACATCATAACATAACATAACATCCCCCCACTTGAGATGAACATAATATGAGAATCTGGGGGGTCTTCAATGATCTTCAAATATAAGTCTTTGACAAAAGCGTGATTTCCGAACCTCTCTACTTGAACCTTGAACTTAGGCAAACAATGACTTCCGGATCACAAATTAAGACTACACGGTAGGCTAAGGCGAAAGGGTGTAACGAAACAATATATATTGGGTGAACAAAATGAAAGGAATGGCTCAGACGGGTGTATCTAGGGGTATCTTGCACTAAAAGAGAGTGCAACAAAAAGGGTTTAACAAGGGGGTCGAAAAGTCGATGTGACTAATCAATAGACACACAAGGATAGGGTATTTGGGTGATAATCCTAAAATATTTCCTTCTCAAACTGATTATTCCATATACATTAAGCGAACTCAACATACCTCGTCTATGGTCTCGAAATGATGCAAAGGCCAAGTTCTAAAGTTTACAAGCTGCCGACACACTCATAATTTGGTGGATTTGGGTAAATAATTGAAAACAGATAAGGTTAATCTCACCATAAAATATCAATGTTATAATGTGCTTGGCTAAGGTCTAATCTAGTTAGGTTAAGAAAAACATGTCAAAATTTTACAAATGGCATAATTTTTCAAAATAAAACAGAAAAACAAGGGCAATAAAGTTAAAGAAATATGTCTACTCCTGTGCCCCCACTTGAAATGTACAAAGTCCCTTTTGTACTAAACGTTAAATAAAGGTGAAGGGAAAGTAGAATTAGAGAGAAAACTTCCTTGAAATTTGCTCCTAAAAAGAAAGAAGGCCCACGATGAGAATTGTGCCTTCGCTTAAGCATCCACGAGCAAACTTCGTTCCCTGAAATCACACAAACCAACAAGCATAATTCTAAAAAGAAAAAGAAATCTAACTCACTTTCGTAGGAATCACGGTTGCATTTAGCATATACAACAAGCCTTTTAAACCACTTGGTGTCCTAAGTGGACGAGTGTAGTCTCGTGAGGGCTTAAATGGAACATACCCACAAAGTTCATTTAAAAACTAATACAAGGTTAGTGTGTTAATATAGGAAAAAATTAGAATTGCAGGGTGATTACATCGTAACCCAATAAAGGAGTTACGACGTAATTGTGGTAAAACCTGGTAATCGCTACCGGAGAATAGCTACGGCGTAACCATAGAATTGGATTGTGCCGTAATGGTTTACGCTTTGGATAGAATCGCTACTGATGATATGTTACGGCGTAACCATGGGGATGAGTTATGCCGTAACTGTTGGACAGAACTAGTACCCGTTTTTGACACTTGTGAATTCTTCTCTAATTCCTGCAAAAATTGTTAAAAACACAAAACCCGACAAAGAATGAAATAAAAGAAATAAAAAAGGATAATTCGGTTTGTCTCCCGAAAGATCACTTTTCTTTATTATTGAGTCTTTATGTTAGACTCAAAGTCATGGGGCTTTTATGGTGGCCTTCGAAATTGGCCAACTTCTTCCATATCTTTCATCAAGTTGTGTCTGACCCAAGAAACATTAGTAGCGGTGCGGAGATACTCCTTTGTCTCAATCTTCCGAATCTTGCAAAACTTTTCGTTCGGCCCCAAGTGGTATCTTGTAAACTCATATTTTTCAGCTATAATTAGTGGTGGCCTTTTGTATGGAATACCAAGAAGTTTGCACCTCCGTTGTTCGTGTGCCTCATCATTTGGGTCAGTGAACCCGTCTTCACCTTGTAGTTCAAGGTAGTCCATAATTCCCTCAATGTCATCATCATCAGACTCAATTCCCTTAAACCACTTATCACCTAGTACTTCTTCAATAGGTATACGTTTACACTTTTCTTTTTCATTACCCCATGTATCTTTGTTATCCTCATTCGTCAAGCCATTCTTCACCTGACTAGTATCGTGAGGAATCTCTTCACATTGGCTTTCTTCACTCTTGCATCCCTTCCAAATTTTCTCCTTAGTGGAAGCAACCATACTTGATTTTAACCCAATCATCAAATCTCAACTTATCTGACCAAGGTAGCTCCATTCTCTCATCGTCATTGGTTGAGGTCCACAAAAGTTAGTCATTCCCGACTCTAGCTATGTTACTTCCCCCGTTACAGTCATCGTCAAACGGGCTAAAAGAAGCCCATAATACATTACTATTGGTTTTTACGTTTTCACACCAATGCTTCCGAACTGTCTTGTTGGTTGTGTTGCATTTATCAACAATTCCAATATTTGAGATTGACTTGTTTGTTCTTTTATGAATTGTATCAATACTAGGGGTTCACAGCTAACACTGCGGCTAAGATCGGTCAAAAATCTTCTTTTAGTGTCATTGTCTATCTCGCCATGAACAATCTGTACCCATGCATCGAATGTAATACTCCCATCATTAGTTGAAGACTACAGGTACTTATTGTTTTTTACCCTTTCCTTGTCATCTCCACCACAAATGCTATCATAGGGATTACATGAAGCCCAAAGGTCGTACCATTTGTCATTGTCCACAGGAATAGCCTTGCACCAATGGTATTTCATTCTAGATAAGTACTTAAGATCCACGTTCTGAATTTCGGGCTAATCATTTTCAGACTCAGGCTTTCGTACTGAGTTATTGTTACGCCGTAACCTTGTGGAGTGGTTACGGTGTAATCTGCCATTGTGCGTCTTTCAGCTTCGGTTTCCTGCACATTGCGACTATTAGTAGTACAGTGCTCGTGTGTGATGGTGGTAGGAACAACTTTATTTTTTTTGATAACATAAACAGTTTCGATAGGGTGGCATTTTCCTACATCATCCATGTTGAGAGTAAGCTTCCTATCGTTGATTTTAAAGGTCATGAATTTTTTGAAAACATTAATTTTTGCACGTGCGGTAGCCAGAAGAGGTCTACCCAAGATTAGTGGAATGTCGAGATCTTCTTCCATGTCTAAAATAATAAAATCGACACGAAGAGTAAAATTATTAATCTTAATTAGCACATTCTCAACTACCTCACGAGGTATGCTAACAGTCCTATCTACCATTTCAATGGTCATGCAAAGGGGTTTGATAGGTCCAAGATTTAGTCTTTTGCACATAGAAAACGGTATGATACTTATACTAGCTCCTAAATCGGCTAATGCATTAATATTATGTAAATTATTAATAGAGCAAGGGAGAATGAAACTTCCTGGGTCTTTTTCTTTTAGAGGGATCTGATTTATGACAACATCCGAGCATCTGGCATTTAATTTTACTTCATTTTCCATGGTCGCACCATGTTCATCGTTAGTATGTTGCTCCATTTTCCGAAAGTTTGTATTTTCATCCTCTCTTATTGCTTGATTGGAGAAACATACAATTTCTTCTTCATTGTACCTGAAAGGGGTATAGAGAGGTCTCCCGTTACTGGAAAATATGGCTTTACAAGCACTATCGTCATTTATTGAGTTATCTTTATGAATTTCATTTGCCAAAATCCCAAGTTTTCTTTCGGTGTTCTTTAAAGTCTCGTGGCGAGCTAGGAGATTGGCTTTTGTTTCCACTTGAAAATATTTGAACAAAGTATCCCTATTGGCCTGTCGCTTGGCATCCTCTTCGAAATATTTATTTATAGATTCTTCAAGTGAAGGTTTTCTTTCTTCGTAAGGAGTTCGGTCTTTCCCATAGCCGGACCTATCATCATATTCTTTGGAAGGGTCTTCCCTCTCCAAACTTAATTCTTTCGATTTAGGGATTTCTGTTTTCCAGAGGGCAATCTCTGGCTAAATGGCCACCTCCACATATGTCGCATCCTACACGAATAGCATGCATATTTTCATGTCTCGGCCAAGGTTTTCAAGATTGTTTGTAATAGCGGCTATACCCTCAAGATTTCCGCCTAGGCTTCTTTGGCTTCCTCCATCATGCCATTTTTGAGAATGATCAGCCATTTTTGAATGGCTTCGATAAGCGAGTAGGGTCATCAGGAATGGTCCACTGCTAGTCCAACATTTGTCTAAGTAGCAACGTTGATCCCTTTGTAGAAAATATTGACCTTTGTACATTTTAGGTCATGAGTGGGACACTTGTAAGAATCATTGTATCAATCCCAAGCTTGATACAATGTCTCTTCGCCTTCTTGTTTGAAGTTATGGATTTCCATGAGTTGCTTTGATACTTTTGAATGCGGACAATATCTTTGGATGAAGTATCTTTTAAGGAGAGCCTATGTCTCAAGCCTTGCGGCCAGGCATCTATTAACCATCTTTTGCAGCTCAGTTAGTGTGATAGGAAAAACTTCGAGCATAACGCATCCTTGAGACTCACGGTGTATTAAGCAGGCTAGTAATATATTCCACATTCTCAATGAGTTACATTGAGCATCCTGTAATATTTGAGAAAAAGGATTTGTTCTTAATTCTCTCATGAATTGCAGTCTTATCTCGAAATCAATATCATCCCCAATAGTCGGCTTAACGAACCCCGACCCTTGTTCATCCCTAGTCATGGCCAAATATTCATCAAGAGTGAGGTCATCAATGTTCATAACTTCCATGGTCCCTGAAACTTAAAAGAAATCGTGAGAAAACAGAAAATTAAAATTAAAATAAAAGACTTAATAAAACATCCTAATATATAACTCGGCGTGGTAAAAATTTGATGCAGGTTTTCGACCGGGTTTTAATATTTATGCGTCTCGTTTACCTATGGTCCACACTTATGCACTCTGCGGGCGTTAATACCGGTCATGTGTAGTGTAGTAATCAGTAAAACCGAGGTCGTCCCAAAAGCTATGTGAGCGGATTCTAATTAAGTCTAGGTGTCACTGGTTTTAACTGGTTTAGGATTGAAATGATTATTAAACTAATAACAAGAAATAAATGCGAAAAGAAAATAGAGATGTGATCAATAGAGGTAAAGCGTGCTAACCTAATTACTAATCCTATCATGTAATGTTCACGTTTTACTACTTTCAATTGCTTCAAGTGGGGGTTTAAGTCGTTAGGACAACATTTGGTCAGTTCGTCCTAACCTATCGGAAAAGGCTTCCACCCGAGATCAAGCTACTACCCTTGAAAGTCGAGTTGCTTTTAGTCCCCTAAGCCAAGTCATTAAGTGCCCTGCATGCAAGATTCATAACAATGAGTATCCGGGCCCTAACAACTTAGACACTCATCCCTAACTTCTTAAGTTCATCCAAACGGCGGTGATCATTTGGTGGAGTTAATGGCGAGGAAAGTGTCGTCAATTGGTTAATCTTACCCTCTGACTCTACCTAACTAGGTCGGTTGGTTAATTCTCCTAAGCAACTAGATCGGCCGCCATTCAAAACTACCGAAGCTAGGTTAGCTACCAACGAACTATGCATACATACACTAGAAACAATTATACGGAAGCATGAAATCATAAACAAAACACTTCAAGGAATCATAACTAGGCTAGCACCAAAGGTGCTTAGCCGATCATATTAAACGAAATAAAAGATTCAATGTTTAACATAATGAAATACATGAATCAAAAGTAAAAGATAAAATAATCGCTAATGCTTATAGTTAGGCAGTGATTTCTCCCTTGGAGATGGCTCGTATGCTCGAAAGATCTGCTTTGGAACCCTCTTCCGTTTCTGCTTTTTGGTTGTGAGTGGATGATGTGAATGCATAAATTAGAATTTTGGTATTTATAGGAGCGATCTAGTTCTGGCGTAACTGAGTTGAGATTCTTATAACTCAATGATTCTTCAAATAATGCTCTCGTTAAGCGGTTCTTTAGCGTAACACTTAGGAAAGGTTCGCAGCGTATCTTATTACGGAGTTACTTTGTAAAGATTTAGTAATCCTTTTGAGGAGTTCTGGTAGTTGATTGGTAGCACAACATTTCTTGACCTAATTCTGGCGTAACCTTAGTTGGGATTCGCCGTAATGCATTTGAGTTGATCTTACGATCGGTCAACGCTTACTAGCTCTGGTAGTAATGAGAGAGATGGATTCGCGTAGCTTCTTCACAGTTTGCATACTATCATAAATCTTTAAGAAAATCTCCAAATCCGTGTCTCGTAAGCTCCAATGCTCGTAATTTACCTGAAAGTGAAATATAAAGGAACACAAGCGTAAATCCATATAAATGATATAAAATACGAGCATTATCGGGGGAAATTGACACTTCAAATTCAGGACTATTTGATGTTATCAATGTTTTTTAATAACTTTAGATTATGAACAAATATCCCCTTATACTTTATACCATTTATACTTTATATCTTAAAAAATACAATGTATATGTTGTTTTAAAATAACAACATATAAATTTGCATAAGATTATAAGTATCAATTTTTTTTTACTATATACATTCAATAAGAACTCATTTATTTCATTTTTAAAAGTTTAACCTATGTGGACACGAGTTTACATTTTAAATATGGCTAAATTACTGAAAACGGGAATATAATTATCAAATTATAAGCACGGGTTACTTTAATACAAAAATAAATATAAGCGATTGTACTTATAACAATGACTCATGTAATTCTTATTTATTTATATAAGGTTATCTAGAAAAACATTTTAAAAAACTTTAAGAATTATACTTTAATTTGTATCAGCTTTTATGTACTATTAAACTTGTATCATGTGTACAATATAATATCAGTAGTGAAATTTAAATAACAACATCAACATCTTTGTCAGTTAAATAAAATTAAATCTTGAGTTACCTACTTAGAAATTTTTACAATATTTTTTGCAAATTCTAGTGGATATTAATGCATAATGAAAAACTCGTGCATAAGTATTAGTTGTACTTCACAATTTTCACGGGAAAATTATTATATGTGTATATACTGAACTAAAATGTTAAAATAAATTTGATTTATGTGTAAACTTCATACGTGCACGAAACTTATAACTATATAATTATATGCAATTATCTTTAAAAACACAATATTCAGTATTAATACAAAATAATTTTTTTTTTGTCAAAACCCCGTGCGTGCACGAGTATTATAACTAGTTTTATATATAAATAATGTTAATTAACATCTTATTTAAAAAGGGAAGCGATATTTACAGACTAAAACATGATTTGGATTTTGAGCACGTCGGGCCAGAAATTGGTTCTCTTGCGACATATTTTAATCCTTGTTTAGCAAACTAAAACTAATTCTATAAATATACGATAAACGGGCGTAGTTTTTTTTTGCTCAGGTTATTAAGCGAAGACGGACATTTTTAACTCATATACGTAATACTTATGCGGATTAATTCAGGAGAGGACCATTTTCGACCCTTCCTAGGCCGCTCCCAAATATACAAAACACATAGCGAGGTTAGAACTCTTAACTTCTTGTTAGAAAATCAAGAACCTTGCCACTAAGCGATTTAGTGGGGGTAAATTAAAAGTTCTATCAAGTTTATAATTTTGTGATTTGAAATAGGGTAAAAGCTAAAGATACGAAACATATTTTTTCAAATAAACAGGTCTACGCAATATACTTTGTAAATTGTTAAAGATACGCAATATATTTTCAAATAATATTCGATCTAGCTAATATGACCGGTTAGCAGCAGGTTACCAGGTCACCTTTGATTAAAAATTACACCTTTGGTCCCCCAAACTGGATTAAATTCGCGCAGTTAGTCCTATTTTGATAACGCTCGTTAAAATTTGAAAAAAAAAAAAACTTTTAAATTATTTTTCTTAAAATATATTTTTAAATTTATAATTTAAAAAAAAATGGTAAGTTTTTTTATACACTTTTTTTTACATTTTTTTAAAATCTGATTTTAAATGTTTTTTTCCGATTTAGAAAAAAAAAATTACGTTTTTTTTAAATCTGATATTTAAAAAAGTTTTTTCCAATTTAAAAAAAATTACGTTTTTTTTTTTTTTTTTTTTGAACCTCATTTTTAAAAAACTTTTTTCCGATTTAAAAAAAATTGTTCTTTTTTTTGTTTTTTTTTTAAATCTGATTTTTAAAAAAGTTTTTTCCAATTTTAAAAAAAAATTACGTCTTTTTTTAAATCTGATTTTTAAAAACGTTTTTCCCGATTTAAAAAAAAAACGTAAAAAAAAGTGTATAAAAAAGTTTATCCATTTTTTTTAAATTATAAATTAAAAGAAATATATTTTAAGTAGATTTTAAGAAAAAAAAAATTAAAAGTTAAAAAAAAATGTAATAAAATAAATAAATAAATAAATAAATTTAACGAGCCTTACCAAAATAGGACTAACTGCGCGAATTTGGTCCAGTTTGAGAGACCAAAGGTGTAAATTTTAACCAAAGGTGACCTGATAACCTGCTGCTAACCGGTCATATTAGCTAAATCAAAGATTATTTGAAAATATATTACGTATCTTTGTCAATTTAAAAAATGCATTGCATTGACTTATTTATTTGAAAAAATATGTTGTCTATTCTAACCTTTCACCATTTGAAATAATATACAGAAGAGCTTGATGACAATGAATGCCCTTGTCGAATTACACGTATATGGTTAGCACAAAGTTCATTAATTTCTTTACTTTGACCACCCATTTTGACGAATGGTGGCGTCAAACTATATTTGGCGTTAAACTATATTTTTCTATCATTAAACGTAGCTCTGCATCAACTAGTTTCCTTTATATTTGATTCTTTCTTTTTAGCTTATTTTAATTTCCTCTTCAACTTACAGTATAAGTTGTTGAGAATTCATATTGATTAAACCATCAATACCACGAGTACGCAGCGGATGGATCTATATTTAATGTTATGAATTAAAACACATAAATTAAAACACATACAATACTAACCTCGAATCTATTGAAAAATAGATAAACACTGGATCTTGATCTTGAAACCGAAGTGATTAAATTATCACCTCTAACGAATGCACACTACACTACCGTCAAGCGAAGCACGTTAGGATGCTAGTGCTTGCTTCACATTATAACAAACTAACACCGTGTGTTATTGTTACTAGCTTAAACACAATTGAATACCGAAGATATACGTTGAATGTATTTATAAAAGAGATAGAATACTAATATAACAAAGTAACTAGTCTTTGTTATATATGTATAATGTGCGAAGATGACAAAACCAAAGCATTGAATGTTTGAATATTGTCGAGCGCATAATAGTAGACCAAGGGAAAAAAGCGAGTTTAGCTTTTTAGGTATAATGAGTTTGTATGAATCATTATGTCAAACAATGAGGCCAAGGGTGTTTATATAGCACCCCAACTTGTCCAACAAGTCATTGTCTTTCACCTCCTTTAGTTA
This sequence comes from Chrysanthemum makinoi, assembly GCA_910596185.1. Classification (NCBI taxonomy): domain Eukaryota; kingdom Viridiplantae; phylum Streptophyta; class Magnoliopsida; order Asterales; family Asteraceae; genus Chrysanthemum; species Chrysanthemum makinoi. Next base: position 194,174,281 of record OU343219.1, on the reverse strand, counting down.
GATAAAAACGACACATAGCACCCTTCCTAGATCCTTCCATACCTGGCCACTTTGGAGGGAGGTCCGGGAGTTTCATTTTCCGACATCCAAGTCCACCTCTTTTATATTTAACATATATTTAAATTATTTCGTGAAACATATTATAAATTAAATATATATAATAGCGTGTTCTTAATGTGTATACGTGTGTGCCGATAGGCTCACGTAATTCCCAGGCCGTATAGTTATGGATTTACTGGCGCATAACCAACGACTCCCACTTGCGATCGTCCAATCAATAATGTATACTAACAATGCTAAGTGTCTAGCAACACGCATTGCTCCCGAAATACACGAGTGTGGTTTCATAAAACAACTAGGTAAATGGTTTACAATTTTAAATTATCCTTTTGTTTTAGATACTTGTTGAACTATGGATATGGATCAAAGTCATTCCATATTGTTCAATTATTCTGTTTCTCGTTTTAGAAATTAATCAAGATTACCAAACGTAAAACAAGTATCATCTTGATTTACACTTTGGGCACGGCCATGCAAACATCGATTAATTCGTGAGGGGCTGATGAGTATCATACTCCAGAAGACAAGTGGAGGAACAAATTCTATTTTGACTACACGTGTCATTCATGCACTTCAACCAACTTCTGAGAATAGCCTTTATAACCACCTTGTTCAGGATAGCGTTTGACTATAGTCAAGAAGAAAGATCCACACATGCAAGACCTGCTTGCATCTCAAGTCAGAGGACAAATAAAATAACCATTTACGAGATATCACTTAATGACGCCGATCCATAAAGTGATGACTCGTAGGTTTGAAATCAATATCCATAGCATGTGGATAACATGTGAGTTTGGCGGACACATCCTTAGTATTCATAGAATATAACCAATCTCTCACATTTGCCTTAATTCAACGATACTCCCATATCATTGATCGACAATGGACAATTTAAAGTAATAAATTACTTAAGGATTAAACATGCAAATATAGGACACAATTAATATATGAATGAATAACTCAAGTACCATGTATATTAATCATCAAAATAATAAATGTTTTACATATCCCATTATCCAAATACTAAAATCAAAAGCAGTTTACATGAGACTATTAAGCGAACGAAGTCCAATAACACTAGCATGCTCAACATGCTTGTTCAAAGGCAACGCCTTAGTAAATGGATCAGCTAAGTTGTCATCTGTGTGAACTTTGTTAAGTACTACTTCATTATCTGCGATAACCTCACGGAGATAGTGAACCTTCCTTTTGTAATGCTTGGCGCCTTTCTAGCTCAGGCTCGTTGGCAATGGTTAATGCTCAGTGTTGTCACATAGCATTTCCATAGGTTCTTTATTGGTGGGGACTACTCCAAGCTCATCAATAAACTTCCTTATCCAAATAGCTTCCATTGCGACTTCAAAGCGGCGGTGTATTCACCTCTGTAGAAGACATCAGCAGTGATGCTTTGCTTGGCACTCTTCGGACTCTGGCCTCCGTTTAGAAGCAGCGTATCCGGTTTGCGACTTGGTGTCATCCTTGTCGATTGCCACCCCCACATCGATTATAACGGTAACTCTGAGGCTCTGTTTGGGTCTCCACCGTAAACAAGAAACATATCTTTAGTATATCGAGATACTTGGTATGTTCTTCACAGAGACCATGACACTCACGGATCTACTTGAAATCGACTTGTTAAGTTAGAGCGAGCGCATCCAGGGTCTAGTGCACCTCACGCATACATGATGGATCCTACAGTAGAGGCATAAGGAATCCTCTTCATGCGTTCCACCTCTATAGGTGTTGAGGGTCCTTTAGATTTTCTCAACTCAAGTTTTACTTGCATTGGGGTAGTTCCACGTTTGGAATTCGCCATATTAAATCTTTTCAAGATTTTCTCAATGTATGCACTTTGACAAAGTCAATCAACAGCTTTAGATCTATCTCTGTAGATCTTGATTCCTAGAATATATGCAGCTTCACCTAAATCCTTCATAGAAAAACAATTTCCAAGATAGGCTTTAATAGCTTGTAACATTGGAATGTTATTTCCCATGATCAATATGTCATCAACATATAAGATTAGGAATGCTACATTACTCCCACTAGCCTTACGGTATACACATGGCTCATCGAGGTTTTGAGTGAAACCATACTTCTTGATCTCCTCATCAAACCTTTTATTCCATTGCCTAGATGCTTGCTTTAATCCATAAATGGATCGTTGTAGCTTGCATACGGGTTAGGAAATCGTGGATTGACAAATCCTTCGAGGTTGGTCCATGTAAACCTCTTGGTTAAGTGACCATTTAAGAAGGCGGTTTTGACATCCATTTGCCAAATCTCATAGTCATAGTACTGACTGCTATGGCCAAAGAATCCTAATAGCTTTTTATATGCGGCGAGAAGGTTTCCTCATAATCTACACCGTAGGTTTGAGTGTAACCTTTTGCCACAAGACGAGCTTTATAGGTGTGTACCTTTCCATCCATGTCAGTTTTCTTCTTGAAGAGCCACTTGCTACCAACGGTTTTAGCGTTAGGAGGGAGGTCAACTTCAATCCAGACTTCATTGTCTCTCATGGATTTCATTTCCTCGTTCATAGCCTTAAGCCATTTTGATTCACGATCGCTAATGCAGCTTTATAGTTAGCAGGCTCATTAAGATCCCAACTCATGCTCCTCTGAATCGGCGTATAAACACATTCGATCAGTGCGCGTATGTCCTTGAGGACCTACGAGCAGGAATGACTTCACTTTCGGTTCAACACTTTCATGTTCAACCATCTCGGGGAAGTTGGCTATTTTTCGAAGGGTGAGTATCTTCTTGAATTTCATCAAGTTCTACGATCCTCCCATTTGCCTCTTGTGAGATGAGAGCGATTCTCAAAACTTCGGCAAACCTAGCAACAAATACCTTGTGCTCGGTGGATAGTAGAAGTAATAACCCAATGTTTCCTTTGGGTATCCTACAAAGACACACTTAATAGATCTAGGTTCAAGTTTGTCAGGCGTGTCACGTTTCACAAATGCCTCACAACCCCAGACCTTTAAGTAAGACAGATTAGGGACTTTCCCATGCCATAGTTCATATGGTGTCTTTTCAACCTTCTTTGATGGAACCATATTGAGAATCGTGCAGAGACTCAAGAGCATAATCCCAAAAGGACATTGGTAGAGTTGTTTGACTCATCATAGATCTTACCATGTCAAGCGAGGTTGATTCCTTCTCGGATACACCATTATGTGGTGGTGTACGTGGAGAAGAGAGTTGTGAGACAATCCCACACTTCTTAAGATGATCAATGAACTCTTGACTCATATATTATCCTCCACGGTCAGACCGTAAAGCTTTATGGTCTTTCAAGTTGATTCTCAACTTCACTTTGAGATACTTTGAAAGTTTCAAAAACTTCATGTTTATGTTTAAGCAGGTAAACATAACCATATCGACTAAAGTCGTCGATGAAAGTTAAGAAATTTGTATCCTTGTTTTGACACAGTTCTAAAAGGGCCACATACATGGTATGTATGAGTCCAAGCAGTCTGTAGCTTTCTCCGTTTTATGCGAAAAAGGCTTTTTCGCCATCTTCCCAGACACACAAGATTCACATTTATCAAAAGACTCAAGGTCAGTTGATTTAAGAAGCCCATCGTGTTGCAGCTTCTCAATGCGTTTCTTGTTAATGTGCCCAAGTCGGCAATGCCACAAGAATGTAGAGTCAAGTTACGCGGATCTTTTACTATTAACAGAATACATAGAACAATCATTTGAAGCAGAATCATGCATATCAATTTCAAAAATACCATTCCTAGAAACAACATTAAAATAAAACAAGTTATTCATTGAAACTGAAATACCAATATCCGTAAAACAATGAGTAAAACCCTTATCTTTCAAAAGTGAAACTGAAACAATACCCCTAGTAATACTAGGAGCATAATGACAATTGTCTAAACAAATTATTAAACCACTAGGAAGTGACAAATCAAAAGTTCCTATAGCTTGCTGCGCGGTTTCCATTCCCACGTACAGGGCTTAAAGCTCGGGCTTCGATTTCCTACTTCCCCGAGACCACAGAGTAGTATTACGGATGTGAGTACCACAACCGTGTCATATACCCAAGATTTATGAGGAAAAGTATAAAGTTCTATGGCGAAGATACGATGTGCTAGCATTGCTACCCACATTGCACTTCTACGCATCAACTTCGGCTAAATAGGTAGGACAATTCCTCCTCCGGTGTCCAATCATGACAATGATGACACTCAGTGTCCTTAGCGAGGATGCTCCTTTTAGGTGGAGGGAATCTTGGCCTTGGGGGCATAAGAAAGCTTAGCCTTGCCATTACCACGATTCTTGCCACGAGAGCACCATTATGCGGCTTCTTGTTATTGTTCTTACGGATCTTTCACGCTCTTATAGCAAGTCTGCAGGAGCGAGCATCTCTTTTAGGAAGCCCTTGTTAGATGCAGCTTAAGCATTGCATGCACTTCATTCCTTTATCTTCCCATGCATTGCATATTATAGTTACTGTCAGATCCGGCAAAGTCCTTGTTCAAAGAGGTAAGAATCATGCTCACGGCAAGGCCGGATGACATGGGGTGACCAAGCGTTCGGTCGATCTAGATAGCCCTTCATTTTAGAACATAGGTGCTAACAGTTGACCCTCCTCATGCTTACATGCATGAAAGGCACCTTACAGATCTCAAGAGTTCTGATCGCTTGTTGAGCAAACATGGTCTTCAATTCCTTAAGCATGTTATATGCATCAAAGTGCTCCAAATTCTTTTGAAGTTAAGGAGTCATGCTTATGAGCATAAGACGACCTATGTCCTTGGATGCTTTAACCCATTGGTGGCGTGAAGGACAGCGAGAACCTGCGTCGAGGAGTTGGAGGAACAGGGGTGGCGGTATGGGATGCTCCACATAGGTTAACTTATCCTCGGCTGTGAGGACGATCCTCAAATTCGATACCATCGAAAGTTAGATCCATAAGTTTTCCTTTTCAAGGAAAGACACGAAGATCGAATTGTTGACGGTTTGATTTGCTGCCATCTACAATAAAACAAAGTTCAAGATTTTAGTATCTTCGATAATTAATTCTTTTACAAATTAACTACCCCATGTTTTAATAAGTAAAAAAATTAATTTACTAAAAGACTAAGATCCTCTTGAACTCCCACTCATCACGGTAGTGCTTACTACTCTGATAAGTCTTGTGGGTACAAGAGGTAGGCGTCGACAATTACATTACAAATGCAATTCTTAGATTTATGAGACTTATGGCACTAGAGTACAAGCTGCTAGTGTCATGCATGTTTTGTCTCATCCTATGCCTTGGGATCAAGGATCTCACCCGCTGACTTCGATTAAGTCGTCCAATTAGAGAACATGTGTAAATAACTCTAGGTCTCACGCGGAGAATAAACACCTTGGGTTGCAATTCACTGCGTCCATGAAAAGCAAAAGGCAAGTGCAAGTGTTCTCAAACTTGGATGGCATAGACTTAAATTTCAAATAGGGTATCACATAATTTTTGACAAAACCATGTATCAAAAATTGTGTACAAAACATGCAAACTTCTTTGTAGCACAAGTTTTCAAAAAAACAATTTTTCAACTTATTTAGGTGTACTAATATCACGGGAAAAGAATGGTCAAGAACCTTATATTGTACTCTACATGAGTCAAAAGACCCAAGTTCTTCCAATAATTCCCACAAATGCCGAAACATGTAATGGGGCGGGAAAAGGCCATGCAAAACCCTAGATCTTGGTGTTAACCAAAAGATCATTAATAAGAGCACAAAACTTTAGGTATCATATAGTTAAAGTTTATTAAATCAAACGATATCCATCATGCTATATCCGGTAGCTGGTAATGATCCACCCCTCAATAGCATGATCAAACCAATGATTTAATCAAATCAAATTTCGATAGTTTATAGTCCGTTTAAGTGTAAAAAACAAGTTTTACACATAACACATAACCGGTCACAGGAATTAAGTGTATTTTAACAGACATAATTAAATCTCACGATATCCGCAAGCTATATCACGGTAGCTTCGGTAATGATCCACACCCTCAATAGCTTGATGGAACCCACGATTTAATTAAAACAAGTTTCAATATAAGTAATTAGTCTGTTTTTATTTCCAAAATCAAAAGCATATATGTAAACAAGTCACAAGGAATGAAACATATAAGCAATTAAACAGAAGAGAGGAAGAGGGTAGAGGTGAAGGCAGACTCTAATGGAAAATAGTAACAAGTAATGCTCCAAAACTCAAGAATGAGTCTTCCCCAATTGGAGAATCTAAGGCTCCCACAAGGTTTTCGAGCTAGGTACCAAGTGGACCATAGACGTCATAGATCATGACCGCGTAAGCCTTAAGATCGGAAAAAGAAAAAGAATAATCCATATTACAATATCTTTTAATTTTCCTAACCTCTTTTATTAACCATTAATATTAAACAAGATCAAGATTTAATTAAATGACAATAATGCATGTTATTGTCATAACAATTAATATATGTGTTTAATTAGCGTAGCAGGCGACTCTATGTGTAACTCATAACACCAAGCGAGATGGCTCGTGATGCCTTTGTAGAATTCATATTGATTAAACCATCAATACCACGATGCTGCCGCGGATGGATCTATATTTAATGTTATGAATTAAAACACATAAATTAAAACACATACAATACTAACCTCGAATCTATTGAAAAATAGATAAACACTGGATCTTGATCTTGAAACCGAAGTGATTAAATTATCACCTCTAACGAATGCACACACACTACCGTCCAAGCGAAGCACGTTAGGATCCTAGTGCTTGCTTCACGTATAACAAACTAACACCGTGTGTTATTGTTACTAGCTTAAACACAATTCGAATACCGAAGATATAACGTTCGAATGTATTTATAAAGAGATAGAATACTAATATAACAAAGTAACTAGTCTTTGTTATATATGTATTATAATGCGAAGATGACAAAACCAAAACAGTGAATGTTTGAATATTGTGCGGCATTGATAGTAAATAAGCGAGTTTAGCTTTTAGGTATAATGAGTTTGTATGAATCGTATGTCGGAACAATGAGGCCAAGGGGTGTTTATATAGCACCCCAACTTGTCCAACAAGTCATTGTCTTTCACCTCCTTTAGTTAGATAAAAACGACACATAGCACCCTTCCTAGATCCTTCCATACCTGGCCACTTTGGAGGAGGTCCGGAGTTTCATTTTCGACATCCAAGTCCACCTCTTTTATATTTAACATATATTTAAATTATTTCGTGAAACATATTATACATTAAATATATAATAAACGTGTTCTTCGTGTATACGTGTGTGCCCCGATAGGCTCACGTAATTCCCAGCCGTATAGTTATGGATTTACGAGCGCATAACCAACATAAGTATCATAACACCTCAGGACATCACATATTAGCAAGATACATTGTGCATACTTGTGTTGTTTAAACCTGGAAGTGTGTATATACATTATGCACCTACTAAACCACTTTAACTTACCAGTCACAAGCTTCATAAAAAGTAACAGTTCCATGAGGCTTTTCCTCATGTGTTTCTGTATCACCATTTGTTTCACATCTGGAAGTGACACGATATCTTCAAACTATACTATTTATGGAAACCAAACAATTATATCCAAAGGTGAAAACTTTGTGTTGGGTTTCTTCAAAGCAGGTAACACTTCCAACTATTACATTGGCATTTGGTATAGCAAAGTCTCTTCCAATCCTCCTACTATAGTTTGGGTAGCAAATAGAGAAGCACCGATTTTCGACATTTTCAAATCTGAACTAAAAATCAAAGATGGTAACTTAGTTCTTTTAAACGAGTCCAAGTTCCAGATTTGGTCCACAAATGTCACAAGCACAACTAGTTTGGATTCGGTGATTGCTGTTATTCGTGATGATGGTAACTTAGTTTTGACTGATGGGTCTTCAGTAGAACCCATTTGGCAAAGTTTTGACCACCCAACTGATACTTGGTTGCCTGGTGCTAAACTTGCTTATGATTTTAGATCAAAAAAATCTGGATTTCTTATTTCATGGAAAAGCAAAGATGATCCTGCTCCAGGGTTGTTTTCGTTAGAGGTTGAACCATCTAAAAAGCAGTACATGTGTAAGTGGAACGGTTCTAAACAATATTGGACATCTGGGCCTTGGAATGGGCATTCATTTGAAAACGTACTTGAAATGCGCTTAAATTCATTCTATAATTTTAGCTTTTATACGAATGAGAATGAAAGTTACTTCACTTATTCTATGTATGATCCTTCCATCCTATCCAGATTTATAATGGATGTTTCTGGTCAAATTGAGCAGCAAACATGGGTTGAGCGTACTAAACAATGGATTTGGTTTTGGTCTCGGCCGGAGACACAGTGCGGTATCTATGCTTTTGTGGTGCTTTCAGTACTTGTAGCCAGAACAGATTGCCATTCTGTAGTTGCTTGACTGGTTTCCAGCCTCGATCAGAGGCCGATTGGAAGCAAAGTAAGTTCTCCGCTGGGTGCATCAGGAATGCCGCACTGGAGTGTGGGAAAAATATTGAAAAAACTGAATTTTTCACGATTACAGTCACGAGTCTGACTACAAATAGTTCTAAAGCAGTAGGGAGTGCTGGAGCATGTCATACAACTTGTGCTAACAATTGCTCGTGTAATGCTTATTCATTTGTTGATAATCAGTGTCTACTTTGGGAAGGAGATCTCTTGAACCTCTTGGAAGACGAGGTTAATGGGAAAACAGTCTACATCAAAGTTGCTTCCAAAGATCTTCCACATTATGAAAAGAATAATCGGTTCCCTGTGGCTATTGTTGCGTCTGTTGTGGGCGGAGTTTTTGTCTTGGGTTTAGTCGTGCTTATAGTCTACAGAAAAAAGCGGATGCTAGTTCGTAAAACAACAATGAAAGGACTGTTGGCAGCATTTGTCTACAGAGATTTGCAAATAGCCACTAAAAATTTCTCAAATAATCTTGGAGAAGGTGGTTTTGGATCCGTTTTCAAGGGGGTACTAAGTGATTCGTCCATTGTGGCAGTGAAAAGACTTGAATGTTTAGGCCAAGGAGAGAAGCAGTTAAGAAGCGAAGTCAGTACAATTGGGACCATCCAACATGTTAATCTTGTACGTCTTTGCGGGTTCTGCGCAGAAGGTAAAAATAAGTTGTTGGTGTATGATTACATGCCAAATGGCTCTCTACACTCCCATCTTTTTCATGAAAAACAAGATAATGTTCTAAACTGGAAAACAAGGTATCAGATTGCACTTGGAATCGCAAAAGGATTGGTTTATCTTCATGAGAAATGCCGAGAATGTATAATTCACTGTGACATAAAGCCAGAAAACATTCTTTTAGATACCGATTTTGGCCCCAAAATTGCAGATTTTGGTCTTGCAAAGCTCGTGGGACGAGATTTTAGTCGTGTTTTGACATCTATGAGAGGGACAAGAGGGTATCTAGCACCAGAATGGTTATCAGGCGTGGCTATCACAGCCAAAGCAGATGTTTATAGTTACGGAATGATGCTTTTTGAATTAGTACATGGTAAAAGAAATGCAGAACAATCAGAAGATTTAAGTTTTACATTCTTCCCTAGTGTGGCTGCAAATGTTGTTATGGTGGAAGGAGGTGATATCCTTAGCCTACTAGACAGTCGGTTAAACAGGGAAGCAAATGTTGAAGAAGTCATGAGAATATGTAAAGTTGCATATTGGTGTATCCAAAACGAGGAAGAGAACAGGCCTTCCATGAGTCTAGTGGAGCAGATGCTTGAAGGGATTTCGGATGTGAAGTTGCCTCCAATACCAGAGTCTGTCCAGTTTTTTGCTGATGATTCACAACATCTTGTTTTCTATAACTGAGTCATCCAGAACTTGGAAGTCGCAGGAACAAAACAATTCCTCAAGTGGTGATTCCCAGACTAAGACATCATCTCCTTAAATGTAATTTTGTTTTATGTTCTTTGCAATTTGTGCACTTGGCCGATAAGTTTGTTGAATTGCCAAAGATTTTTGTTTCCAAACACTCGAAAGAGCCCATGCGATGAGCCGATGAGCTTTCTTAGAATTACGAATATCTGTTTATGCTATAATATGCAAACCAATACGCCATTACCGCTAGCTATAGTAACTCAATTCAATGGAAAGTGAAAGGTTTATGGATATAATTTAATATGCGTATGACCGGATTCGAACTCGAGACTTCGAGATTGCACACATTACGTATGAGAGTTGATGTTTAAATAATTAATATATATAAACGTTATTATTATTAATTATTTGTCACGAAATAAAACTTAACGATAGTTAATATTTAACGAGGTTAGACTAACTGTCGTTAAATGTAAACTACGAGGACTAGAGATGAAATTAGTGGACAAGAAAATTCTAGAACCCCTCTTGGGTGCTTGTGGCCGGTCGTGGGTATCCAAGCCCAAGGAGGAGAGTTTTCTTGGTCACCAAGTTATTAGAAACTATAAATACAAACCCTTTGTATTCATAATACTTAACCTTGGATCACTTTGAAACCTAATTTCTTTCTCCCGTCCTTCCCTCTTGGTTTGGCCGATCGTGTACCACCCTCCCCAAGGGTTTCGATTTTTCCAACTCCAAGAAACAAGTGTTTGGTTTTATTTGTGATTCAAGAACCTAGCTTTTCACATCAAATCGATATTAGTACGTGTGTACAAGAACGAAGGACAAATACATCTGTGTTTGTGGGATTTTTGGTATTCGACTTCTTGGGTCGATTGGTATTAAACCCTAAGTTAGGGTTTGGGTTTTTGTTCCTTGTTCTCGATATTGTGTGTTTCTTGAATTGCTAAAAGGTACGCATATTCTTTTATTCGGTTAATTCAATTACAAGTATTATTCATATTACTTCCGCTGCATGCTTTGATGATGTTTACTTGTTTTTAATAATTGTTATGATTAGTAAAACCCTACAGAAAGCTGATCATGTGGACCAGATAAACCTGACCATGCAGGATTCAGTTTTCAAATTGGGATAACAGGGAGAGAGCGGCAACTTTATTTTGTTTGTTTACAATTTTTCATATTCCTCAAGGAACAACGTATCATGTATTTTCTTTATTTTTTTTAAAAGACAAATATATATTAGAGTAAATTGCAAAAATAGTCCTTGTAGTATGTTCAAATTGTAGACACAGTCTCTACCTTTCCGAAAGTGCAAATGTCGTCCTTATGAGAAACCTTTAGTGCGAAAATCGTCCCTGCCTCAAAGTGAAATGACTAAAATGCCCTTTCCTTCAGTGAGTCTTATTCACTTCACTTTGGGGCATTTTCGTCATTTCACTTTAGAGAATGGACGATATCTGCACCTTCAATTTCTCACAGAAACGACGTCTGCAATCTGGACATACCACATGGACGATTTTTGCAACTTACTCTGTATATTATATAAAGAAAATAGTAAGATGCTAAAATTACATATGCAAACATGACCATGTGACCAAACTTATTCTAAAGTTATATTACTGAAAAGCTAAACCCCGACCCTACAACCCACTACTACATTAGGAACAAACGCGGATTTCATAAGTGAAAAACCAACACACTAATGTAAGACCTCATCAATCAAATCCATCTAACGCAATATTATTGAGGGCTCTTAAAACTTAACATTCATTCACATAATAAATGCCTAATTATGTCTCACAATATAGACATACTTCTTCACAAGTACAAAATCAAAATAACAACAAAAAACATGTGCTATCATACGAGATTGAGAGGCTTATAATGGGTAGTGGGTCGCCCTTCTATTACAACCACTTAATGGGGATGATTAGTATTTTTACACTCACATGGAGTAGGATGAAACAATGAAATTGATGAGCTCCAATATAAAAAAAATATATTATATAGCCCCAATAGTGATTAAGAGGTTCTAAAAAAAACATCCCCTAAGAAACTCTAGACAACAAGATAACAACTGCAACTATAAATAACTTTATTAGGTTAAAATATATTATGATTCTCAACAGGATAACCATAAACCTGATCTTGGGGTGCAAATATTTTACACTTTATAAAAGATTTGGATCATTTTTCTAATGCAATTATTGCTTATTGAATATTCTTGACTATTTCGAGGACTTTTTGAAGTTACCAAAATCTTAATTACATTCAAAAATGTCGTAAGTGTTAGTAGATAATATTTTGTGTATATTAGGCAAAGCACATGTGTTTCTCTGTGTATATATTGTAACAAACCATTTCATTATCAATTAACAAACACATTACATTTTACATGGTATCCGAGCAAATGATGCTCCTTTGACTTATGAGAGCAAGTGAAATGATGCTCCATTGACATTTTGCATTTCATTTCCCGTAATGTCATCTTTGACGAGACCATTTTCCCATACGGCTCTGTGACACCAAATGATGCTCCTTCCTACACCTTTCTCGACACCACTCTAAACATAATAGCTCGAAAATTTCTCCAACAATGGGCCCCTGCCATATTTACACCTACACCACAACCCATTTCTCCCACATCAACACCCTCTCTTGCTACGACTACCCAAACCTCACAACCCCCATCTCCCACATCCGTTACAACCGGCCTAACTCCTACACCACCCCCACTTACTTGCAGCCCTACTCCTTCTTTCTAGACCAACCAACCCACCCCTCCCGTGACAAACTCACCTGCACCTAATACTCGCCCTAACTAAACATCAACTCACCCTATGGTCACTCGTTTTCATGTTGGTACTAATAAAAAGAACTCGTGTTACAATTTCCATGTGTCTACCATTTCTTCCCTTCCCAAATCATACGTCATAGCTATCAAAGATCCTAACTGGCAACAAGTTATGCTTGACAAATATAATGCTTTAATTAAACATAATACTTGGGTTCTTGTGCCACAACCATCGGGCACCAACATTGTTCGTTCCATGTGGTTGTTTAAGCACAAGCATTTTGAAGATGGATCTATAAGTAGGTACAAATCATAGCTTGTAGCTAATGGGAACAGTCAAAAACTTGGCGTTGCCTATGATGAGACATTTAGTTCGGTTGTTAAACCGGCCACGATTCGCATGGTGCTCGGTCTAGCTGCATCTCGACATTGGCCTGTTCATCAGCTTGATGTCAAGAATGCATTTCTACATGGTACCTTGTCTGAGACTGTTAACATGCATCAGTCTCCTTGTTTTTGGGATCCTCGGCACCCCGACCATGTTTGTCTCTTACAGTGATCGTTATATGGCCTTAAGCAGGCACCACGTGCATGGTTTCAGAAATTTGCGAGTTATGCTACTCGTGTTGGTTTTGGTCACAGCAGATGCGATTCATCCTTGTTCATCTATAAACAAGGATATGATGTTTCTTACTTATTACTTTAGTTGGATTATATTTTGTTGACAACTTCTAATACAACATTTTTATAGAGGATTATCACTTCCTTACATCAGGAGTTTTCTATGATTGATCTTGGTCTACTAAACTATTTTCTGGGCATCTCTGTCAAACGTTCCACCAAGGGTGTGGAAAACTAGAAAGGGGGGTTGAATAGTTTTGCCGATTTTAATTTAAGTTTCAAAACTTTAGATTCGATCTTATGTGAATTCGTATGGATGGATAGATAGTATAAAGCAATAAGTAAAGTAAATAATGAAAGCAAGTAATGTAAAGGATAGAGAGTAGTGACACAAGTGATTTATAGTGGTTCGGCTACAAGGACACCTTCCTTGCTCTACTCTGTAGGATCATTATTCTATGTTGTTTGATCATTCGGGTGGTCTAGGATGATGATAGATCAAGTAAGCCATTTTAGAGAGAGAAAGAGTAGAGAGGGTGTTTCTTAGAGAGAGAAAGTAAAAGGGAAAAATGGAAAATTAGATTAGAAAGCACCACCTCTTCCCAAGTGGGAAGAGGTATTTATACTACATTACTACACGCCCTCCTGTCGGGCTCTGGATCAGGCATACAGTGGGTAAAGACCCGTCCGTCCTCCACGGTGTTGCTCTAAACTAACTAACTAACTAATAACTACTAAGTAATGTAATGACTACGAGCTAACATAGCTAGACTAGAGTTGGGATGACCGAATCTTCAACATGGATTTTTCAAATCCCAACAATCTCCCCCTAAGGGAGGTCACCCCATGAATTACATTTTGTATCCTAGCATTCTATTGTAGACTTCATGCTTGAGCTCGTAGACTTGAATTCTTCAATATCCGAAATCTTTGTGCTTTAGCAGTGATTCTTCAAAGTCCGAATACTTTGTACTTTCAGTGGAGGTCTTTAACTGATCCACGACTTGATGATCATTGAACTTTCTTGGACAAAAAATCTCTGAATCAACCTTTGTTGTATCGCCTCCATGTGATGTTGTGATTTTTGGACCGACATGCTCACACTTTCTGGATCATGACATCTTTTCATCAGAGTAGCGGAAGCATTGTTTTATGTCTTTGATAGTCATGATTTTATTCAATTATAATTGTGTGCTTGTGAGCATGCGGTTATGAATTGACTTCTCAATATCGATCAGCTGCAACCGTCCGATGTTCCTGTAAACATGATAAGGTTTTAAAATGTACCTTTTTGAGGGGTCGTTTAAGCCCTTATTTGACCACTTTCGTATCCGTTATTACTTAATATCGTTCCTTTTCACTTTTTAGGTCTCTTGAAGGCAAATTATCGAATGGCACTTATTTGGACGAAAAGGCGCGGATATAGGAAGAAATTGGCCAAAGTCAAGAATCGAGCCACTCAATCAGCCTGAAATACCGGAGGGGCGGGGTCGGGTTCTACAAAGTGGCGTCGCCAGTGTTATCACAGCGGACGTCGCATAACTTTTGTGGCGGTAGCCAAATTGCTTATTTTCAAGTGGCGGTGTCGGCTTTAAAAGAATAGGTCGTCGCGATGACTCGAAGGCCTAGATTTGATCCATACGGCCAGAGATTGAAGGGACGGCGTCCAAGCATAAGGTGGCGTCGTCGCAAGACTAACGGCCAAGATCGAAACCCTAATGATGGATGCGACCCGGCGCGTCACAATCCATAAGGTGACGCCGTCGCAATTGTAATCTTATATATAGAATCGAATTTTTCGGTTTAGTGTGTAGTCTTTTGGAGTAAAACCTAAAACAGAACCAAGGCCGCCTGTACAAGTATTTTAGGGTTCCAAACCCTATCTTACCACAAGATAAGTGTTTTACTTCATTAATTCAATTATTTCTTCAATTATTTGTGTGTATGCTTGCATGTTCTCCATGTCCGGCTAATTTATTTGTGTGTTTGCTTAGGGAATATGAAACTTAATTATTGAATATTGATTGGTTGTCTCTTATCTTAATTGTTAATGATCTAGTAATGCGATAGGTCATTAGTTGTGTAATTAATGCTTGATTAATCTTTGTGAACCTTAGACTATAACAACTAGAGTAGTTGTAGGCTAAACCATCCAAAGAGTACCTTAAAGTTAGAGTTTATAATTCCTAGAGATATTGTAGACAAGACCCTTTTGGTAGTTTCAAAGAGTTAGGGACAAACGTATACCCTATGACCTTAGACACACAACGCGATTAAGAATAAGGACGTGACAATTCAACCATCAATAGGAGATAATTAAGGAGTAGTAAAACCTAAGTGAACACATCTTTAAACTATCATACGAGCACACAATAATTAGACATAGACTACATACACCTTAGATTAGATAATTAGATAAGTAGAGTAATCGGTAGAAATACCAACCCCCAAATCCAAACCCCGAGATTCGTACCTTTCCATTTTCTAAAAAAAAAACATAAAAAGATGAAAAATAATCTTCCTTAACCCCAACCTTAGCGTAGTAACTTCTCACTAGCATTCCTATTCCCCTAGAGAACGATATCAATACCTGTGGCTTACCCTAATACTACACTACAATGATTAGGTTCACTACCTAGGGTGTTATAAAACTTGCTCGAAGAAAAGGAAGTTCCTTTGACCCCGAACGACGCGTGTAGCGTTATCAAGTTTTTGGCGCCACTGCCGGGAAATAGAATAGCTAGTTAGTAGTCCACCTCGTTTAGGTTTCTTTGCTTGATTCCTATCAAGTAAATTTTTCTCATTTTTAGCTTCCTCGTAGTCTATCCCCCTTCTTCGTGACCTTTGTTCGTAACCCCATCACTTTTCATCATGGAAGGTGACAAACCACCAAACAACACTTTACCATCAAACAAATACCCACCACTCGATCCAACTTTTGCCAACAACTCCGAGCTCGCATTGTTAGTGAAATTGGAGAACTTAAAAAACTAAATAGGATAATTGAAAGTGCACTTGAAAAAGCCCTTGAGGAATCCACTGGTACCCTAGATAGTGATTCAACCTCAAGTGATTCAGAAGATAAAATTGTGGAAAGAGATTATAAGGTTTTGGAGATTATGGATGGAAGTAAGGAAGAGGAGGAACTTAGGGAGTATTTCGATTCATACCCTAATGGGAAGGAAACTTATCACTATAACGTAGTTAACTTTCCACGACCACCTTTCGACCCATGCATAAAAAGTGGTAACCCTAAAAATATCAAGATACCGTGCATGATTGGATACTTATATAGGGATCACACTTACATAGATTATAAGGCACCTATGAACATAATGTCTAGGCTTTACTACAATTGGATCATGAGTGAAAAGTTAGGACCTATGAGGGATCCCTTTTACCCTAGGAAGGTGAGTAACTATGTTGGGAGGGTTAAAGGATTGCATGTCTTCGTAGGAAACTTCACATATAGGTGCGATTTCATGATCCTAGAAAATGTTAAGGGCATTATCGATGGAGTTTTAGGAGATGTGATACTTGGGAGACCATTTATTGAAGAGTCTATGATGGTTTATGATCAAGAAGAAGGAATAGTCAAATTATCAAATGGGACCGAATGTGTTAAGTATGTAATGCCCTACAAAAATAAGAAGTTTGAGGGTATTGATGATCTTGATGTAGAAGCGACATTCGGCCTTTGAAGTTGATTGGGAAGATAAGATTAAGCTATACCGCTATCTAGAGTTGGGCCCTGAGTATATTCGTGATGAAAATAGAGTTGAGATAATAGAATGGGTCTCTAAGAGAAGGAAACGTAGGGCACGACTTTGAGTCTAGCTACAAGACTCATAAATAAAGAAAAGCGCTTCGTGGGAGGCAACCCATGCTTAATTGTTTGCTTGTTAGTGTCATATATCTTTTAGTGATTGCTTATTCTCATGTTTAAATTTGTAAAAATGCTTTATTTTGTTTTTAACCTCGTCTTAATTGCATATAAATGTATTTTACATAAAGGATAAGTGTAGGGAGGATTACACACGTTTTCAAAAGAAACGTGAACATGAGAATAGCAATTAATTAAAAGATATATATGTGTGTTTGTTCGAGTCAAACGCTTGTATCGAGTCATAATGGATGTTTTGCAGAAATTTTTCCAGATTCTAAAGATATAAATTTTCCGAATTTTTTCGAGAAAATCATGAGACCGGTTTTTGTCAAGATAACTGACGGTGTCGGGATCGCAACGACTGACGGCGTGAGGAAGGAGTAAAAACGTCAGATTACTTTTTTCTCGTTTTCTAAGCTACTTATAAATTTTTGGAATTTTCCAGGTCTTAATTTTCCAGAAATTCGGTAAACATTCATTCCACAAGCATTATATCCTAGTAGAGTCTTATATATATTATTACCGCCGATTTTACGGTTGAAGGTTTGCTTCGTTTTCTTCAAGTGTGCAGGCTTTATTTATCAAGAAGAAGATACATAAGGTTGAAAGGAGCTTTTCACGCATACATTCTTCTTGAAAAGGATTTAACCACTACTTCACACACGGATCCTACCGAGCTAATCAGGGAGTATTAGTTTCTTTCATTTTTAATCACCTTCTATTATCATAACTTTGATACTTTCGAGGAACATTGGGGACAATGTTCAGTTTAAGTGTAGGTAGGGAAAATAAAACGGGAACATTGAAACTATGCTTATCCTTGACTATTTGCTTTGTCCAATTGTATTTGTGTAATAAACCATGAGAAAATGTCGGTTAGGGTAATTTTGGCACCGAATTTAAAATTTTTCATGAAATATAGGAGTGGGCCATTAGTCTTAACAAAAGCGTCTCACGGATAGGAAGTTGCATGACTAGCACAAAAACCCTTTACCACCTAAATTCCACCCAAAATGTGAGGATCACCCTTAGATTAGTAGGAATTAAAGCATTCATCTTTAATGCTTAGAGTGTGAACCGGTAGTATATTAGTTTCTAGAACTTGTTTTGTGATGCATTCCGAGATCGGTAGTAAGACTACACTTGTGTAGTTAGGAATAACTAAATGATAAGAGGCATTAGGATAACCCTTGTTTGATACCTGTAATATAATTACTTCTTCCACCTCGGTTGAGTAATTCCCCCACACCCTTGCGTTGTACTCATCTTTAGTACACGATAACCCTAGTTAACCCCTCTGAGCCTATCCTTTTCTTGGTTCTCTTGATTTTTCGGTTTTCCGAAATATCAATGAAGAACATTGTTTACACCCCACCCCCAAATGTACACCCAAATCGCCTTAGCCTACCTTGTATGCACTCACTTTTAGTGCATTATTGTTATCACCCTAAAACCTTAGTTCAATTATCTAGTTGCTTGCATGAGTTGCTAAGTCGAGTCATATCCTTTGTATACAGTTTTGGGACGATTGGGACTCATGGGAAAAGTTAAAGTTTATGAAATGAATGGAAGGAGCGTTAAATTCCCTTATTTGCGTAATAACGCACCCCAAGTGTTTTGATCTTTTCAATTCGGGTCAAATTAGTGTTAGAGTAATAAAACTCAAGTGTAGGGATGTGCCTATAAATCCCTATCATTTTGATGTTACCGTAGAGGATGGTAGAGTAAAAGTGTATAAAAAAAAAAAAAAAAAAATCGAAAAAAATAGAAAAAGAGAAAAGAAAAAAAAATAGAGTGTTCAAAAAAAAAAAAAAAAAAAACATACGGGCTACCATCCTACATCTATCCTTTAAATTTATATTTGTGTATTTCAATTATCTAGAGTTTAGAGTGTCGAATCTTGGCTTAGCAACGCCATTCTTCGTATGCTTGTAAAATAGAGATTTTTGACTTGCCACCACTAAATAGCCTATCCCACCAAACCCTTTGTTTCCCTACGGTAAGCCTAACATTACAACCCTTTAAAGACCTCTTTGATAGTCATTCCTAGGTGCTTACGCCAAAGCGATGGAGGTTTGATCTATTCTCAAGCCTATGGTAATCTATGTACTAGGACCGGTTAATGAGTGTTTATCTTCCATTTCCACTTTGATATATTTCATATAAACACGAGAGATGTGAGTATCCAAACACCCCATGTGAGGTGCTAGTATGTAATTTCGTGCTTGTTATGACTTTTGCGGGGATTATATGTGTTGTGGATTGTTTTAAACCAATGCTTCATGACCCCTAACTTATAAATTAATTGGTTAAAAGCACATTTGCTTGAGGACAAGCAAATACCAAGTGTAGGATATTTGATAAGGTTTTAAATACCTTTTGAGGGTCGTTTTTATTTGATCACTTTTGTATCCATTATTACTTAATATCGTTCCTTTTCACTTTTAGGTCTCTTGAAGGCAAATTGCTGGAATGGCACTTATTTGGACGAAAAGCGCAGATATACGAAGAAATTGGCCAAAGTCAAGAATCGAGCCACCGACTGCTGAAATACAAGTGGACGGCGCCAGTTCTACAAAGAGACGGCGCCGTGTTATCTCGGACGCCGCCGCATAACTTTTGTGACGGGCAGAGCCAAATTGCTTATTTTCAAGCGGTGTCGCTTTAAAGAGTAGGTCGTCGCAACTCGGACGGCCTATTTGATCCGCACGGCGCCACAAGCATAACGTGACGCCGTCGCAAGACTAACGTGGCCAAGACGAAACCCTAATGATGGCGACCCACGGCGCGCCACAATCCATAAGGTGACGCCGCCGCAATTGTAATCTTATATATAGAATCCGAATTTTTCGCTTTAGTGTGTAGTCTTTGGGAGTAAAAACTTAAACCAACCAAGGCTGTCTTGTACAAGATTTTTAGGTTCCAAACCCTATCTTACAACAAGATAAGTGCTTTACTTCATTAATTCAATTATGTCTTCAATTATTTGTGTGTATGCTTGCATGTTCTCCATGTCCGGCTAATTTATTTGTGTGTTTGCTTAGGGAATATGAAACTTAATTATTGAATATTGATTGGTTGTCTCTTATCTTAATTGTTAATGATCTATTAATGCGATAGGTCATTCGTTGTGTAATTAATGCTTGATTAATCTTTGTGAACCTTAGACTATAACAACTAGAGTAGTTGTAGGCTAAACCATCCAAAGAGTACCTTAGAGTTAGAGTTTATAATTCCTAGAGATATTGTAGACAAGACCCTTTTGGTAGTTTCAAAGAGTTAGGGACAAACGCATACCCTACGATCTTAGACACACAATGCGATTAAGAATAAGGACGTGACAATTCAACCATCAATAGGAGATAATTAAGGAGTAGTAAAACCTAAGTGAACACATCTTTAAACTATCATACGAGCACATAATAAATAGACATAGACTACATACACTTTAGATTAGATAATTAGATAAGTAGAGTAATCGGTAGAAATACCAACCCCCAAATCCAAACCTCGAGATTCGTACCTTTCCATTTTCTAAAAAAAACATAAAAAGATAAAAAATAATCTTCCTCAACCCCAACCTTAGCGTAGTAACTTCTCACTAGCATTCCTATTCCCCTAGAGAACGATATCAATACCCGTGGCTTACCCTAATACTACACTACAACGATTAGGTTCACTGCCTAGGGTGTTATAAAACTTGCTCGAAGAAAAGGAAGTTCCTTTGACCCCGAACGACGCGTGTAGCGTTATCAAAACAACAGTTAGCAATAAAACACACGAAAGTGACTTTGTTCACTTTCGTTGAATAGGGTTGCAAGAACCACGGTTCCCCGTTGATCGCGATAAATACCGATGATTAGGTAGAATTCCTAAGAATCTCCTTGACAGGGTTTCGCAACTTGATCTTGTCGTTCTCAAACCGGAGCGTCCCAAAGTAGAAAACACGGAGTGAGTGAACCAGCGAATTGAGATTCACTAATTGATGAAAAATTGATTTGAAAAACAATCGCGTATTGCTTAAGAGAAAGAGTTTTGCAATACGACGAAGGTTTTATAAGAAAGATCAATTTTCAATCAAAAATACTTTTTGTATTTGAAACATGAATACACATTCGATGTGCTAGAGAAAAGAATAGATTTGCACATCGAAAGGTTTTTCAAAAGTATTCGTCAATTCATTTCCTAGACCAAGGTTGATTCAAGAGTGAATCGCCCCATTGTTTCTATCCAGTTGTCACAAGCTTGATCTTTTGGAAAGATCTCACATGCCACCCACCAAGAGATTGTTTGATGTTGGCTCTAGAAGGATTTCCATCTTCATTGTGAATATTTAACATATCACTCGGATGTTCTGGCAATAACACAAGGATAAAGCGTAGGACTCTCAATATATATATTCTTACTTTCCACATTGTGTGAAACAACAAGTCTTCATTTATTGTGTGTCCTAATGAGATTTTGTGGATGATCTCTTAGCTCTAGACTCAATTGTGCATTTTGGTTTCCTAATCGGAGACTAGGAAGAGGGTCTCCTTCTTCAATATCAACTATCTCTAAGAGAAAGTCGATAGATAATGTAGGTTCCCCATGAGAATGAAACAAGTCCTTTTAAGAGAACTTGAGTGGCTTGGGAAGTTTAGTGCAGTTCGTCACTGGGTCCATGATGTCTTGTCTTCAATACCAGTGTTACCTTAGTAACCACCAGTAGCATATGTATTGAACATGGTTTTTGCCCTAAGGTTGAATTATTGAAGGGCTATTTCTTTTCACCCTTTTCACTTTTTATTTCTTTTTAATTCTTCAACCCCTTTATTGCTTACCGAGAATTCATCACTAGAACCTTACTGGGTTTATTCCAGTTCTAGCTCTTTCTCAGTCAGCACTCTTCCCTTATTCTCACTTTTCCCCTTTTTTCATCATACCTAAGGACTTCTACACTAACTAGTGGATAGTCCCTGGGTAGATCCCTCCGGTTCTGGTGGGATCGTGGGAACTAATACCTAACCTTACCATCCTTATAACTCCAATGCATAAAGTAAAATGGTCGGTCTTGTGATATAGTTCTTTCCTCCTTGAAATCAATTGAAAAATCATTTGGAAAATCAATCAAGGTACTTGTGATATAATATTAAAGCATTTTGTACCTTAATTGTTTTTGATCATTTAAAAATGCTCCCCCTCAACATGCGCTTTGTGATTTTGAAATTGTTTAGCACATGGAGGCAAGAGGACTTTGAAATATTTCCTTGATCACAATTTCCATAGAAAAAGCCTTTTGATTTTTTGGTAAATGCTCCCCCTCAGTATGTGCGTTGGTTATTTGAAATCATTTAACACATAGAGGAAGGAGGTCTTTGAAGTACTTCCACGATCACACTTGCCATATACAAACCATTTCAAAATCAATCAAGGTACTTATGTTAAAACATAGAAGCCTTTGTACCTTGATAGTTTATTTTCTTTTGAAATGCTCCCCATCAATATGTGCATCAGTTAACGAAAGCGTTTAGCACATATTAAGGAGAACCTGCACTTTGAATCAAAACGATCACCTTTTATCAGATTTCATATTTAAATCACATTTTCTCCCCCGATAAAAAATATCAAACCCTTTGAGATTTTGGATCCCAAGTGATTTAAATAGGTTTAGAAAACATGGGAGACAATGCTCTTTTTAATCTTGCCACATTAAATCCTTTTCAGGTTTTTGGATAAATGCTCCCCCTCAACATGTGCATCGTGTATTTGAAATCATTTGGCACATGGAGGAAGGAGTGCCTTTAAAGGACTGAAACGATCACCATTTAAACAGATTTGAGATTTAAATCACGATCTCTCCCCCGATCAAAAATTTCAAACCTTTTGAGTTTTGTGATCCCAATTGATTTAAATCATTTAGAAAATTTTGCGAAAAGACGTGGCTAGATTTTGAAATTGACTGATAAGGACCAATTATTTGACATTAAAGATTGTTAGTGTCAGGAATGATAATTTTAAGAGATCTTTAATTAAAAGAAAAAATTTTCATTTCGAAAGATCTTTGAGTTTAACGAAAAAATCATACCCTGACATAACATTAAATCTTTAGATCACCACTTCATAGCGTACAAACAGACTCTTTTGAAGAAATATTGTTTGAAAATATTTAATTTAAAATCACTCTCCCCCTCAATCGATGACCGTAGTCGTTGATTGAGTGACTTAAGATTTGACACAATCGAGTTTGGTTGATTTTCAAACATTTGAGTCCAATTTATTTTCAAACAAATATTTTTCTATTTTTCTCATGGTAGAAAAATGGTATCATCCACAACTTGTCCTGCACAAAGATACGTTAGGTGGTTAAGCTGCTTTTGTTGTTGGTGTAAGGCTGGAAGAAATCATCTGCTGATGCAGTGAGACCTCTAAAATTGTCTATTTCATGCAAAGCGATCTGATTAAGTTCTTTTCTTCTTTTGTCAACCTAAGATATAGTTGCCATTTCCTATCAGCATCCAATAATCTACTTTTGTGGGATCCAGAGCAGGAACATTCTTATAGACCATGTTATTTGCATACGTTCGTCAACACAAACAGATATATGGTGGTCGACAACACCCAAACAACAATCGACTAATAAAAGTCAATCCAAAATATCAATCAGATCATACAAAGGCATGAGGATTATGTGTTCATCAAACTCTAATCATCTAATTGTAGCAATCATATCCTAGGCTCCTAGCCATTCAAAGTTGGTAAACACCTTTTTCTGTTAAGTATGAAGGATGATTAAATAAGCCCATTATATGATATAAATTTGAAAACATTCTCCCCCTCAATCAATGACTCATTTTATGAAAAGTTTTTAAAAATGCTGAAGTCATTGATTGAGTTTGCAAATTTATGAAATCTCCAAGTCTGATTGATTTTCAAGCAACTCGTTTTCCACCATTTTGAAAAACAAATATTTTTCTGAAGAATTTTGAGAAAGAAAAACATTTGTGTAGGAACAACAGTCTTTTTGTCGACATGCTTTCCTCATATTGTTTTAGGATAAGCGCTCGATATTTATGAACATTGGTTTAGCGCAGCACTTTCCTTTTTTGAAACGCGGGTTGCATATCTGAAATAATAGCAAACCATTATTTTAAGCCCGGGTTACTGCCTGAAGTGACAGTAAGCCATTTTTTGAGACATGTTTTGAAAAAAAAAAATATATTTACACCTCCTGCTCGAACTTCATCTAAAGTCCCGTGCCATTATTGAATGACATTTCTAAGACCGTAGATGTTATCGATACCAGAAGACATGTCTTGAGAAAAACAATATTTTTGGTATTTTCAAATTTTCTGATTTTTATGGACTTTTGTTGATTTTTTATTTTTCTATTTTCTTTTAGTTGGTTTTATATTTTTGTATTTTGCTTTTTGAAAAATATTTACAAAGTAGATGATATAGTTTAAGAAGATGATGACACGAGTACCGAGATAAGGATATCATTCAGCACGTTGTTGAAGATAGAAATCATCATCTCTTGAACTTTCTCCACCAAAGATTTCGAGGCTCTTGAATCGTCGTCAGAACTTGAACCTTCTGAAAGTGAGACTTTGGTAGCTTCCCCCCAAACCGAAAATCTTCTTGTTGAGCAGATTCTAAACACTCTTTCAAGCTTGCCTTAGCCAGGTGCTCAATGGAGCACACCATATCATAAACCCTACTGCTCCTTTTAAGAATGATCATCGAGATACTTCGTTCGGGGTTATATCATCAAATAGAACAGCAACGTATCATCCCACGAATGAATAGATCTTCTCATATTTCTTTCCTCTGAAGTCTGAAGGATGCATGCACAAAGGTGTCAAGAGACCACTTCCCCTACGTAGTTGAATTGTTGCAGTCAGTCTCATTGTATGAAGCTCATGAACCCGAAGTACACGTATTCCCCAAGAAAGAATAACTGGTACCATTGAAATAGCAGGTTGAATCACTGATTATCTCTGCGGATGTCAACTTCGGAATAACTGATTAAGCTCTATCAATTGAATCTGCTGTGCAACCCCAATGTACACATTTCTCTCCTCTGATGATTGCGATCTGATCGAAATCATCACACAATTGTGTACCTCTTTTATTATCGAATCGCTCTTACATCTCTTCCCCACGCTGTTGGAGTAAGAACACCGAAGCCACAAGATACACCGAGTTTCTCTCATGGTTATGACAAATTTCTTCCGAATAATCATCAACAGCAAGTATTAAGTTCGTCATGTGTACTTGTTGTGCTTTTAAAAGTATGTCTCCTTCCCCTTGCTGGTTTTGATACTTCATAATCAGCAACACATTCTAAAAGCCCATGTACTAGAAATCTTTTGGGAAGAACACTTGAAATCTTGTGAGAATCAACTTGCCGAAGGACAGTGAGCAAATCTAATTATGGATTAAATCTGGCTCTTCACTCTCCCCCAATTAGTGCTCTCCCCTAAACTGACAATCTTTCTTGATGAATGTCCGGAATATGAAGAAGTCTTTAGATAATCAAATGCTACTCGTCTTTAGTCTTCTAACACGCAACAAAAAATGTAGAGCAGAATGTAGACTCGACCTTCTTCAAGATTGTCCGTTTGGGGAACAGAATGTTAACATCTTCAACTCGCCAAATGCATCCCCATTAACTTACATATAGCAAATCCCCTTAACTAAAATCCCTCACATCAAACAAGAACAGAAAGATGTTCATCAAGGAAACCAGCCCCGCAACGAACACATGAAATGGTAACACCAAACTAACAATCTTTCACATCAAACAAGAACAGAAAGATGTTCGAAATCATGATGATGATGTGTACGTGAAGCATTAATCGACCCCTTTATCATTAAACATATCAGCCCGTGAGAAGATGTCAACCAACGGCTCTTAGAGGAAACTCCATGTAAAGATGACCCGATAAGAAGAAGCTCGGTTCTTACATGAGTTTGGAGCTGTATGACCTTTTATTCTCAAACATCAATCAACATCTTCATCTTCTCCCCCCTCAAGAATTACACACTAAGTTTCCATTCTTGACTAAACAAGTGAGTATCATCCAAATGTAGTCTATTTACACTTCTCGCCCGCAAAAATTGCATATGATGTCACCAACGTCATTATAATTGAGCAAGTGGAATAAGAGTACTAGCAACGGTAAGTTGGTTCACTTGAAGATTGAGCAAGCATGGAGAAAGCATGAAGCTTATTGATGAGAATGGTCATAAACGAGAAGATTTCTCTTCTTCTGAAGATAAAGCGACCGTTTTCTTTTCTTTAGAGAACGAGGTTTGAACTGAAGTATTAAAATGTCATCTCTCTCTCTTTTCTACTATTCTTGGCTAACTTGTTACCAACCCCATTTTCATTCAGTAGGCTCTTTGTCGTGACAGTTGATGGAGAAAACCCAATATGGTGAATTTGACACTGAAGTAAACTAACCCGAACTTGTGACTTAAACTTGCACAAATGTGTGACTAAGAGCAGTGCAGAGACTTCATGCAACCTTGAATCCCTAAGTACTCTATACTCTTCACCCAACCAACCATCAAGTATAAGACGTACATCACCTCTTGAAAATCCATAATTTAATGTGACACTAAGCACTACAACGTAACTCCTTAAAGTGATAGTTATTTTGTGGTAGTAAAAAAAGAAAAATCACCCAAAAATAACTAGATTTCCAAGTCTTAGTCATTGAAAATGTTAAAAGCTCGAACAAGGATCTCGAAGAATCTTCATCCAACCATCCCCGATACCTTCAGATACTAACTACACTCGCCCGTGAAATTTCACTTTAACCTCAAATACATAATAATGAATTAACGCCGTTGTCACATCTTGTGGTTAAAAGCCCAAATCTAGCCCCCTTAAATGAACTTTAATAATGGTTTCATCCTGACCTTGGTCAAAAGTACATAACCCCGTAAAACATGGTGATAACCAAACTGCCATGAAGAATATCCAAACAATCATCCAAGACATGAAGTACACACTTTATCCCTTCTTCGAGTTTGAAATCGTAGCACCAGAATCAGATAAGATCCAGAAATACACTTTCTTTTCTCTAGGATGGTTCCATCATCACGAGATTTTATAATTCTATGGTTTAAACTGAGAAATAGATTCTTTCGCGGGATTTTACAAAACAAAGAATAAACCGCGAGATAGATCCAGAAATACACGTTTCTTTCACCAGGATGTTTCCATTATCACGGGATTTTACAAATCTATGATTTAAACCGAGAAATAGATTCTTTCGCGGGATTTTACAAAATCAAGATTAAACCGTAAATAATGACAGTTTGAATGTGTTATGACAACTTTGGTTCTGGTGAATATCTGTTTTAGAGGAACATGCAGTGGTTCATCAACAATTCTTCTAAAATGTAGAATACTTCACAAACCATACTAAGTAGAGTAGTATACACTACTTCCCCTGGAGGTTAACCTTATAACATCAAAGTATACATTTCTCCCCCATGATGGTTTTGAACTTTCAGAAGCATCATTAACGGTATGACCATCCGCACGAGAAGTTCTTGTCATAAGCAAACATCTTGAAAAATCATGAATGACATCAAGATTCTTGAAAGATTTTGCTTAGATCAGAAGAATCATTGACATTCGTAGCATCAATATACCATGAGAATTGCTGATCACATCTCATCCTTTAAACACTTTGGCTAACATATCATTCAGGTATTCTGTCGGCTATTGCTGTGACCACTTGGTGAAGTAAACCCGATATACCAAACTTGAACATGAAGAGGAATTCCCCAGATTTGTTACTTAAGCTTGTACTATCCTTGTGAAAAAGAAACGGTGTACCCAATGTACAAAACCTCTTGACATATCCTCAACTGCGTGAGACACCGAAGTGATAGCTACGTTGTGGGTTAAGCGAGAAAGAATCACAAAGGTAACTAGATAGCCAAGTCTTAATCACACTCAATAAACGCCCAAACAAGTCATCTTCACGGAAGGGAAGTAAGAAAGAAGACGATATAAGTACACGCACCCGGAAAACCTCACTACAAATCCAAATAAGAAATACCGAACACAAACAACCCCGTAGTAAACTTTGTTCAAACATCAATGCAAGCCGTGAAATGGTATCCTCCGTGAACATGTATAAACCAAAGTATCAAACCGCATAACACAACAAATCTCATCATCATATCTCGTCATCAAATCTCATAACACACCAAATCTCATCATAAAAACTCATCACATTGCAAATCTCATTATCAAACCGCATCATCAACTAACAACTCTTAATAACCAGTCTACAAACTCGGCCCATTGATACAAGAGTTTCACCCGATCCAAATACAAAGATTAAACCCGATCCATCCCTAATATCCGGTCCAATTTAAGTTCACATTACATTGGATCCTACTAAAGCCCACTTAACATTCCCACTTATCATGGTACCAATTAGTGTAGTATATCCGGTATTAAAGCCCATTATGCTCGGCCCAATGACATTTAAAGATAACATCCGATCCAAAATAACTGTAAACCATGAGGGGCCCAATCATATTCTACACTGATCCAACATCCAAATACAATCCATCATAAATATCACATAAGCCCGGTCCAGTATAATCACACCAAAACACATTATCTCACTTACTCAACGAATGTGTTAAGTTTTGATAGATACGCATAAATCACAATATATTGAGCTCGTGATATTTGTAAAACACCATTAGATCATTTAAACCAACTAAGCTCTATGTCCAATGACTCCAATCTATTTATCAAGCCCCATAGGCCCATGATTTAGGTTCAATCCAAATATTCAACCGGTTAATACCCTACTCATTCGCATATATAAGACACCTTATTCCCAAATGCATCACATATCCAACCCTAAAACACAGTAAAACACAAACCCTAATCCTAATCCAGTCCACCCCCATATTGTCACATATCTGCTTCCAAAAAAAACTTAACCTCACGTATCTAAAATAGTTGATCACCTTATATCCTCTTATACGAATCAAGCTTATACGAATCAATAACTCTTTTGATCACCTTATTTCCTCTTTTTTAGATAGATCTCGCCACAGGGATGGCTTGAGACTATGGACTCGTTCAACAAGATCTATATGGGTTGAAACTCATATGTTTTGATTTTTTCTTTTATGTGTTCGGATATTATCAAAACCATTTGAATTTCGTCTTGGAGTCAATGATGATAAGGTTCAACAAAACTATCTTGTAAAGATAAAACCTTGAACTGGATCTGAGAACCTTTTTATGTTTCCTTTTTACTTCAATTCTGAGATTTGATCTGTGATGATTGATGTTCAAACAAAAATCTTTTATAGATTTGAGAAACAATTGGACTTTCTGAGATCTTGATGTATTGATGTGTCTAGATATGATAGGAGTAGTTAATGATGTTGTTGCAGTTAAGAGTGAAGGATGGTTAGGATAGTATGGTATTAGAAGTTGTTGGTTTTTTTGCAGTAATATGATAGGAGATTGTTGGTTTTGGTCTTAGATCAATTCTGCTTCTTGTAAACTTAAGACTTATTGTAATTAATTCATGGATCTGTTGATTCTTGTATTGTGTTCTGAGATATATTCCTTGGGACTTAACCTGCTGATTGTTATGACAAGGTTCAATGAGTTGGTTTTAATTTGGCTTTGGTCAGGGTCAACAACACGCATCAATACGTTTTGAAAAAACTCACTTATGATCAAACCGCAATTCTTCCTCTTCTCCTTATCTGTCAAACCTTAACATACTTGTGTCAAACCGCAGTCATGCTTTTGAGTCAAAACGCAACATGTAATTTTAACAAGCCGCATAATATTCAAACCGCACTTATTAAATATCAGCGTCAAAACGCATTAGAGCCAAACCGCAGTTGAATCAAACCTTCAAACCGCAGCAGTCTGGTATCAAAATGCATAAATTATAATAACAAACCACAACTTGACCATACCAAACCGCACTAGAAAAACAGATTAGAACAAGCATAAAAACCGCACAGAAGAACCAGTGTAAACCGTATCGAAGAACGTGTCCTTGTGGCACACACAGCAGATCCAAAACCAACATAAAAACAGCTTAACACTTTCTAAAAACTTCTTAAACACTGGATTCAAAGCTTCATAACAACAACATATTCTATACTTAAAAATCTGCTTAACATCAACATATAAAACGCATTAGCCAACAATATAAGCAACTTAAAACTCGAATCAAATATGTCATAAAACTGCTTAAGAACTAAGGATTCATCAACAGTAACGATCAGCATCAACACTCATCGAAACATCATCAAAACCGCAACAAACCGCATTAAAGAACCACACAAACCACATACAAGAAAGCATCAAAAGCCGTCGTACAAACCGTACAAATCATCAAGAACAACATAGCCTTGGCTCTGATACCAATTGTAGGATCATTATTTTATGTTGTTTGATGATTCGGGTGGTCTAGGATGATGATAGATCAAGTAAGCCATTTTAGAGAGAGAAAGAGTATAGAGGGTGTTTCTTAGAGAGAGAAAGTAAAAGGGAAAATGGAAAATTAGATTAGAAAGCACCACCTCTTCCCAAGTGGGAAGAGGTATTTATACTACATACTACACCCTCGCCGCCGTGAATCGTGCATACGTTGGTAAAGACCCGCCCGGCCCTCCACCGGTGTTGCTCTAAACTAACTAACTAACTAACTAATAACTGCTAAGTAACATAATGTCTACAAGCTAACATATGCTAGACTAGAGTTGGGGTGACCGACTCTTTAACATGGATTTTTCAAATCCCAACATACTCCACTCCTCGAGTTCCCCACTCGAGAGTTCAAGCACTATGTCAACAAGCTCCTTCAACACGGCGGAGAAGCCTCACAACGTCGCTTACACATTTTCCGGTACAAAGCTAATTACCGAGTCCTTAGCACGGCGGACCAAACCAACACAACTATTACACAACTATGTGAAATATGAAATACAAGATCTTGCTACAGAAATCTTGTGGATGAACAAATCAATCAAGGACCCTTTGCTTGGATGACTTCTAGTATATCGTGATCTCGCATTTGAGAAGGACCTATATGAGAATCACAACAAAAGAAAGAAGAACTACTAGATTGATCAATGATCGAGAGGTTAAAGAGGAGATTATATATGAGAGAGTAAGAACAAAGTGAGTAACAATGAAGAAATGGCTCACTATTTATAGGCACAAAGCTATCAGAGTCCGTTCCTCGTGGATCCCTCACTTGGGATTCATCCAAGGTAATCCTAGGGATCCGCAAACCGAAGTTGTGCAAACCGATTTTGGGTTAAGAAACCGTTATGTTATGGGTATGAGCCATGGGTACCCAATAAGATACAATATATCTAGACAATGGGTCATGGGTCTTGGGTCATGGGTTATGGACATTGGGTCATGGGTCATGGATAATACCCAACGTGATTTCATGCATGATGTCATGCAATGGGTCATGGGTTATGGATTAGCTCCATGGGTCTTGGATATTACCCATCCTATTACATAAACTATTACAACAAATGAATTATTACAATATTTTATGTGTATGACCAAATGTATATACTTTACAAAAATAACATGTATTCTTATAATTTTACTTATGATAACTTTATATTTGTTATCAACAAACCGCAACGAGATCGCTAAATATGAATAAACGTTTTTACGGTTTATTTGTATTAACAATCTCCCCTTTTTGTTGATGACAAAACATAATGTTATGATGAGTAAAACTTAAGATTAGATGTATGTTTTGAAAGCATATGTAAGTGTTACTTATTCTCCCCCTTTTTTTGGAAACAAAAAGCTATCCTAACGAAGAAATAAAGTGTGGAAAAAAAATAAGCATGATCCACAAAGCACTAACTTGACGGTAGCTCCCCCTAGAATTGGGTGTCAAGTGAGAAAATATAATACCTACAAAAAAATGTTAGTAGTAACATGTAATATAATCTTGTATAGGACGAGAAACAAGATGGAGAGCCAAGGTACGTAAACAAGGCCTTGTAATAAAATATCATAGTGTAGTGGTATATACGCCACATACAAAATGTAAAACTAAGAACAAGGATTGTTCTTTAAAATGACTGAAAAGAAAAAAAATAAAGAAAATAATATTATCATTCCTTCCATGCTTGCATATGGGTTAATTATGGAAGTTTTGGTGAGTGATAATGTTGATGCAATCAAGAATGTGGTTGAGTATGAATCGCATCTCGTCCCTTATTTCCATTGCAAGTTCCCTAGTGGATTGATTACCATGAATGGATAGAGGTAGTGTTGGTGGATGGTTTCCGGGTAGGTTTGATTTGTGGAGTGCGGAATATGTGGTGGAAATGTTAAAAATATGGATCAAAGTCCATGATGTTGGTGAGTGGTGGTAGAAAAGAACCTAGATGTTCTTGTAAAATAATGGGAGTTAGAGGTGGTGATGTTTCAAGTTCTTTGTAGAGTGTGTTTGGAGATGTTGGAGGTGTTAAAAAGACTAGTTCTTTTGGGTTTAAGTTGGAAGTTAGTTGGGTAGTTTTTGATGGTTGAAGTGGAGCGGGTGGTGAGTGGACACGTAGTGGAATTGTTTTTGAGTCTTAAGGAGTTCCGCTAGTTTTTGAGTGGTAAGTATAGACTCGTTAGGTGAATATGGTGATGAGCTTGTGGGAGATGATGGAGGTGCTACTATGTAGTGATTAGGTGGAGAGTTAGTATTTGGTGATGGGCTTTTTTACAAAGTTTTTGCTAAGCAACAAGGCCGGATGCTAATCCGTGCGGTTCTCCTAGATTTGGTTGGTGGTGGCACTATGGAAGGTGGTAGGATGAAGTTTTGGATTTCTTGAAAAGGATTGTTTTCACTAGATGGTTCATCAATGTTTGAGGATCTTTTGGATGACATGATGATGATTGTTTGTGAGATTGAGAGTGATGGATATGCAAGCAATTTAGAACCTTATTTATAGAGCAAATAATGCATTGCAATGAATGCTAAAACCAAAATGTGGACTATAATCTAATGAGTAGATATGAATTTAAGGCATGTGATCATGAGAACACAAGCATTAAGTAATGATGAGTGTCTAAATACTCATCATTTTTGTACTGTTTAGACTGCTAAAAACATCTGAAAACACTCAGAAACGCATCAAAATGATGAAAATATTACAAATAAGTGTTTTATGTGTTTTAAATGCAAAAACATCAAAATCTGGTGAAAACGACAAGTTTGTATAATTGGCGCTTTAGTCCCCAAGTTACAAAAGTTGTCAAAATTAGTCCCTGGTAATTCAAAAACTTATAAAAAGTCATTTAAGGTCCATAAGATTCAAAAGTTGTCAAAATAAACCCTTCAAAGTTTAAAAATCACAAATTGACAACTTTAGTCCTTTAACTTTGAAAATTGTCAAAAATAGTCCTTGGTTAATTTAAAAAGTGAAAATTATCAAATTTTAACCATGTACTATTAATAAATGACAAAAATTGGTCCTTATGATAAACTTTTGGAAAATTACATCTTTGGTCCCTTAAGTTTCAAAAATGGCATAAAAGGCCTTGGATTTATAAAAAATGGAATTTTATGCATAATGGTCCTTGTACTATTCATATTTGGCAGGATTAACCCTTGTGATAACTTTGGGAAAGTCACAATCTTCACCCTTCAACTAAAATTGCATGATTAGTCCTTGTGATTTACTAGCTAAAACCAAATGGACCCTTTGTTATTACTTAACCCAAAATCCAAATCCACTTAAACCAGCTACTGGCCCAACATCACAACCCGCCCAATCCGATGTTTAAAAAAGATAAACCGCCTTATGCTTTTCTCCTTCCTTCTCCCTCACACACTCAATCCCCAGAAAACCATACCACCACCACCCACTTCTTCACTCCACCTCACCCTTATCCTACAAATTGCTTAACATCTCCTTTCCACCTCCACATCCCACCAAAAATCTTTAATTGATAAAAACCCACTCAAAGACTTTTGGCGCCAATTTTCAATTCAAAGGTCAGGATCACTTTGACTCATCCAACGGCTCAAATATGATGGGAAATGATCGAGATGAGAGAGATGCTTTTGTTGAATAAATAGAAGAAAGAAAGGCAGAGTAGAGTAGTAGTTAGTTTTAGTATAGTCTAAATTGTCGTTCTTAGTGTAATTTTAATTTCAGTTTATTTTAAAAGCTTTCAAGTATTTGTAATCATATTCCAGTTGTATTTCAAACCTATTTTCTATCAATTAGCTTTTGATGTACGAATCCAGTTTATGTGATTTTTATGTCAAGAATCTCAAGATATGCAAATGTTGTTCTCAGTTGTAGTTAAGGGATTTTAAGCTCATATAAGCTCTTGACACAGCTTATAAGCTCTTAGAAACCTTAAAAAAACCAGTTTTACTTAACAACTCTTATAAGTAACATATTCATTAGTGAAAAAGCTAAAATGATGAAAATATGAAAGTTTTTAGCCAAAGTGAGAGAAATAAAAGAGAAATTTTGCTTCTGTGGCACGGTTCCCACGGATCCGACTCTTTAGGGATCCGTCCAGCGTAAAAGCTGGGATCCATGGAATTGGTGTTCGTGCAGCTCAAATTTTTTCCTTTGGAGAGAGAATAGTGCCTAGTGTGTGCCTATATGCAAACCATTTGGAGTCATGTTATCCTCTACCCTTTTAAAAAGAAGAAAAATAAACAAAGAAGTGAAAAGTATATATATATATATATATATATGTATATATATATATATATATGTATATATATATATATATATATAATTATGGAGATAACCCGAAAGTTCCTTAATTCATTGTTTCTTAAATGAATGTACCCGAAAACACATATTAGTTATGTATTCCCTTTAGCATTCAAAAGACATGAGATGCAATGAAAAAGGTTTTTACTTTGTATTAAAAATGAAAGAAAAATTTGTCCTAGACGTGAGAATAAGTTAAGAAAAATGATACGTGGAGAAGTATCTTTTAGAAAGAATTTCTTGAAAAAAAAAATTTATCTTGCGTTTTGAAAATAAATCCCCATATTGTTTGTGAGTTGTGTGTGAAATAGAGATCCTAGACTCAGAAAAGAAGGTAAGGAAAACGTTTACATACCTTGTAGAATAAAAATATTTCATGACGATTGTTCCATGATACCAAGACCAAGACGAAGCAAGTTGAATTGTTCCCGCTTCAACGGTTTGGCGAGGATGTCGGCTATGTTTTCTTCGGATGATACTTTCTCAATAGAAATGTTCCCCTTTTGAACATTGTCTCATAAGAAGTGATGACGGATCTCCATATGCTTGGTACGAGAGTGCAACACCGATTGTTTTAATACAACTTTTGTTGTCGCATAAAATGGCTATGTCACTTAGATGGATGTCGTGGTCAACTAACGCTTGCTTCATACATAGTGCTTGTTGGCATGCTTTGTCACGGAGACGTGATTCGGCTTCGTTGTTTATGGCCAATGTCGCTTGCTTCTTCGAGAACAAAGATGTTAAACAACACCCCATAAAAGTACATACACCACTTGTACTTTTTCGGTCAGCATAATCACCTGCATGGTCAGAATCGGCATATACGATAGTTTCTACCCCCGTCCCCTTAGGATACCATAATCTCAACTGAGTAGTACCTTTAATATATCTAAATATTCTTTTGACGGCTTCTAGGTGTGAAGTTTTAAGGTCTTCTTGAAACCTAGCAAATAGAAATACACTAAACATGATATCCGGCCGACTAGCCGTAAGGTATAGAATACTACCAATCATGCCACGGTATTTGGTGTTATCAACGGATTCACCATCTTCATCTTTGGTAAGTTTAGTATCGGATGACATTGGTGTTCTTATAGGGTTTGACTATTCTAATCCAAATTTTTGTAGCATTTCTTTTATGTATTTGGATTGATTAAAGAAGATACTATCTTCTAGTTGTTTGATTTGTAGACCAAGAAAGAAACTTCATTCTCCCATCATACTCATTTCAAACTCATAATGCATGATTTTTGAGAAATCATCACACGTGTCTTGACAAGTCAATCCGATATCATCCACGTATATTTGAACAATAATCATATGTGAGTCCTTTTTCTTTGTGAAAAGTGTATTGTCAACTAACCCCATGGTATAGTCGTTTTTGATTAAAAAAGGATTTGAGTCTATCATACCAAGCCTTTGGGGTTTGTTTAAGACCGTAGAGACCTTTCTTTAGTTTGTACACGTGATTAGGTTTTTCGAAATCGATAAAGCCCGGAGGTTGAGCTACATAAACTTTTTCATTAATAAAACCATTTAGAAAAGAACTTTTAACCTCCATTTGAAAAAGCTTAAGATCATTAGCACAAGCATAAGCAAGAAGTATTCTTATAGACTTTAATCTAGCTACGGGAGCATAGGTCTCATAAAAGTTTATGCCTTCTTGTTGGTTATACCCTTGGGCAACAAGTCTAGCTTTATTTTCTAGACCATACCTTGCATCTAACTTGTTTTTATATACCCATTTTGTTCCGATTATGGTTTGGTTTTTAGGTTGAGGGATAAGTGTCCAAACATTGTTAGAAACAAATTGATTTAACTCTTCTTGCATAGCCATTACCCAACTTTCATCTTTTATGGCTTCTTGAGTGTTTTTAGGTTCTATAGTTTAGACAAAACAAAATAAACTACTTTGGTTTTGAACTTGGGATCTCAAGGTTCTTTCATTTAACTTTCCTATAACCTTTTCTACGGGATGATCTTTAGACTCTTTAATATTGATGATTTCATTATTTAATGGTTCATCTTCTTTATTTGTATTTTCCTTGATTTCTATGGCTTTACTTTCGATTAACTTGTCTTCGACAAGAGGTAGGGTAGCTTTAGGTAGACTTTCAACAAATTTTACGTTTAAGGATTCTTCAACCTTCATGGTTTCTTTATTTAGTATTACGTATGCTTTACTATTAGGAGAGTATCCTAAGAAGATACCTTCGGTTGATTTAGGATCAAATTTAGTTAGGTAATCTTTAGTATTAAGTAAAAAACATTTACTAATAAAGACTCTAAAGTGTTCTAACATAGGCTTTTTGCCTCGTAGTAACTCGTATGGGGTTTTTCCTAAAAATGGTCTAATTAGGACTTGGTTTAGTATATAAGTTGATGTGTCGACGGCATTGCACCAAAATTTTTGAGGAATTGATTGCTCATTGATCATGGTATGACTCATTTCTTGTAGGGTTCTATTTTTCCTTTCAACTACCCCATTTGATTGTGGAGTGCGAGGGGCCAAGAAATTGTGAGCAATACCTTTAGCATCACAAAAAGCTCCAAATTACACTTCATTATCAAATTCCCTACCATGATCCGTTCTAATTGACACAATAGGACTTCCTATTTGTCTTTGGATTTTCTTACTTAATATTTCAAAGTAATTGAACGTTTCAGTTTTATTCTTTAAAAATTTAGTCCATGTATACCTAGAGTAATCATCCACTATAACCAAAATATAGAAGTTACCTCCGTAACTTTGAATAGCGGATGGACCAAATAAATCCATATGTATTAATTCTAGACACTTAGTTGTAGAAACCATATTTTTAGCTTTATAACTAGCATGGACTTGCTTTCCTATGTTACAAGCATCACAAAAATGATGTTCGTATTTTAATTTGGGTAGGTCTCTGTTGGGTTTTTGGTTCTGCTAGAAGAATTACACCAAGTGAGTTACCACTGCTAGTGTAATAGTTACCATGACTAGAAGGAAAGTAATCACTGCTCAAGACAAAGTACTGCTAGTAGAAGAAGCGTACCACTACTAATGTTATTTACCACTGCTGGAAGTATTATGTCGGTTTAAGTGTTTGTATTGTTCTAGAATGTCTTGAGTAGAAAGTTTTGTATTAGATAAATATAGTAAAGATATTTATCTTGTAGAATATGTATTGAATATTGTAAAGAACTCCTTAGCCTATAAAAGGAGGTCCTAGGTTAAAGTTAGATATACGTTTTGGAGATATCTAAATTCGATCACTTCAAGATTGTAAAACCCTAATACTGTCAAGAGTATTCGTATATTAATAAATATATTGAGGTGTTTAGTGTTAACTGTTGTTCTATTATTATTATTCTTCTTAAGGTTAAACACTAGATCTTTCATAGTGTTTAATATATTGTGTTTGTTAAGTCAGCTTCTATACTAGATCATTTACTCAACTGGGATCAACAAGTGGTATCAGAGCTTGTGATCTAGAAGCTGTAATCAAGAAGAAGTTGTGTTTGATTCAAATATGTTCTTATTCAATCCAAGATGAGTGACTAAACTCACATGGTTACTGCCTCTAAGGTGCCTATGCTGAAACAGGGAGAGTATGAGATATGGAAGATGAGGATGATGCAATACATTCGCATGATTGACTACAACATGTGGGATGTCATTGTAAAGGGTGATACTCTTCCAAAGATTGGTAATGATGGTAAAGCAATCACCATTGTAGCTGAAACTGATAAAGCTCAAAGGAAGTTGGAGATCAAGGCTCATATTATTCTCAGTATGGGAATACCCAATGAGTATTTGTTAGGATTTAGAAAATCCATAGTGAAGTGTCGTTATTTATTAGTTAGTTAGTTAGTTAGTTAGAGTAACACCATGGAGGACGGACGGGTCTTTACCCACTCTATGCCTGATCCACAGTCCGAAGGAGGATGTTTAGTATGTAACTATAAATACCCTCTACCTCCCAAGGTAGAGGGTTGGACCGTTCAATCTCTCAATCTAACCTTCTATTTGTTTTTCTCTCACTTTTTCTCTCTAGAAAGGATCCCATTCTACTTTCTCTCTCTAAGTTACTTCCATAGATTCGAACCATATTTGTGTGTTTGTGTGGTACAATATTTAATATCTAACAATTGGTATAAAGAGCCATGGTTTGATCATCCATCCTTCATGTTCTTGGTTTTCTAGTAGTTGGATGAAATCTTTTGTTTTTGTAGTCTTTGTTCTCTATGCGTAAGTTGTCACGTACCACACTTTTCATACGCATAAAAGCTTTGATTTTTACACTTGTAAACTCAAGATTCTTATGGGTTAATGTTTATTTAGTGTTAAAGTTTCAGTTTTTTAGAAAAAGTTTCAAACTTTACGTGTTTAGATTAATTTTAAGCTTGGTTTTTGAACCCAATTGTTTGCGCTGTGAAGGTTGAAAGTGTCTTTGGCTCATCAAGTTTCCCAAAATTTTGTGTTATTATGGGTGATTTT
>OU343219.1:194100017-194134713 GCA_910596185.1 Chrysanthemum makinoi | reverse complement strand
GATCATAATATAATAAGGGATTGTCTAACCAGTGCCCCAGGGGCTGGTTAAGAAGGTGAGGACCCATGAAGGTACAAAAAAATTTTTTTATTGAAAAAAGTGTGGGTCCTTGGGTTTTTAAATTATTTTTTCGGTACCTTTTTGTGGGTCCTCAGCCTTCTTAACCAGTGCCCTAAGGGCACTGGTTAGACAATCCCATATAATAATAGTATAATAATAATAATAATAAATATTTAATACAAATATTAAATAATTATAATAATAAATATTTATTATAATAATATTTATATAATAATAATAAAATAATATAATAATAATATTTATTATTATAATATAATAAATATTTATTATAATAATGATAATAAAATAATATAATAATAATATTTATTATTATTATTATTATTATTGTTATTATTAATATTAATATTATTATTATTATTATTATTATTATTATTTATTATTATTATTTTTATTATTATTATTATATTATGATTATTTACAATTATATTATTATTATTATTATTATTATTATTTCATAATATTATTTATTTATTTTTTTTATTATTATTATTATTATTATATAATTATATTATTATTATTATTATATTTATTATTTAGTACTATTATTATTATTATTATTATTATTATTATTATTATTATTATTATTTTCTGAATTACATTACGTTGCAAGTCAACCAAACATAATAACTGATTTCATCAATTACAATTCCAACACATTACAATTCCAACACATTCCAATTCTTTGAATTATAATTCATTCAAATTACAATTCCTTTCAAAGATTACAATTCCTTCAAAAACATTCTGCGAACCAAACACACCCACTTGTATGCATGCATAGTTCATTGGTAGCCACCCTTGGTTCGGTAGTTTTGAATGGCTGTAGAGGCCAATTGCCTAGGAGATATGACCAACTGACCCTAGGTGAGCGGATTGAGACGGGAAGGGTAAGATATGACCAACTGACGACCATTTCTACTTGTGCGATTTGACCAACTGATCACCTATCGTTTGGATGAACTTAAGAACTGGGTGTGTAGTGTCTAAGTTCCTAACGGCCGGGCACTCACTGTTATGAATCTAGCATGTAGCGGTACTTAATGACTTGGCTTAGGGGACCAGGAACAACAGGACTTATGACGGTGCGCCTGATTTCTCCTGTGGTGGCATTGATGAGTGTGTAAATACTCATCATTTTTGGTCAAATCTGAACTGCAAAACGCTTTAAAATGCTCACAAATGCATCAAAATACTGAAAATATTCCAAAATTGCATTTTATATGTTTCAGATGCAAAATGTTTAAAATCAGATGAAAAATGAGCAAAGTTTGCATAATTGGCGTTTCAGTCCCCAAGTTTCTAAAATTGTCAAAAATAGTCCCCGAAAAATTTCAAAAGAAAAGTCATCAAAGGTCCTTTTAAAATCATAGGTTGTCAAATTTAGTCCTTTGGTGAAAAATGTCAAAAGTTTGAGAAAATTACAAAATTGGTCCTCCAAGTTTAAAAATTGGCAAAAATGGCCCCTGGAAATTGGAAAATGTCAAGTTTAGTCCTTATATTATTAAAACTTGTCACTTTTAGTCCTTGGAACAACTTTGCATAATTGACAGGATTGGTCCTTGCATTTTCAGAATTTACACAAAGGCCCCTTGGATTATTAAACCCTTTATATCTTTTTGGCCTGGTCATAATACCTTGGACCCCTGTCAAATTGAATTTTGGACCCCCCCTTTCTATTATTAGCCACCGGTCTACTCTTGGTCAAAACAAGCAAACGCGCCAAAAGTCTTCATCTTCCCTGCCATGCCTGCAACTCACTCCAACTCCCATCCCCCTCCTCTCATCCACTTACCCATGTTCCCTCCACCTCAACTAACTTCCAATATGCATTTAATGCATCTTCCCCCCCTCACTCAACCCCAATTGGCAGATAAGCAATTTGGCGCCAAAATCTCATTTAAACGGTTAGGATCATTTTGAGCCATCCAATGGCTAAGGATTGATGGGAACTAT
The DNA here is from genome assembly GCA_910596185.1 of Chrysanthemum makinoi. Lineage (NCBI taxonomy): Eukaryota > Viridiplantae > Streptophyta > Magnoliopsida > Asterales > Asteraceae > Chrysanthemum > Chrysanthemum makinoi. The sequence goes on along the minus strand of OU343219.1, from coordinate 194,132,679 downwards.
TCAGAAGAGAGAGACAAAGAGTTTGGATTATAAAAGAAAGAAGAAGGAAGAGTTTCAAGGAGTCTTGTAGTTTTTAATATTTCTTAATGTCGTTTTTAATGTTAAGTTTTAGTTAAGCTCAAAAATCTGTAACCTTTTGTTATAATGTACTCAGTTTAAGTTCTTGTATCAACATAAATCATTTTCAAGTCTCAATTTAAGTTAAATTACCATTTGCTTAGTTAAGCTTACTGTTGCAATTCTCATTTTCAAACTTATGTATCAAAGCTCTTCTTAGCTTATCTTTAAGCTTTAACAAGCTTAAATGAGCTTATTATAACTTTGTACAAGCTCACATTCAAGATTTAAGTAATTTTGGGACTTGGTCAACAAAAGTCAAACGGGGCAAATATGATGCAGATTTGAAATGGTTGATGCAGGCATGGATTTGGGGTGAATTATAGTTAGTTGGATTGGTTTATATAGGTTAGTGGTTCTGGTTTCAGTAATGGCTAGCCATAGTGGCTTTGGACCTTTGTAAGTGATTTTCACAAATTCTTGGATATAATGTATTTGTAGTGATAATCTGTTAAAACCTGTTTAGATAGATGTATTTAGGTCTGGTCAAGTCAGTTTGATCTTAATTACAAGCTGGTTCAGTGTTTGGTATAGTTTTGAGTTTAAAACAGTTAACTACAAGGGTGTTTGGTTTATAACTTCATCTGTACTTAAGGTGTGTTCAGTAGTTAAAACCTTTTGGTTCATGATTGTTTAGTCTAATTGAGTTCATTTGAGTCATTAAAATGTACCTGCATTTGCTCAAAAGTCAATTTCACCATGTATCTGTCTCAGTTGCTTATCTGATAGGATTTTCAAAAGCCAAAAGCTTATTTTGTGTTCAAAATTCATAGGACTTGCTTGCTTTAGTTTCATTTTATCATATTACATCATGTTCAGTTGAGAAATTAGAATCAAAGTTCAAAATAGTCAACTTTTCATTCTTACTTAAAAAGTCAAAATATGCAAAATCTCAGTTTTGGCCAATCTAAGATGATTTTTCATGGGCTCATTCTTGGGTCAATCTAAATGAAACTTGTGGCTTTTAAAAGTTCTACTGCTCTAGTTTCTTGTTGTCATTTTTGTACAATTTTGTGAATTTTCTATAAGCTTCTAATAAGCCTGTCAAAATGGACCTAAGTGCCCTGTGCAGGGCACTGTTGACTGCACAGGGCTTGAGCAGGATTTGCAGAGCTTGTGTAGAGCTTATTTGAGTTCAATAGGGTCTGGTGTTTGGCTTATAGATAGTCAACCAGGTCTTCTTTAAGTCCCAACACTTGCTTTTTAGTTTCCTGCTTATTCTAGTGCTTATTTTCTTATCCCATGTTGGTGCCAAAATCTGTTTTGTGCTTATGATCTCAAGTCTCTAAACCTGTTAATCTTGCAAATCAGTGGTTTGGGTTAGCTAAAACTTGTTCCATTTTAGTTCTATTAGCTTATTATAGCTTGTGTATCAGTTTGGTAGCCTTTGGATTCCATTTGCTTATTCAAGTGCTTATTTCAATAAGCACTTCCACATCAGTTCCATAATTCCACACATAAGCACTTGTTTTTCCATTTTTCCTAGTTTCCTTATATAATTTTAGAGTTATCTTGAATTTTTCAGATTTTTCTAAGTTGGTTTGCTATTTTTCTGCATTTAAATTAGTTTTTAGCACTTTTTAATTAGCTTTAAATACAAAAAATTCAGAAAAGGTTCAAAAAAATAATTTTTCAATTTTCTTAAGTTTAGATAGATATAAAAAGTAAAAAAAGTAATTTTCCAGATTTTTCATAGTTTAATTTGTAATTTTTAGTAATTTAATTAGTTTTTAATAGTTTAAAATTCATAAAAAATAGAAAATAATCAGAAAAATACAAAAAATAGTTTTTAAAATTCTCTTTTGATATTTTAGACTTTTCCAATTCATAATTTTATTTTTCAAGCTTTATTTCATATTTTCTTTCATTCTAGGTTATTATTAAATAGTTAAAATTAGTTTTTAATTAATAATAATTAATTTAATAGTTATAAAAATAATTTTCTTTTTCTATAAATTTTCTTTTATCATTAGGATTGTAAAAATGTATTTTTCATATTTTTAGGATTTATATTGTGTAAGTTTCACATTTTTATTTGTACGTCGCGTAGTTTTTAATTTCAGTTTTATAAAAACATAAAAACAAAAACATCATTTTAAAAATAGTGATAGCGTTTATTTAATATTTTTTATCTTTTTAATTTTCTTTAATTTGCATTTAAGCCGTTGTAATTTGTTGGCTTTTCATGTAGTTATAATCATAATCATATCCCTCTTTTCCGTTCAAATTCCTCGATCACTATTCGTTTGATAATCCATTGCATAGCTCGCTGGGACATAACGACCCGGGGAAACACTATACTCCCCAGATCTTCATTGAGTTCGTGCTTAGGCAGTTTTAAGCTTGTTACGGTCTGCCACTCACAAGTGGCAGGCTTGAGTGATTTAGCTTGACTGTTTGGCACGCATCAAATTTTTGGCGCCGCTGCCGGGGAGCTGTGCTGATTATCTTCCGTCTAGCAGATTAGTAATTTGGATATTCACTCTTTGTTCATACCATCCATCTGTATATGTTTATATTTTCTTATTCAAAAATACAAAAATACTCTTCTCATTCCTCTTATCCGTATGATTCTATTTCTCTTACCCCTCGTACCGTTTGATTCTACTCTTCTTTAACCTCAAAACCGTTTGATTCTATCTCTTTAACCCTCTATATGTTTAATTCTTATGTCGACAATCGTCAACATCATCGTCACAAGTGTGTGTGAGCGGTGTGGAAGGCCTAGTTCAAGCGAATTTTGCAATTCGTGCGAATTATCCATCAAAAATTCTTTTCAAAGTTATTTCGACCACCGCCACAACCGAAATACATTCTAATCGTGACAAACCAGTTCAAACGTCGGAGCTACCCCAAGCACCCACCGAGGATTACGAGGACACTTTCTTTGAAAATAGAGCCCGTAATCTAATCGAACAAATTCAAGCCGATGAAAAAAGGTCGAGAATCAGAATTGATTACGATGAACCCGTTCAAACACCGGTGACTAGCAAGAATGACTTGCCTAATCTTCACGTTTCTCAAGAACCAGAACCAGAGACCATAACGGAAGTGGTGGAAATTGCTAGCTCTCAGAGCACACCACTTGTCCCACCTCCGGATTTTTCAGAATGTTCTTCGAGACTTGATAGTCATTCGGATCACCATGTTGGTTTTGTTGATACTTTGAATGAACTGATTCCTTCTCATAACTCTCAAATGGAGTCGTTTATTCCGTGTGTCGGTTGTGGTGAGCCTCTCTTTGGTTCACCCTGTCGTTGGTGTACGTGTGTACAATGTGGTAATGATATTCATAACGGGAGTTGTTTGTTTTGTGGTTCGAGGAATTCATTTGATTATGATCCTAATCCGAACTCATTTAACGAATCCTCAAACTTTTCCAATTACCCACCACAGCCCGACCTATCTTCATATAATCAACATACCTGTTGTGAATTTTGTGGAGGTCCTCACCTAGAATTTGATTGTCAATCGGGAAACACGTTTGTCTATGAACAGTTTTCCAATGATGCTCAGAACTTTGGTTATGACCAACATCCATATGATTCACAGTCCGGACTCAACAGTTTTATCTGTTGTGAGTACTGTGGTGGTTCACACTACGTTCGATTGTCAATCGGGAAACACGCTTGTCTATGGGGAGTTCCTGATAACAATTATGACTCCAGCACATACGACTCACGACCACATCAGTTTTATCTTGTTGTGAGAATTGTGTAGGTCCTCACGATAATTTTCAATGTCAACCATGGAATCAAAATTGCTATACTTCCGGTTTTGACAATTTCCAACCTCCACAGCACCATACGGTTCAAACTCCACTGAACCGTTGCCTAAAGAAAATTCCCAAGATTTGGAAACCACAATGAAAAAACTTGATGATTTAATTCAAAACCTTAAGAATCAAGTGAGTGGTGAGAAAACCATTGGAGAATTGCTAGCCGAAGAGCAAGAGGCCCGCCAATCAAGGGAAGAATTATTAGCCCTAGAGCATGCACTCTAGGCGTTCCCAATTTCTTAAGGCAGCTCTATATGATGATGACGAGGAGGGTTTTATCCTTTTAAAAATAATATTTCTCAACCTCCTCAATCAGTTGATATCCCAGCAGTTGAGATTCCATCTCAAACAACTGCTATCACACCCGAAGCTCCCACTCACTCTCTTATTATGGGGGATGAGCATCTTGACACTGTTCCTGAAAAGGAACCGGACGAATTCATAAAGTCTAGTGTCGAGAGCCTTGTCCCAATCCCAAGAGAGTCACAGGGAATTCTCGAGCATTTGTGTGATATTCCTTCTCCTCTTGTCTTCCAAAATGATCATGTTGAGATGTTCTCCGATTCTGATGATGATTCATTGTCTTGTGGAGACATCGCTTATATGGAAGATTTACCTTCTGAGCTTGTTAGCTTAGAAGAAGAGAATGATGAAGTTACTCGACATGAAATCAAAGATGAAGCTCTTCGAGCGACATTATTGAACGTCAGTCTTCTCATTTCTAAAATCGAGGCTTTCAAAGAGAAACCTATTTCATCTCCTATCCCCATTAAGGATAGTGACATTCTTCCCGATGATTCTATTCCGGAAATGAAAGCCTTCTGTTTTGATAATATGGGAGAGAAGATTAGTAGCGCATACCACTTCTCATTCTCATAATTCTCTCCTCGATCATGAATCATTTACTTTTGAGGAGTTCGCCAATGAACCCACTCATATCAATTCTGAATATGATTCATTCACCTTCATGGAGTTCTCAGATGAACTCACTCATATCATATCTCCGCCGGAGTATGATAATTTCTACTTTGATCTAGACATACCCATATTATGTCTTGATCAAGTGAGCTTAACTGAGGAGATTCATGAAAGTATGAATTCTCCTATTGAGGATGAAGAGTTAGTCATGATTTCTATCATGATTTTCTTTCTTTTCTTCATATATTCGTCACTTCTCTGTTCTTCACTCCTACGGGAATGAAGACATTATCTTTGATCCCGGCATTTCCATGTACCATTATCTTGAGCCGGGAATATATCTCATCGGTGTGGAACTTTCACGTGCTTCAAATGTTTGTCAAAACATCTTGAATGAAAGTCCGATGGGGATTGTTTCTTCCACTTTGCTTCCCCATGAACAAATTAATGCGGGGTCGAGTCAAGCTAGCGACTCGGTAATCAAAAACAGCAGCATGCCATATGGGTTTTCACCCATATTTCTGACTTCTTTCTACTTTCTACCACCCTAGTGTGGGGGCCCCACATGTTGTGTATATATACAAAGTTTGAAAAAAATCTTTCTAAATAATGGCCGTAATATTTCCCTTTTTCGTTCTATGTTTCGGCATAACCGCCGGTACTTTGAATATTGAGGGCAATATTCATTTCTAAGTGTGGGGGGGAATTCTCACGAATTTTATCATGTAATTATACCACCTAATTCTCCCGTTTTTGCCAAAATTTTTTTGGAGTAAGTGTTTCTACACTTACTCAATCGATTATCGATCCGCCTTGTCTAATAACCAAAAGGATTGGCTAATCCAGGAGCAAACGGCTCTTGGTAAAGATTTCTCAAATCCGTTTATATGGCTTGCAATTTGCCCAAAATTGTATGGTATTCAGCTCACCATATCCTAAAAAGTGAAGAGTTGGCTAGCCCGCAAGTTTATGGCTTGTGGTAAAGGCAGTGGAAAATCCATAATTGGTAATCAGCTCACCAAAGATAATATTGATAATTTATCTAAGAGTTGGCTAGTCCAGAGCAAACGGCTTCTGGTAAAGACAAATCAAACCGTTGAAGGCGGTGGTTTGCTCAAAAATCACATGGTTATCGGTGTACCATGGTTCTTGCTTGAACTGAAACATTTGGCTACCGAGAAGTAATGGCTTTTAGTAAAGAGATGAAATCCATTAAATTTTCTCAAATCATTGCTAGGGACTAGCAATAGTTTAGTGTGGGGGATTGATAAGTGTGTAAATACTCATCATTTTTGGTCAAATCTGAACTGCAAAACGCTTTAAAATGCTCACAAATGCATCAAAATACTGAAAATATTCCAAAATTTCATTTTATATGTTTCAGATGCAAAATGTTTAAAATCGGATGAAAAATGAGCAAAGTTTGCATAATTGGCAGTTTCAGTCCCCTAAGTTTCTAAAATTGTCAAAAATAGTCCCTGAGTCAAAATTTCAAAAGAAAAGTCATCAAAGGTCCTTTTAAAATCATAGGTTGTCAAATTTAGTCCTTTGGTGAAAAATGTCAAAAGTTTGAGAAAATTACAAAATTGGTCCTCCAAGTTTAAAAATTGGCAAAAATGGCCCCTGGAAATTGGAAAATGTCAAGTTTAGTCCTTATATTATTAAAACTTGTCACTTTTAGTCCTTGGAACAACTTTGCATAATTGACAGGATTGGTCCTTGCATTTTCAGAATTTACACAAAGGCCCCTTGGATTATTAAACCCTTTATATCTTTTTGGCCTGGTCATAATACCTTGGACCCCTGTCAAATTGAATTTTGGACCCCCCCCCCCTTTCTATTATTAGCCACCGGTCTACTCTTGGTCAAAACAAGCAAACGCGCCAAAAGTCTTCATCTTCCCTGCCATGCCTGCAACTCACTCCAACTCCCATCCCCCCTCCTCTCATCCACTTACCCATGTTCCCTCCACCTCAACTAACTTCCAATATGCATTTAATGCATCTTCCCCCCTCACTCAACCCCAATTGGCAGATAAGCAATTTGGCGCCAAAATCTCATTTAAACGGTTAGGATCATTTTGAGCCATCCAATGGCTAAGGATTGATGGGAACTATTCAGAAGAGAGAGACAAAGAGTTTGGATTATAAAAGAAAGAAGAAGGAAGAGTTTAAAGGAGTCTTGTAGTTTTTAAATATTTCTTAATGTCGTTTTAATGTTAAGTTTTAGTTAAGCTCAAAAATCTGTAACCTTTTGTTATAATGTACTCAGTTTAAGTTCTTGTATCAACATAAATCATTTTCAAGTCTCAATTTAAGTTAAATTACCATTTGCTTAGTTGCTATGTTGCAATTCTCATTTTCAAACTTATGTATCAAAGCTCTTCTTAGCTTATCTTTAAGCTTTAACAAGCTTAAATGAGCTTATTATAACTTTGTACAAGCTCACATTCAAGATTTAAGTAATTTTGGGACTTGGTCAACAAAAGTCAAACGGGGCAAATATGATGCAGATTTGAAATGGTTGATGCAGGCATGGATTTGGGGTGAATTATAGTTAGTTGGATTGGTTTATATAGGTTAGTGGTTCGGTTTCAAGAATGGCTAGCCATAGTGGCTTTGGACCTTTGTAAGTGATTTTCACAAATTCTTGGATATAATGTATTTGTAGTGATAATCATAAAACCTGTTTAGATAGATGTATTTAGGTCGGTCAAGTCAGTTTGATCTTAATTACAAGTGGTTCGTGTTTGGTATAGTTTTGAGTTTAAAATGATTAACTACAAGGGTGTTTGGTTTATAACTTCATCTGTACTTAAGGTGTGTTCAGTAGTTAAAACCTTTTGGTTCATGATTGTTTAGTCTAATTGAGTTCATTTGAGTCATTAAAATGTACCTGCATTTGCTCAAAAGTCAATTTCACCATGTATCTGTCTCAGTTGCTTATCTGATAGGATTTTCAAAAGCCAAAAGCTTATTTTGTGTTCAAAATTCATAGGACTTGCTTGCTTTAGTTTCATTTTATCATATTACATCATGTTCAGTTGAGAAATTAGAATCAAAGTTCAAAATAGTCAACTTTTCATTCTTACTTAAAAAGTCAAAATATGCAAAATCTCAGTTTTGGCCAATCTAAGATGATTTTTCATGGGCTCATTCTTGGGTCAATCTAAATGAAACTTGTGGCTTTTAAAAGTTCTACTGCTCTAGTTTCTTGTTGTCATTTTTGTACAATTTTGTGAATTTTCTATAAGCTTCTAATAAGCCTGTCAAAATGGACCTAAGTGCGCCGTAAGTGGCACTGTTGACTGCACAAGGCTTGAGCAGGATTTGCAGAGCTTGTGTAGAGCTTATTTGAGTTCAATAGGGTCTGGTGTTTGGCTTATAGATAGTCAACCAGGTCTTCTTTAAGTCCCAACACTTGCTTTTAGTTTCTGCTTATTCTAGTGCTTATTTTCTTATCCCATGTTGGTGCCAAAATCTGTTTTGTGCTTATGATCTCAAGTCTCTAAACCTGTTAATCTTGCAAATCAGTGGTTTGGGTTAGCTAAAACTTGTTCCATTTTAGTTCTCTTAGCTTATTATAGCTTGTGTATCAGTTTGGTAGCCTTTGGATTCCATTTGCTTATTCAAGTGCTTATTTCAATAAGCACTTCCACATCAGTTCCATAATTCCACACATAAGCACTTGTTTTTCCATTTTTCCTAGTTTCCTTATATAATTTTAGAGTTATCTTGAATTTTTCAGATTTTTCTAAGTTGGTTTGCTATTTTTCTGCATTTAAATTAGTTTTTAGCACTTTTTAATTAGCTTTAAATACAAAAAATTCAGAAAATGTTCAAAAAAATAATTTTTCAATTTTCTTAAGTTTAGATAGATATAAAAAGTAAAAAAAGTAATTTTCCAGATTTTTCATAGTTTAATTTGTAATTTTTAGTAATTTAATTAGTTTTAATAAGTTTAAAATTCATAAAAAAATAGAAAAATAATCAGAAAAAATACAAAAATAGTTTTGAAAATTCTCTTTTGATATTTTAGACTTTTCCAATTCATAATTTTATTTTTCAAGCTTTATTTCATATTTTCTTTCATTCTAGGTTATTATTAAATAGTTAAAATTAGTTTTTAATTAATAATAATTAATTTAATAGTTATAAAAATAATTTTCTTTTTCTATAAATTTTCTTTTATCATTAGGATTGTAAAAATGTATTTTTCATATTTTTAGGATTTATATTGTGTAAGTTTCACATTTTTATTTGTACGTCGCGTAGTTTTTAATTTCAGTTTTATAAAAACATAAAAACAAAAACATCATTTTAAAAATAGTGATAGCGTTTATTTAATATTTTTTATCTTTTTAATTTTCTTTAATTTGCATTTAAGCCGTTGTAATTTGTTGGCTTTTCATGTAGTTATAATCATAATCATATCCCTCTTTTCCGTTCAAATTCCTCGATCACTATTCGTTTGATAATCCATTGCATAGCTCGCTGGGACATAACGACCCGGGGAAACACTATACTCCCCAGATCTTCATTGAGTTCGTGCTTAGGCAGTTTTAAGCTTGTTACGGTCTGCCACTCACAAGTGGCAGGCTTGAGTGATTTAGCTTGACTGTTTGGCACGCATCAGGCATCTTTGCTGATAGGTTAGGGTGAATTGACCAAATGTTGTCCTCTCGACTTTGACCCCACCTGAAGTAATTGGTAGTAGGTAGACGTAGACATAACTAACTAGGAGGATTAACTAGGTTGGCACTACTTCTCTCTATTGATTTCGCTTTACCTTTTATCTGCTTTTATTTACTTTATTCTGCATTAGTTGTTTAATTAATTAAATCCCTATCGAAACTATTATTCTGTGACAATTAGACTTAGTAATAATCCAACACACATAGCTCTTGGCACGACCTCGGCTTTACCGTTTACTACACTACACACGACCGGGTACACTGCCCGTTAGTGCACTAGGGTAGACTATAGGTATAGCGAGACACTACAAATATTAAGACCCGATCTGTAAAACCTGCATCAAGTTTTTGGCGCTGCTGCCGGGGAGTTATTTTAGGATTTCATATTAAGTCTGTTTTTAATTTTCTTTCTGATAATGTTAGGATACAAGACTCGCAGCCTCAAGGCCTTTTTGGCCACCCCATTCGATGACTCGGAGAAGAAATTTGAAGAAGGAAAGTCTACTCTCCGGTTCCTATTCACAACATCTTCTCATTTAAATCGGACCAGACGGACGTTAGAAACGGAGGTCATCAATAATATCGATGACCTAACTATGGAGCAAATTTAGAGCAACCAAATGAGAACTCGCCAACGGCTTCACCCAAGATTCTCACACTGAAAAATACTCTATTCGGATCATATTATTCGAGAATTACATGAACTTGAGTTTTCTGGAAACGAAGATGAGGACGCTCAGGATCACGTAGAAGAAGTTCTCCACTTTTCCTCTCTTTTCAACGTCAGAGGTACTCCGAGCTATTCATCCATTGCAAGGATTTTTCCTATGACTCTTTATGGGACAGCGAAAAGATGGTATAACAAACTCCCTAACGATTGTAAAGGAGCGTGGGATAAACTTAGAAAAGAATTCGTCTTGCAATTTTTCCCTCCTTCAAAAATTGCCAAACTTTTTGGGAAAATCTATCAATTCGTTCAGGTTGGAGAAGAAATGCTTTACCAAGAATGGGAAAGATTTAATGAGCTTCTCTATCGATGCCCTACCCATGATTTAAACAAACATCAGATAGTATACGTCTTCTATCGTGGGATTAATGCGCAAACACGAGAACTTCTCGATTCACCAAGACCTATTCCTAGCATGACTCTGATCAGGCCTCGGAATGTATTCATTGCGGATTTCGAACATTGCTACAAGTGGCACATGGATACAGTACCTGGACTGAGAGACAATTTTGATCATAAGGTAATGAAGACGATAACAAAGCAAGAATACAATTACGGGGAAATTTTCGAAAAATGAAGGTTAGAAAGAGAAGCTGAAGCATGCAGGGTTGAAAAGGTTAAGAGCGTGTTTGGGACCAAAACTGGGAGCGATCTTGAAAGAAAAATTCTTGACCACATCAGGGAATCAAGAGAACGAGACGATAGGATTGAAAAGTTGATGAATACATTCGTGGATAATAAAGTCTCTTCTCTCAAAATTCACGATGAAAGGATTAAGAGATTGGAGAAAAGTGTTAGTTCATGTTCAGAAGCCATCTCTGATTATCTAGCAGCTCGAGAGGAGGAAGTTGTCCACACTGTAGAAACTATCCTTGAAGAACCTTTGACCTTTTCAGAAAAAGTTGCTGACGAATCGGCATGGAGAGACGGTCACTTGTGGACCAAACTTTAAGGTAAACTTACCTATCAATAATTCTGTTAAATATAATCATGACGATATTGCACAGGAGTTAAGCATTGATGAGACAATTCACCTCAACGAAAGATGTTCAGCGGTTTTGAGGAACGAGCTACCACAAAAGGAAAAAGATCTAGGATGTTTCACTCTCCCTTGCTTTATAGGAAGTCTAAACATGTGTGATGCCCTAGCTGATCTTGGAGCTAGTATTAGCATAATGCCTCGCTCGATGTTTTTGCGTATGGGGATTGGTAACTTAAAGCCGGCCAAGATGAAAATTGAAATGGTTGATCGATCTATGTAGTCACCGTTGGGGATCGTTGAAAATGTGTTGGTGAAGATTAAGAAATTCCTTTTCCCAGTAGATTTTGTGATTCTTGACATTCCGGAAGACAAAAGAATACCAGTCATTTTAGGAATACCTATGCTTGCCACTGCCCATACTAAGGTGGATGTCTTTGCTGGAAAGTTGACTCTTGAAGCTAATGGAGAAATTGCTACTTTCAGACCTAATGAACATTTTTCTACTCTAGAAAAGGTATGTGCAATTGACCCTGTAGGTAATTTCGGTGAAGCTTTAGAAAAATTTCTTAGCGACCCCCCGGATCCTGGAGAGGTTGACTCGGGGAGAGATTTTGATGTTTTCGTGAATTTTGAGGAAGAGGATAACTTAGGATTAAGTGCTGAAGACCTCTCAAGTGATGTCGAGATGACCCATTGGCAAGATAACTCAGCTAAGACTTTTTCGCAGCCAGATCAACCTAAATTTCATGAGGTTGGAACCCGCATACATCACAGAAACCTCTATTATCTTAAGATCTCATGCAAAATTGGGTTCATCGACTTCCACCCATTTATTGACACTACCTCCCCAGTCAATATCATGTCAAAAGAATGCTACAATAAATTTATGAAGAAAGAGTTAGAATATAAGAGGAATAATTTTCTTGGGTTTGCTACTAACATCCATGTCTTGGTTGGAACTCATTCATTTTTAGTGGACTTTATGGTGCTAGACGACGTTAGTGAATTTGTGGAAGATGGACTTACGGGAGTAATTTTAGGGAGGCCTTTTCAGGAAATGTCGGGTTTGGATAAAAATGAAAAAGAAGGGTTAATATGGTTGAAAATTAACAATGATAAGACTATTTTCAAAATGCCAAGAACGATCAAGAACTTTAAGAATTGGACTAAGAGGCAGTTGAGCCAAGCTCAACCACTGCCATCATCGATGAAGAGGACAAAGAAAAAGGGATTGAACACCCTTACCAGAAAATCAAGAGTTTCTACGTGGGCTGTTTAGAATTGGGAAATGACTACAAACGGGATGAGAATTTGGTAAGTTGGATCCAGCGTCGAGATTGCCATATCCACAAAATGACCAACAAGCACTGGTAGCCCCGCGGCTCTGAATCTAAATTAAAGACTCGTAAATAAAGAAAAGTGCTCTTTCGGGAGACAACCCAAATTATCCCTTTCTTTTATTTTATTTCCTTTTATGTTGGGTTTTGTGTTTTCTAACTATTTTGCAGAACGAGGAACTAATTGTTTGCAGGCTGATCTTAACAGAGTTACGGCGAACTCATCTTGGTGATACGCCATAACCAACCTTTAGCAGCAGGAATTCTTGACGCATTACCAATACGCTGTAATACCCTCCCGGTGGTTACGCCGTAACTACTCGCTTTGCAGCTCATTCCAGGTTTTGCCAGTTACAACGTAACTCCCTTAAAAGAGTTACGACGTAACTTTCCTCTGCTTTAATTCTTTCATTTTAAAACACAATAATCTTGTAATAGTTTTTAAATGAACTTTGTGGGCGTGTTCCCTGTAAACCCTCACGAGACTTCACTCGTCCACTTGGGACACCAAGTGGTTTAAAAGGCTTGTTGCATTCGCTAAATGCAACCGTGATTCCTACGAAAGTGAGTTAGGTTTGTTTTTCATTTTTCATTTTTTATTTTTAGAATTATGCTTGTCGGTATTGTGATTTCAGGGATTGAAGTTTGTTCATGATGCTTACACGAAGGCACGTCTCTTGTTCGTGGGCCTTCCTTCTTTATGGAGCAAATTTCAGGGAAGTTCTCGCTCTAATTCTACCTTTCTCTTTACCTTTATTTAATGCCTAGTACAAAAGGGACTTTGTAAAATTCAAGTGGGGGGACGGGAGTAGAATTATCTCTTGAACTTTATTTCGCCCTCATTTTTCTAGTTTATTTTAAAAAATTATGCCATTTTTAAAATTTTGACATGTTTTTCTTAACCTAACTAGATTAGACCTTAGCCGAGCACATACAACTCTTGATATTATATGGTGAGATTAGCCTTATCCGTTTCCAATATTTTACCCCAAATCCACCAAATTATGAGTGTGCCGGTAGCTTGTAAACTTTAAAACTTGGCCTTTGCATCATTTCGAGACCATAGACGAGGTATGTTGAGTTAGCTCGATGTATTTGGACTTTCCAGTTTTAGAAGGCAATATTATAGGATTATCACCCAAACAGCCTACCATTGTGAGTCTATCGATTAGTCACCTCGACTTTTCGACCCCCATGTGAAACCCTTTTGTTGCACTCATCTTTAGTGCAAGATACCCTAGATACACCCTTCTGAGCCATTCCTTTCATTTTGTTCACCCAATATATTGTTTCGATACACCTATACACCTTAGCCTACCCTGTAGTCTTTATTTGTGATTGGGAAGTCATCATTTGCAAGTTCAAGGTTCGAGTGGAAAGGTTCGGAAATCGCGCTTTCATCGACAACATTTCTGAAGATCATTGAAGACCCCCCGAATTCCCATTGTTCATCTCAAGTGGGGGATATTATGTTAGTATTGATTGTTATGTTGAAAAAAAAAAGTTTTTATGATTATGATTATTGTAAAGTGCGATGTTATAAGCACTGTAGTATGAGCTTTATTGATTTAGTATCGAGGAGGCCACCTCGGTCACATTTGAAGATTGGAGTTGGTAGTTATGCCAACAGTTAGAAAAAATGTAGTGTGCCCATCACGACGTCCTCTAATGACACATCTACCTTGCATTTCATGATCCGGTTTCTTGACTTCAAAACTTGAACTTTGAGCGGATGGTAAGTGGTGATGACTTGGTTATAGATTTAGACTACCTGCTTGTTTTTTTTTTTTATTATTTTACACCAATTATATATCTCATGTCTTATCCTACCCTTTAGTCATGAAGCGTGTCTAGGTGATGCAGCGAGCAATCTTTGGTGTCTTGGCCATGGGTTTGGTCATGTATCATTGATTTTGTCCACTTCGCCGAGACATGTTAGTAATGACGAGTCACCCCTTAACCTTTGTCGTGTCTACCCATATTGCCTTCGAGAATTGTTTAGCCCTTAACTCTAGTGGTGGAGATTTGTGTAACCGCCAAACTTATGATAGAATACATGCAATGACTGTGCGATTGAGTAATCACCCCGAAATTGACACTTAGAATAGTTGAGAGATTTGACTATTTGTTCCCCGTTCGTGAGGTGTTCGGATTTGTTTTATTCTAGCATAAGGAATTTGTAAACTCATATTTTCCAAGTTATGGGAGATATCTCTTTAGGAATCTATCTAATAAGGTCTACTTGAGAGCAAGTAGAGTTCAAGTGGGGGGATATTTGATAACATCAAATAGTCCTACATATTAAGTGTCAATTTCCCCCATTTATGCTCGTTATTTATATCATTTATATGGATTTATGCTTGTTTTTCATTGTTTTCCACTTTCAGGTAAATTACGAGCATTGGAGCTAAAGAGACGCGGAACTGGAATCATATCTAAAAATTTATCACATTATGCTATTTTGAAGAAGGTTACGGCGTAACTCATCTCTCACATTACGCCGTAACTATTGCGTGACTCAGTATGCCAACTTATCAGAAGGTTACGGCATAACTCCTCCCAAAGGTTACGACGTAACTACATTAGGTCAAAAGAGGTTCCACGCCGCTGATACTTACCCCGTAACTACTGTATCTCTTATGACGTAACCGAGTTTATTGAAGACTACGGCGTAACCACTCATTAGGTTACGCCGTAACCAGCCGATCTAGTGCATTTTACGATGAAATAGAAGGTTACGGCGTAACTCCTATATTGGTTATGCCGTAACCCAGATCTGGCCTATAAATACCCCACGAATTCCAGCATTTCTAATCATCCCATTCCACACACAACACTCTGAGAACGTGGGAAAAAGCTCAAGGCACGTCTAGAGGAGCATACGGAGCTGTTTCCAAGGGAGAAGTCACTCCATTACGATAAGCATTAGCGTTTTATATTTATTTTACTTTCAATTCATGTATTTCGTACCTTTGAATATTGAATTGATTTGCATAATTAATATGAGCGGCTAAGCACCTTTTGGTGCTAGCCTAGTTATGATTCTTTAATTGTTTTGTTTGCGTTTACTTTACTTCCGTACAATTATTTCTAAGTGTATGCATGCATAGTTCATTGGTAGCCACCCTTGGTTCAGTAGTTTTGAATGGCGGTATAGGCCAGTTGCCTAGGAGATATGACCAACTGACCCTAGGTGAAATGAGATTTGAGACGGGAAAGGTAAGATATGACCAACTGACGACCCTTTCTACTTGTGCAATTTGACCAACTGATCACCTATCGTTTGGATGAACTTAAGAATTGGGGGGTGTAGTGTCTAAGTTCCTAACAGCCGGGCACTCACTATTATGAATCTAGCATGTAGCGGTACTTAATGACTTGGCTTAGGACCGGGAACAACAGGACTTATGAGTTGCACTGATTTCTCTGTGGTGGCATCTTTGCTGATAGGTTATGGCGAATTGGCCAAATGTTTTCCTCTCGACTTTGACCCCACCTGAAGTAATTGGAAGTAGGTAGACGTAGACATAACTAGCTAGGAGGATTAACTAGGTTGGCACTACTTCTCTCTATTGATTTCCCTTTATCTTTTATCTGTTTTTATTTACTTTATTCTGCATTAGTAGTTTAATTAATTAAATCCCTATCAAAACTATTATTCTGTGACAATTAGACTTAGTAATAATCCAACACACATAGCTCTTGGGACGACCTCGGCTTTACCGTTTACTACACTACACACGACCGGGTACACTGCTCGTTAAAGCACTAGGGTAGACCATAGGTATAGGGAGACACTACAAATATTAAGACCTGGTTAGTAAAACTTGCATCAATAAACCTTGTAGTTTTTCCCATGGACAACCGCACCATGACTTTGTTGCAAAAGCTATGATCAAAGGAATACGGAGAAGGATCTAAAGCAAAGATGAAGTTTGCAAGACGTGATAGGAGCATTGCATATGGGAGCACCATTTTGTCCATGCTTTTCACACTCGCCATTCTCTTAATCATGTAATATGCAAGGTTGAAGCGAGTCTCGGTCACAAGGCAATAAATCATGAAGCTCAAGCACTCATTGGGGTGATCCTTGTTCCCTCCCAAGCAAAGCACATTCTCCCTAACTACGACTTCCCTTTTCTTATACAATGGGAACATCTCGGAGAGCTCCATTTGAAAAGGATCCCTATAGATCACTTTGGAATTTCTAGTGACCCTCGATGGGGATGCCCTTTGCATGAACACAGTATCCCTTACCATGGTTGCTTCCGAGATTCTCATGTGGTAGACTTCATGATGATCAACCATATCGTGTAGCTCCGCCAAAGACCATTCATTGGAATACATGCAAACTCCTTGATATGGAACACGTAGTATTCTTCCAAATTCTACAAGTGAAAGGGTGTACTCATGCTCATTTATGATGAAGACAATTGAGATGGTCCCGTTCTCATTGCTAACTATTCTCATCATTTTGTAGAACTCAAGAACGAACACCGAGCAAATTTGTTCGTTTATGTCTAAAAGACAATCAAAGCCAATTGTTCCAAAAACTTCTCGGATGTTGGTGTTAGCAAGGAATGATGGTTCTACCACACGACCTTCATGAAAAAGTCTCTTTTCGAGCAACTTGAAAGCTTTCCTATCCTCCGGACTAAGTCCATCCTTTCGATGATACATTGGGATGTAATAGGCGGTATCATGATAATCTTGTTGGCGGTTACTAGGCATGATTGTTCCTATACAACAAAACCACAATGTGGTGTTAATTGTGAATAGTAGCCTAAAGGGTTTGATCACAATTTTGCTCAAAACATCTTCATTGAATTCAAGAAATGAGTTTAATTTGTATTAACAATGTTAATTCTTTGATTTGGATTATCTTAGAAAATAATGTGGTGACAAATTATGACAAACCCATTTGAACCCAACTTCTAAAGATGCAAATTGTAATCCTAGAAATCAAGGAATAAAATTAACAATGTAGTGAAGATTATACTTACACAAGAGATTGTTTTGCTTGAAGGAAATGATCAATTTGCTCCTGTGAACAGTAACTGGGTTTTTGTTCGTGAGTCTTTGAAAGGGAAAGTGATAGTGGAACTTTCACAGTGATCATTTCTAACTTATGTTGTCTTCTGTTGCACGGATCCCACGGATCCCTTGCATTAGGGATCCGGCTAGTTCAAACTCAGGGATCCGGCATGGCAGCAAAAGTTCAGCTTAAGTATTCCTTGATAACTTTGGTTTGGGTGTTCTAAATTGCCTAGAGTTGACGTTTAAGCTCTATAACTTGTGGTTTGGGGTTTTGATGGTTTAATACTAATCCTATTTGACGAGGTTCCCTTTTTATAAATAAGTCATAATTCTTTGGGAGGTTTTTCAAAGATTATGATAAAATCCTATTTTATCATAATATAAGAAATTTCACATGGATACTCATTGACATAGATGAAATGTCAATAGTCCTTTTGTAAGGAATAATGATCAAAGCTATCGAATAATCGAGATATCATTATTACAGGTTTATAGTGTAGTCTATATAAATCAATGAGGAATACTATTCTTGATGATGATTTTAATATTGATAACTACTTAAGTAATTACTAATAAAGAGTAAACATACTACTAAGACTTTAATAATAATAACAAAATGTAAATTAATAAAGATTATACCTTTGCTAAATATTCTTTTTAAGGAAAGAAATATTTAGAGAAATTCTTTGTAATCTTCTTAGGATCCCCAAATCCATGTATGGGGAATACATTGCTAAATATTCTTTTTACGAAAAGAAATATTTAGAGAATTTCTTCATGATCTTCTTGGTATGCCCAAATCCAAGTATGGAGAATTCTTAACAAGGAAAATATTAGAACGTTCTATCATTGTCCAACATTAAACAATATAATAAAATTTAAAACATGACAAAAAAAATCATTCTTTATATTTTTCAAACATACACGGATCGTATCAAGTTTTTAAAGTACAACGTACTCTAAGAAACTTGGTAACGAAGCTCTGATGCCAATTGTGGAAAACTAGATGGGGGGGGTTGAATAGTTTTACCAATTAAAAACTTCGTTTTAAAATTTTTAGATCGACTTATGTCAATCCATTTGGATGTGTATGTTGGACATTGATAGATAGATATATAAATGTGTAATGAAAGATAAAGAGTAAGAAGCACATAACCACGACACGAGTATTTATAGTGGTTCAGCTACAAGGACACCTTCCTTGCCCTACTCCAACTCCCAGAGTCACCTACTCGAGTTAAGTAATCATTACACGACACCAATTCCTTTTGGCGGAGAAGCCTTCACAAGCGCTACTCTTTTTCCGATACTAGGCTAACCACCGGGTTCTTTCACAAGGGAGAACCACACCTACCACAACGTCGCCTACCCTTTATCCGGTACTAGGCTAAGTACCGAGTTCCATTACGATGGAGGAACTACTACCCAACACTATAAAACACCTAACCCCAAAGGAGACCCACTCTTTATTACAACACCATCAAGGATATCAATATCCTTGGAAACAAACTATCACTATTTGTATAACGATGCACCTCATCGATTATACGACCTTGACATCCTTCACTAATGCCACTTGATTTGACTCCTAGGCATCTTTCACTAATGCCCTTGACACGAACGCTTGGCACCTTTCACTAATGCCTTCGTCTTGACTTCTTTAGCATTCTTCACTAATGCTTTTGACACGGACGTTAAGCACCCTTCACTAATGCTTTCATCTTGACTCTTTCGGCATCCTTCACTAATGCCTTGGACACAACACTTCTATAGAGGAAGAAAGAAACATCAACAAGAGAACCTCAGTAGTATTGATGATGACGAAGCATGGAAACTCATGGACTTGAGCTTGCTCGACTTCAAGAAGTGGTGATCTCACCTTTAAGAGGAACCTAGAGAATCACACAAAAACAAAAGACAAACTACATAGAAAAGATCCTTATGATATGTGGTTAGAAGGTTACAATACTTGGGGAAAGTATGTGTGGGAGTGGCAACCTAAAAGGAAGAAATGACTCACTATTTATAGAAGAAAACAGCTACTGTTCCACGGATCCCTCACTTGAGGGATCCGTCAGATCTATCTTGGGGATCCGTGGGACGCTCCCTTTTGCCCATGGGTTTTGGGTCATGGGTCATGAGTTATGGATCATGGGTATCCAAGTAGATACAATGTATCTACAAGATGCAATGCATCTAGTTCATGGGTCATGGATTAAAACCATGGGTCTTAGATATTCAATGTATTTGGTCAATGGGTCAAATACTTAAGTTTCTACCCATTTATATTACCCATTATAATACATACTAGTTATGTATATATTTGCCCAATATGTAAACACTAGTTGTTGTACATATGTATTACTAAATCATAAAATCACTTATACCTGTTTTAGTATTTTATGTGAAAACGTAAATGTGTTAGAAAACTATTGGCTCAAACTATTTACGTGTTTTATTTGTTTAGTTTAAAATGATTTTACGTTTGTTATCGACAAAACATTAGAAGATCGTAAAATATAAATAAACGTTTTTACGACTTATTTGTATTAACAATGTTTTCTAAGAACAATTTGTTTGAGCAATATGGAACGATAGCAAGAGCTGTCTTTTTCTTTGTTGCATCCACATCAGCAATAAATGTCCTAATTGACTTTGGTGACATTTGATCAACATCCAATGTTGTCTTACCATTTTCAACATAAACCTCTATCATCTTATGGTCATCAACAAGATCTTTCAATATTTCTAAATTAGCGCTCTCACTTAAGCTATACAAACCATAATCTAAATTACTACCATGCTTAACAAAGTAATAGTAATTTTTGGAACCAAACTCATAACCCAATTCATACATAAGAACATCTAACTCTTCGACTGACACACTATCAACATCAACCAAATCAACTAAATTTTCCATACCTTCAAGCATTAGATTCTACCAGGCCAGTATTTAAAAAACCATTGTGATGAACCCTCATGCTAAACATATTAGATCTACCACATGAAAACATGTGAATATATGTTTAGGGCATTCTAAAAACTTAATTGGCAAACAATAAATACCCTAATTAGAAATTCCAATGACTAAAAAAAAAAGTACCGTATTTCTTCTTAGCAGAATCGTACAGGACGGTATCATCAACTGGATAACCTGGATGTCTTCTTACTTTTAACCAAAGTTCTGGGACGAAAAATAATACAGACTATGTGTTTATGGGGCGGGAAGATGGTTACATTACATGTGGCAATAATTAAGAAATTTTTAATTGAAATAAAGAAATGACAAATGTGCCCTTGGACTAAAGACAAATCAAACGCCAACTGACGTCCTTGACTAACAGAAATATGGTCAAAGGACCAGTTACGAGTATGAAACTTGAAATAGGGACTCCGGACGATGAAAAGGCGCAAGTTTGTCCCATCGCGATGCGCAGTGACAAGTTTAGGAACCAACGATGTATTTTAGTCTAAAAAATAAAATAATAAACTTGTGAAACACTCAAATCTTGTCCAGAGGGAAAAAAAAGCTTTTGAAACACTCAAATCTTGTCCTGAAGATGACTATATACAAGGGTCAAAATGCCCTCACATGAGTGGAACGTTCTAAATTCAAATTCAACAGACCAATTTAATGGACGTTTGGTCAAGTGACAAGTACAAATCATGAAATCAACAAGAAGGATGGAAATTGTGTAATCGATGAAGTTTAAAGATGAGAGGTGCAATTGACTGCGGATCACATGAGCGGATTTTGTAATTAACTCGTTTTATATTAGATATTCATACTTAAATTATGAAGATGCTGAAATGAGCAATTAGAACAACTTAAACCAACAAACATCGGCTTTATTTCAAAATGATAGACTTTTCAAACCATCTACAAAAACTAACAAAATCATAATTCCCACAAATGTCAAAAGAACACCAATTCTCAAGAATATGCAGGTCTGGAGAAAGTTATAAAAATGCAAATGCAACAAAGATATCATTCTAAACACTTACAAACCTTGTTCTTATAGAGTGTAGTATGTGGACTTAAACCAATGAGTTAAAGAGAAGAAAACGTTAAAAAGATGACCCACTGTCCGACAGGGAATCACCACTCCGAAAATTGCTCTTGGAATTCCCATTTGAGGATATCTTGGTGAAAAAAAGATCATGCTCAGTTTTATCAACAAAAAAGTTGACATATTTCGGGATAGGAGGCATGTTCACATTGGAAACTCCTTCAAGCATCTGTTCCACAAGACTCATTGAAGGCCTATTGTCTTCCTGATCTTGAATACACCAATATGCAACTTTGAAAATTCTGGTAACTTCATCAACACTAGCTTCCCGGTTTAACCTACTATCTATTAGGCTAAGGATGTCACCTCCCACCATAAGAACACCTAGCCAAACTAGGGAAGAAAGAAAAATTTGAACCTTCATATCGCTCTGTGTTTCTTTTGCCATGCACTAATTCAAAGAGCATCATTCCATAGCTAAAAACATCTGCTTTGGCTGTGATGGCCACCCCTGATAACCATTCCGGTGCTAGATACCCTCTGGTCCCTCTAACAGTTGTCAAAACCCGACTAAAGTCTCGACTTAAAAGCTTTGCAAGGCCAAAATCTGCAATTTTTGGGTGGAAATCAGCATCTAAAAGAATGTTTTCTGGTTTTATGTCGCAGTGAATAATACAGTCTCTGCACTTCTCATGGAGATAAACCAACCCTCTGGCAATTCCAAGTGCGATGTGATACCTAGTTTTCCAGTTTAGAACATTATCTTGTTTTTCATGGAAAAGGTGTGAATGTAGAGAACCATTTGGCAAGTAATCATACACCAGTAACTTGTTGTCACCTTCTGCGCAGAACCCACGAAGACGTACAAGATGAATGTGTTGGATGGTCCCGATTGTGCTGACTTCACTCCTGAACTGCTTCTCTCCTTGGCTGATACCTTCAAGTTTTTTCACCGCCACAATGGATGAATCACGCAGTACTGCTTTATAAACTGAACCAAAACCACCACCTCCCAATTTATCTGAGAAATTCTTTGTTGCTGCTTGTAGATCTTTGTAAACAAACGCCACCAACGATCCCTCCATTTTTGTTTTTCCGACCAATACCCTTTTCTTCCTGTATATAATAAGCAGAATTAGACCCAAGAATAAAAAGAGACCTACAACGGACCCAGCAACAGAACCCACAGGGAAACAGTTTTTCTTTCTATAAATTGGGAGGTCTTTAGAAGCAATTTTGATGTACATTGTTTTCCCGTTAGCATCGTCTTCTGAAAGATCTAAAAGCTCTCCATCCCACAGTGAACACTCGTTATCGGCAAAAGAGTAAGCATTGCAGGAGCAATTGTTCATACATGTGGTATGACATTCTCCAGCACTACCAGCGGCCGCAAACTTATTTGAAGGCAAATTTCTTACTTTAATCATGATAAAATTGGAACTTTCCTCATTTCTCCCACATTGCAACTCCGTTTTTCTAACACACCCAGCAGAGAAATCACTCTGGTTCCAATCACTTTCTGATCTAGGCTTGAAGCCAGTCAAGCAATTACAGAATGGCAATTCAGTCTGCCTGCAAGTACTGAAACCGCCACATAAAGCATACACCTGACATTGTGTTCTAGGTTGAGACCAAAACAAATTCCACTGCTTCCTACTTTCCAACCATGTTTGTTGTTCAAGTTGACCAGAAACACCAATAAACATTCTTGATATGATGGAAGGATTATACACAGAATAAGTGAAGTAACTCTCATTCACATTTGAAATAAAGGTAAAGTTATAAATGTAATTCCTCCTCATTTCCGGTACTAAACTAAATATTTGTCCATTCCAAGCCCCGCTAGTCCAATATTGATGGGAGCCATTCCTCTTGCAAATATACTCTTGACCAGTCGGGTCAAGCTCTAAAGAAAAGAGTCCTACAGCAGGATTTTCTTCACTTTTCCATGAAGTAAGAAGCTGCTTCTCTTTCCTTCTAAAATCATAAGCAAGTTTAGCACCAGGCAACCAAGTATTAACTGGGTGGTCAAAACTCTGCCAAACTGGTTCAGCTGAATTTGACCCGTCTGTCAAAACTAGGTTACCATCATCATGAATAACAGTAATCACAGAATTCAAATTGGTGGTGGTGACATTTGTGGACCAGATCTGTAACTTAAACTCGTTTAAGAGCACTAAGTTACCATCTACGATTTTTAGTTCAGAATTAACAATGTCAGAGACGGGATTTTCTCTGTTTGCTACCCACGGAAGGAGGATTAGAAGCAACCTTCTTATACCAAATGCCTACGTAATAGTTGGAAGAGCTGCCTGCTTTAAAAAAACCAAGCACAAAATTATCACGTTTGGATGTAATTGTTTGGTCCCCGGATAGAGAATGGTTTGCAGATATTGTGTCAGCTGCAGATGTGAGACAAATGGCCATAGAGAAACAAAGGAGGAGCATAAACGCCATTAAACAATTAAATTTTTTGTGAAGCGCGTGAGTGATATGAAAGTGGAAAGTAACTGAGAGAGAAAGATGCACACAGAGATGGCTCATATCAGATGCAGAAACATACTGCCAATATCGGATTTTATAGAACATGAAACTCAGTCATAACCCGTAAAATGGTTCATAACCCGTAACTTAGTGGTCCACCCACCTTCCACTATATAATGTTTCCTACGTGGTGGGACTCACATTATACATGTTTCTCCATTAAGTCCAATCAAAACTGTACCAGAGATTTTAAGAGTCAAACTGTTTTAGTTAACAATTTATCATCAGAATGATCTTCGGTTGTTAGTTTCACACCACAATTATACCTTCTTAGCACACTCGCCCTAGTTTTACGACACAAATAATGTTTTGTGACCCTTTTACGCTTTACTTTATCTTCTGTAAAACTATTGCAGGCAAGATCAAACTTACATTTACCTTCTACTCTTTTTCTCTCTTCCTCAGTCTCAGATTTTTGACATAAACTCGAAGCTCCAATAATGTTGCGAAGATGGTAACGAGGATCAACATAAGACGATGATGAAGACACAATACCTTTGATGTTGCTTGGGCATAGAAACTTAACGAACTCCAATATCTCTGGGAAACACGAGTGATCTGAATATGGTACTGTATAGATGTACTGATGGTGTTTTTCGATATTATTTGTATATCTATTTCGCATGTTCGTATGAAGGTCGATGCTCGTCTCTGTCTTCATTGAAGAAAGATCACAAGACTTATCCTTGCATCCAGCTTTCTTTAGTGCCCACGGAAGACCAGATGGCATGATTCCAATGGTTGGGCGCATAGTATTTAACCCTTCTAGAGTTTCAACAGAAAAACTGTAACGAGGAACAGCTCGTACTCTTGTCAACGTCGTTTTCGTAGTGAAATTTGCATGTAATCCCAGAAGATGCATGGTCTGCAACCGCTCAGGCCACACCCAAATCTGCCAGAAAATGATAAAATTAATAAATACAAAGTAGGAAAAACATGAGTTTCTAGAGATTTTAATGATCCTAAAGTCTACATGGATGCAATGGTAATATCACCTACACAGATAATAAAGTCAAAATACAAAAACATACACATTCTGTCATAAAGTCATAGAATAGCCACTACTAGCTAATTACCTTTATTTTCAGCATTTTTGAGATGTAGAGTAGTAAATCCTCTTTTCCCAGTGAGTCTATACCAATGATAATGTCATGTTCAGGATACGAATTGATGATATTAACCACCTGCAGATAGTTCAATACAGAACAAGAAAAGAATTTCAGTGTCAATACTTACATACTAGGAAATGATTGTCAGGGGAGCACAGACAATCACGCAAACATTTCGCATAAGTAACTGATCCCGCAGTGTAAGATATGGGAATGTGATAACCCACGCGTAATAGGAAGACTGTGTGAAATAAGCGTGAGGAAAGGAGGATGCGGATATCAGATATTATAGCAAAGAATAGGACTTAGTTATACAGTTAACAAGAACGAAATCATAATCAAATAACGTTTCACAAGGAAAGAAAATGTCAGCTACACATCAAAGTTCCATACCATAAGAAAGAGTATAAGTTATTCTAGTTTTGCTGTGAGAGATCTTCCTAAAATTCACACTAGGTTATGACATTTGACAGAAGCACGTGATTAAAATAAACTATTATACTTCCAGACCTCCGACCTTAAAAATCACGGGCATTACAGGACTCTAGAACTGTGAATTAGATAGTTCAGCAAGAACAGTACATCACCTGTTGAGCAGCGACTTCCCGAGAAGGAAATGAGTAGGATGGGTTGCAATACGTGTTGTCTATGTAAAGGGTATCAATTTTATCATTCTTAAGAGCACTAAGAAGCATGGTCTTTCCCATTTGTGCAACCTCACTTGATACTTCCCAACGGAAATCCCCAGTGTAAAGCATAATCCCAAACTCACCACGGAAGAGATACATAAATGCACCTGCCACATAGCAAATTAGCAAGGTCAAGGGAACAATAGAACCAAAGAGACCAATAAACCTACAATTAGTTTTCAAAGATCTAGTCCAAGCACACTGATAAGGACAAGGTACCAATGGAAATTCTTTGCAGTTAATATTCTTTTCGTACATCAGCAATGTGTTGTACTTGTTCAATCGATAATGTCCATAACATACCCACAAACTGCAAAAGTCATGATCTATGCCTCTATGGCATATGCATATTTATCACAAGAAACGACATTCAAAGTTCAAACCAAATAATTTCATTTGAATATCCCATGTAATTGGCAATATACTTGTATGTTGTGCATCGTAAACAAGATATAAGTACGTTAATACCCAACAACCTACACATGACTATCTAAAATCAGATCATCTAACGTGAACTAGTTGAGATTCTAACCATATTACTCAACAATAACCCGATAAAGTATAAAGAAGTTATTCAATATTTCAGAAGGGGGACATAGTTTTGGACTAACCAAATGAAGTGACAAATACACCCTAACACGATAGAACTTATATCTAATCACGCTGTAACAAGCTCATTTTATGCCCCTTGGAGCGAAAAACGTCGTGCACAATACCATGCCAGTAATTTACTCACCACTTTGGTTTTTCCATTAAATTCACAGATTATAACAAGAAACTAGCCAATTCACGCAACAACACTCATCCGTCAAACAATTCGACATCAGTCACTTTCCAAAACAATCAACACTCCAATTTAACTACATTCACAACAATTTACATCACGCGCTACTTAACTACATTCTTACCTACATCAATATCAACTAACAAAATAACTAATTATACATTTTAATTACCAGGACAGTGATTAGCATCAATAGCCATAACCTGAACCTTAGTTTCCAGCCCCGCGCTCGGCGAAACCAACGACAACGAGTACCATCGGCCGATTTCGATAACTCGGAGCAAGGAGAGGTCGAAACCAGGGAATTTGGGGTGGAAAAGACGAGCGGTGATACGAGAACAATAAAGCGGGCCTTTGTTCCAACGAGGGGATAAACCGACGGTGTGATCGGCGTGAAGATGAGTTAAGAAGTAGATTTGACTGCCTGAACTCCACTGGTCTACTGATATCATTCGTTTGTCCATTTCGGAGTGTTTGGATTTAGGGTTTGGGGTTTGGTAATGGTGATGATGATTAAGTGAATTTTGGCGGGTTTTGAAATTGTGAATTTTGAATGAAAATAAGTTCAGTTTCAAGTGGGGTAACGGATCTTCCTTTTTGAGAGGGGTGTTTGGGGTTGTTTGAGGGGTTTGTTGGCCAAGTGATCTGTTTAAAAACCCTTGTTGAGTATTTTGAAATGTAAGGTAAAAAAAAAAATGGTTAAAAATCGTTTGAAAATGGTCAAAGAAATACCGATCGGATCGTGTACATCAAAGCTAAAAAAATCCCAATCCATTGGCTTTGAAAAAAAATCCCAAGCCATTGGCTTTGTTTAAGGATGTCTTGTTTTTCATTATGTATATTTTGAGGGTGTTGGAGTTGCTAATTTTCAACAAAAATGTTTTTTGAGTTACTTATATTTTATAAATAAAAATATAATAATGATCCGAAAAATAATTATGTGTCAAAAAAAATTCAATTAAATCAGTTATAAGGCTAGTTTTTATGAGATGAAGTATCACTTTCACATCACTCATCCTCACTTTCATCATCACCTTTATTTTTGCACATAGAAGTGGTCTGCACCATTTTATTTTATTTTATTTTAATTTTTGAGTGTGTGTATGATGTATCATTGTATTGTGGGGAATGCTTGTATAAAGCGAGTATCTTTTATATTTTTGGTTTGATAGTGACCATAAATGGTAAAATAGTGGTGATGTGACGTTGACGCGGTGGTGATGACAATAAAAACTAGTCTAAAATCTTAAGTTGAATATGGGAGTAAATAAGTAATTATAATTTTATGTTAAATAAGTATTTGTCAAGATGTTTATCAAAAACTTGTTAATCTACACAAAATATACAGATAAACAAAAGCAGTTTCATTATGCAAAACTAATTCTGCTTAAAAAGCAGAAAATAATAAGCATAATAAGCAACCCCAAAAATAAAGCAGCTTTTTGAATAAGTAATTTGGGAGAAGATTATTGAAATTATGCTATTGAAACCGAAATAACAGGTCAGAAATTTGCCTATAGTTGCAATCAAAACTTAAAGCAATCCAAATGGTAAATAAGAACATGCCATAGCTTAATTACTTAAAACTTTAATAGGTAAGCAGATGGTAACATACTTATTTGTTAATTTGTAAAAAGTATGTGTAAAAGCTTAATGTTATCAATAATGATCTTCAGCTGCATTTGATTAGAAAAGGTAAATATATAAATAGTTTTGTCCAACACTATAAACAACTTATGAGTTTATCAACTTGTAAAATAAGCAGAAACACACTTAAATAAGCAAACCCAAACACCCTTCCAGATTGCATTTCAAAATCAGCCTACCGTGTTAGACACAACATATAAGAACATCAATAAAACTCATTTTCAAAGATTAAAAAAAGTAACATTACTTAAGTAGAACATCCTTTCAACACACCTGTATTTGTAGATGGACATCTAAAACACAAAAGGCTACACATATAATAACATAAACCAGGCGTCCAGACCATCACGGTTTAGACAAGGTTTCTGTGCTAAGCCAAGACAAGGTTTCTGTGCAGGTAGACACGGTCAGAGCTTTAGCACACACAGATCACCGCTCAAAGCAAAGAAATCAAGAACAAATGTAGATATAACTTCAATGCTTGTGTGTATCAATTATAAAGCAAACTCAATATCCAGCATAACAACAAATGTGTTTCCAAACCAACATCAATGAAAATAGTCATGTCACACAATTAACAAACGATATCCAAAATCTTGTAAAGGAAAAACACGCACAAACCACAAGTTTTTTTATTCTTTCATCTCAAGCGGCTCTCAGCAATCCTTCACTGTGAGTTCTTCGCATCGCAAGATCCGGTCTGAAGCTCACAAGTTTGCTACTCACATCAGGAAACTGATGTCTATCACCTGTCACCTTAACCCCACTTGGTGGTAGCCTCACATGCCGTCCACGACCACTCACCGCTTGACTTTTCCTACCATGTGTTGCCTTTTTCGATTCAGCCCTTACCCCACGGTCAATTTGATGTGCAGATATCCCGAGCCGAGCAGCTCGGTCAGCGGAGTCTTTCATGGCACCAGTTTTGATTGATTGCCTGTTAAAGTAGGCAAGATGAGGGAGTAGACCAAGAAGGAACTTCTTGAGTTGTTCATCTCCTATGTTTTTCTGGGCAGGGTTGCCTTCGAGGCTGATGGCTTGTAAGGAGTTGTAATTAGCCGCAAGCTGCCCTAGGTTTTTCGTTGTGGACAGCTTGTTGAAACGCAGATCCAAGACATTCAGTTTTAAGAGACGATGGAGACCCTCCACCTCACTTATTTTGTTTCCGGCTAAGTATAGTTCTTTCAATGATGAACACGACGCCAAACCTTCCAACAGCACAAATTTACAATTTAGTACAATAAAATTTATGGAAATTAGACAATATAAATTTAAGAGGAGAAAGCACTAACCATGCCCAATTCTGAGAATCCGATTGTAGCTAAGATCAAGTACGCGCAGTCTCGTGAGTTCTCGAAGCCCTTCAATGGTGGAGATGCTGTTCTTTGACAGATTCAAAATATGTAGTCCTCGAGGAAGTGAACCAGCAGTTATTCTCACTAATAGAACAAATAATAACATCAGTAAACGAAACTGCATACGAGTTTAATATTAAACTCAAAAGATCAAATGCATACCTATCGAATTTCCAGACAAATTAAGCGCCCTGAGGCTCGAGAGAGCACTCAGAAATGGGATCACAACTAACCCATGGTTTGCAAGCTGAGCTGTCGTGGCGGCAGCACTCAGAGATGATATGTATCTTTTAGCAGCATCCATGCCCGGAAGGGCTTTAGCATCGTTCTTTGATGTTGCCATGGGATCCAATATAGCGTCTTTACCGTTTTGCACTTCGGGATCAAGGTTCGTAAGCACATCGGTTTCTTCCAACGAAGAAGAATGCTGGAGATCCATAACCCATTTTTCGATACGTTTCATCTTAAAATCCTCATTAGGCAATTCCTCCCACTGACAATCCGAATAATCTTCTTGGATGCCTTTACCCTTGTCCAGTTCATTCACCCCAGGGACAATCCAGTCTTTTGCTGAACCCTCATAGTCATAAGCATCCTCACCATCACCATCACCGTTGCCATCATCACCGTCAGTTTTGTCAACATGGGCTACACATTCATTTTCTATTCCCTGCTCAGGCGAAGTTTCACCAGCATCATTATCAACCGATTTATCGCTACGTCGCGAATCTAACACCTTCAAATCCTCAGAAGAACGAGATTTTTGAACCACATTGGCGTGAGTCGAATGCAAATATGGCATAGACTTTGATTTCACAATGGCGTGTGAAGTGCCAGTACATGCAGCAGAAAATCGAGTTGAGTTATCACCAACTTCTTTTTCAGATCGTGGCTGGTCATCAGGGGACAAATCGGATGCATTATTATTAACCAAATTTGAGCTTATCTGAGGAGAAACAGAAGCACGACCTTGCTGATACTCGTCTCCACTACGATTGCCACGAGAAGAAGATGATTCGCCACCTGATGTGATGTCTTGATAGTGGGCCAGGCCACTTCCTAAAGATATGCTCTTCCTCATCCTTCTGATTTCATGCGCATGTTCGCTATCGGTGTCGTTCATGCTTTTTAGTCCTTCAGATTTCCAATCTTGACCCATGGAAGATGGTGACAGGTTGGCATTGATGCCTTGAGAAACTTCTTTAGTAAAGACGGGATCTTTCTTCGGTTTACTTATGTTGTAATCTTCCAATGTTTTTTGCATTGTTTCGGTGGGCAGGTGGACAGTTTTCTGCATATAAAAAGATACAGCGGTCAATAACAAGGGTTATATGTCCAAGAGTACTTACAATATAAACATAAAAGAGATTAGTTTGCTGACCTTTGATTTTTGAGAATTAATAGAAGAATGAAAGCACGAGAATCTAAACATTCTGATCAAACTTGTGGAGGTGACTCGCGTTTTATTGACTTTCTAATGTAACGACACAAATTCACAAATCAGCTACATCTAGAAGATTGAAAATATTAATACAAACAGTCTACAGCTCGCGTTATGAAGTTGCAGATCGTAGTGGTCTTTAGCCGTAATCAAGTGACAATCCGACTGAGACACGCCGCAATCTCCAGATGTGTGAGGATCTTGACCTTCTCAAAACACATAGTAGAATTACTCCTTCATTACTATCGCCCACCGCAAGGCTAGTGGAGCAAGAACGGTTTAAATTTGTTGTATCTGCCAGACTGAAACGACTCCTTTGGGTCCTATTGGATCCCAGTTCTTAACATGTGTAAGAGACAAATGCCTGATAAATTTTCAAAACAAAACATTAACAACATGTTTAACAGCATTTGATTTATAGTAAAATTGAGTAGATAATATAATTAACTATTAGACATCGCAATACAGTAAGTCAAGACAAGTTGATCACATCAACTTATTTGTAGATATCATATAGAACAAATACATCTTTTTCACTAACGAATTAACAAAAAGATAATGGTAATTTCACTACGATGCATCTTGAACCATCGAAAATCCTACTATGTGGCCACCATTTAAGCCACTATACAGTACTATTGTGGACCAGAACATTAATTTGTTTATTAAAATTTGGATATATTCATGACTCAGCGTTTAAGGCTTTTAGCCCAAACTCTAGCTCACGATCTTCTCCCAAATCTTGTAATTTGAGAATTTTTTACGCAGCGAGTTCGCCATTCAAATGAACAATTATAATATAATTTAATCCCTTATAATCAAAGAGATACCAAGTCTCCGCAATAGTAGCCCAATGGTTGAGGGACATGAATCGTAAAGCAGAAATCATGGGTTCTCTGTTGGGGGCAACACTTTATTTTTTTAGACACAAATATTTGAACCATAACAATCTTACAAAATACACAACTAGATGCGTATATAATATGCGAGCACGGATTGACAAATAGTCGTTAAATATAGATATCAGATTGCAGCATCTGCATATATACATCTATGTCTGCATGCGTAAGCTTTAACTAAGGGGGTGTTTGTTTAAGCTTATATGTGGCTTATAAGCTTATTTGTTTTTCGGCTAGCACCAATTTTTCGGCTTATTTTGAGACTTGTGGGCTTATATAACTTTATATGATATAGTAAACTTATATAAGCCAATAAGTCTCAAAATAAGCAGGCAAATTAGAGGGCTTATGAAATATAAGCCAAAATCAAATAAGCTCATAAACCCTCACATAACCGAATTCGCCAATTTCACAACCCATGTCCAAATCAAAACCATCTATCTAATCTAATCTAATCTAATCTAATCCAATCAACATATAAAACAAACAATTTTCAATATTAAAAAAAAAAAAAAAAAAAAAATATATTAATCTTAATCAATAAATCATCTACAATCCAACATAGTAAATTATAATCAAATAATTTTATACAAAC
>OU343219.1:193833802-194099917 GCA_910596185.1 Chrysanthemum makinoi | reverse complement strand
CAGATGCAGAAACATATTGCCAGTATTGGATTTTATAGAACATGAGAAGTCAGTCATAACTTAAAATGGTTCATAACCCGTAGGATAATTTCTACGTGGTGGGACCTCACAATATACATATTTCTCCATTAAGTCCAATCAATACTGTACCAGAGATTTTAAGAGTCAAACTGTTTTAGTTAACGATTTATCATCAGAATAATCTTTGGTGTTTGGATCGATATACTCTAATCAAACTAACTTAAATAGCTTGTTTAAGGTTTAACAACCTCGGATAAATCTAAGTTATTAATAAATAAACCTTGAACAAACTCTATTAAGTATCAGGTTTACTTAACAAGCTAAGAAGAATAACTTTTATTATTAACTCTAAATCTGCTTATTATGAAGATCCTTAAACAACTCTAACAATATCGAACTTCTCTAAAACTCTAAATAATGATTTATGAACTCGTAAACTCTAAGACTTCGTGCGCCTAATGCCAATCTAGGGGTCCTTTTATAGGCTCGGATAACCACTAGTCGGTTTACAATTTGTATCATACTTATGCGACAAGTAATCTATCTGAGAATATTGAGAGTTACAATACTTTCTATAAGAATATATGATTCTTTGTTCTGCAGTACTTTGACTTCATGTGTAGTACTTTGACTTTATCTTTAGCAGTGCTTTGACTCTTTGACTTTTGATGCTTTGTAGTTTTCTGATTACTTTATCAATCTTACAATTACTTTGTCAATCTTGACACTTTCATATCCCAACAATCCTCCCTAACTTGAATTCTACTAAGCTTGACTTCAAGTTCCTTTACAATTTATCTTTAAGACTTCATCTTTAAGGTGGATTGTTTCTTAGTCTTTGGATTGTAGCTTTGTAGTTTCTGTGCTTTGTCAAAGTATCTATAGAATTATTCCTTCTGACATCATCCAACAAGCTCCATCTTTGACAACGACAACATATGACAATTTGTACATTAAATCGGTTTAAGTTGCATACTATTCTCATCACTTCCAGGTGTGTTAACTCCTGTGAGAAGTGAATCATTGAAAATTTAATGGATTTAGATCTCTTTACCAAAGCCATTAACTCTGGAGTAGCCAAATGTTTTGGTGTGTAAGACCATGGCACATTGATAACCATATGATTTTTAGCAAATCAACAGATTTAAGTTGTCTTTACCAAAAGTTGTACCCCGGACTAGTTAGTTCTTTTATCTAATAGTTAACTAATTACCAATAATGGTTTTTCCACGTTTTACCACAAGCCATTTTCTTGTGGGCTAGCCAACTCTTCACATTAACCGATATGGTGAGTTGATTACCATACAACTTATTAGCAAGTTGTCAACTAAAAGCGGATTTGAAATATCTTTACGGTTTGTTTGCTCATGGATTAGTCAATCCTTTTGTAGCCATGGTGGATTGATGACCTATTGATGTTGCCATCTCAAAAACCATTTATTTTATTCAACCTTTGTTTTCAAAATATTTGTTACTTAACAAAAGGTTTCTTCCAAAAAGCACTTAAGCGGTTAAAAGGCACCAAGATACTTTGATGAAAGTCTTGTTTGATCAGCGATACTTTGAATAAAGTCTTGATTTATCAAAAATAATTTATTCAAATAAGATTTATACGGTCGGTCATCCTCATCAACAATAGTAGTCCAGTTGATAAATAAATTGATAACCATGCAAGCAGTTTCATTATCCTCTTCTACTTCCATTCCGTGCTCTAGCATTCTTCTCATAAGCTCAACAGTAAGAGGATATCTTCTATCTACAAACATGTGTATCATTGTACCATTTTCCAGCTCTAAAACATGAACACCGGACTCTTCAAAGAATCTCCGGACAATTTCCCAATTCTCTTGATTCTTCCAAATATCATCGGTGCTCTCTTCTTGATTTCCCATGCGGTTGTGAGATCTCCAAGTAAAACTAAACCAATACCTTCTAATGGATTATGTTCAAAGTAAGCTTTAACCACATGATATAAATAGAATAGATCCACTCTATCTATAATGTGCAATAAATCCAATAGCCTATTGAATACTCTGAAACTTTCATCTTCTTTATGAAACATCATATAACTTCCTTCTTTGGATTTCACAACTTCAAAAGCACTAATCTGAGATATGTTCATCTTCATGTCAGCATCTTCTTTGGAATATTCAAAATCTACTACTCGGAGATAATTCCTTAGTTCATCCCTAGTCTCAGGATCTTAACTCAACTTTTCTTTCTTTGAGAACTAAACATCGTAACTGGTTTTCCTTTTCTTTTTAAACTCTTCTTCCTTTCGTCGGTCAAGTAGCTTCTTCTCTAAAATCTTTGATGCCTGCAACATCCTTCTTATAAGCCTCTGTCTCAGCATCATATAGTCTTTTCATATCAACATAATTCAACCGCAATCCTTTATATCCTCGACCTTTCAAATAAGCCATCATAGCATTCATGTCTTTAGCTAGATTAGGTCTTCTTGGCATATATCTAAGGGTAGGTAGCGCAATAGTTAAGACTGATATTTAATTCATCTTGTAACTTCTTAGTGCTTCTCTACTCCGAGCTTCTTGCTTCGAGCTTCTCTATCTTTAGCATTTAACTCCTCTTGAAGCTTTCTACTGCGGCTTCATTTCTAGCAACTTCAATTGCTCTATTACCTTAAAGTTAGCTTTTTCTTTTTAGTTTCTACCAGAACACCCTTTCCTTTATCTTTAGGATCAATTGTAGGTTGAGAAGCTCTTGGTTGTTCCTCTTGAACTTCAGAAATAGTAACACCACCCCTTGGTTGTGATAAATCTTGCAAAATTACAACAATGAACTCATCATCACTTGCAGAATGGATGGGTTTGAGTGTAGCTTCTTCTTCTTGTATAACAGTTGAGGGACCAACAACTTCTTCATGTACAGATTGTTGAAGGACCGCTCCTCTTCAAAGTCCAACAACCTTGGTGCAATGCTTGCACTGTAGGATCCTTGTTGTTGAAAAGCTTTGATCTTGACTACCTTGATTTTCGGTACTTTGAACTGGAACTTGAACTTGCTCTTCAATCTTGAATGTTCGTTCTTCATCTTTTTCATGTGCTTTAGTACTTTCGAGGTTCATTCTCCTCTCAACATCTTCTTTCAAATTCTCTTCTTCTAAATTCCTCCCCAATTGAATGAGATGATTGTTGGTGAACCTTTGGCGTTTGCTTTTCTTAGACCGCTCCTTCTTCTTTGATTTGACCCAGATACGAAATTCTTGAACCAATGGCCACACAAAAGTCTTTAGCCTTCTAAACTTTCAATTTCTTTATCTGCTTGGCAGAGCTCGGTGAGTCTTTTCAACTTAACCAACTCCCTTGTCAAAACATAATTATCCAATGTTAATTCTTCAGGGGTACAGTATGTGAATCATCTCCTTGAATTGGTGAATGTTCCTCGATTGAGAAGCGGATCTTTTGGAGATAGAGAAGGTGAAAGCGCAACATCTTCTTGAACTTTAGTACTTGGGGAAGCGTGCCTTGTGGAGATCACGTTACCTTCTTTTGATGCAGCTTGTTGAAGCGGTACTTTTGATCACGTGCTTGCAGAGTGCAGTACTTGCGAGATGCAGAGTACCTTCTTAGCTTCATCTTCTTCATCACTCGAGCGGCTGAACAACTTCCATCAGAGAAGTAGTTAAGGGAGTATCCCTTCCAGTGAATTGATCACTCTTCCTAGCCATAAAGGTGAATATTTTGGCTTGTTGAACCACAACAGGTAAAAGATCGATGGCTTAGGAACATCAGAAAGTTGTTTATTGAGGAATCTTTGAACAAATCTTGGATACATTAGCCACTTTGAACTATGAGAGATGTGAGAAAGCATTCCATCAAGAATGAGCCTTGAAATTAAAGACGATGTAGCCAAACCCACAATAGCAGATGCTATATTTGATCCAAATTGCTCCCAAAAGTACTTTTGCACTAATACGATTGAAGCAACACATGTACTAAAAACTTCCATTGAGGGCAAGAGAGTTGTTTCCTAAATGTTTGTTCATTTAACGACCCTTCATAACCAATATGTCCAAAAGTATCCCATATCAACTGCTTATCAAACCGAATAGCCCCATCTTCATCATTAAACAACAAGTCTTCTCTAATGGAGGGTAATCTTCAGATTTCGGCCGACAAGCTGGCTCTAATATAAAATTCATCATTCTCCATATTTTCCCAGTGAGCCCAAAATTCTTGAATCCAAGGCTCAATTATATCCGGCTCCACTAAAGAGAATAGCCGATTGGCGATCGGTAAGATAATCAATGATATCATGAAAGAGTGTATTCGCCGGTCTTATCTAAATTAGCCACCATATTGTGCTTTAAAAGCGTTGGACGATTCGCCATTGTTGAATATGTGACACAATAAGAGATATATCGAATAATATAGAGCGATGAGAGAATTATGAAAAAGATTCTAATGTATCAATATGAGAGAAAATGAGAGAGTTATTTATAGGTGAGATTTAAAAATCACGTACCATAAATACCAAAGTTACCGTTAGAAGTATTACCCTCAATATTATCGTTGGAACAATACTTTAATAAGACAAACAAGACTTTTCCATTATGCGTACTTTCCCCCAGCCATTTTCCAAGCGATTACTTTCATAAATAACAATACTTTTCCAAATGCCTCAGTATAAGCTAAGTACATAAATATCCTCCCCTCAAAATGCGCAGGACTATACTAAATAGTCCTCCCTTAAATGAAGCTTACTAACTAATATACTCCAAAACATCCAGAAACTCTTGTCTCTGCCATGCTAAGGAACAACCACCATCAACAATAATATGATCTTTAAGTTCCTCTGCTGGTTGCCTGTCAATAAGATGAAAAGTTAGTTGCTTTGAGGAACCCAAGCCATTCTGACGTGTTCCCCTTGGAGTGACATATCACATTCTTTGAGTATATAATCTCCTTGTTTTCTAAAGCATGATCCAGTATTATCTTGTTATTCAAAACATGTGGATTTTCAAAACTTTCTGGGTTTTCAACACAACTCTCTTTTACAAGTTCATTCTCTTTTATCTTACAAAAACATCTAATTCACTTTTTGTTGAAAGTCTTGTTTGTCTCTCACATACTTTCCCTCTTAACCCATTCTGGTTTTACACGCGTGGTTCTGTGATCTAGATCCCTATGTGAATTATAATACCTTCTAGGTTGATAGTGATCTCCTAGGGTTCCTATTCCAAAGAGTGATGATTACCTTGTTTTGGGCGTTACTTTAAGAAATCTTGGTCTAGAATGCTGTACTTTGGAGAAATCTTGTGAGATCTGAAGGTTTTGGAAAAAGGTCTTCTCTGGTGTGGTATCTATGATTTGGTGAGAAATTTGTGATTAACCCTATTTGAATTATTCAGGACTCGTTTTTGCTCTCTAGGTTTCTGGTTGGCGGACACTGCTCTTTGGAAATTTGCTTAAGGTATTTTGAGTGATGTTCACAATCCTTGATTAAATGAGTAGGACTAAAACACACAAAACACGCTTTTGACCCATACTTCCAAAGTGATTTCTTATATGTCTATGACCAAAACTATTATGCCTTCTAGGTGAATGATTAAACTTGTTTTGACCAAAGTTATCCCAAAAGGTTTAGCAGCATCTTGTTTTTGAAAAGGTTTTCCCTGAAGTATGCTTGTGGAGCAAGATACTTTGAGTTGAAGGTACCGCTTGACTTTGAACATTGTTTTAGAGTCTCTTTGGGGTTTTCAAACCTAGATTGACCAAGTAGCTTTTTCCTAAACTCTAGACTGTCTACTCCAAAACGAGAAACATCGAGGCCTAGGGGTTGATGACTTCCATGGGATGGGGAACGCATGATAACCATTATCTTTCTTATACCGTGAGGTGGCTAATTGAATCCTCATTACTAGATGTGTCTACATAATTAATGAGTTCATCATCACTAGTGGTTATATCCTCTAGGTCATCATCGCTTGATTCTCTTCTATGTTATCAAAGACCATTCCAAAACCTAATCCAGTTTTAATATAAGCTCTCTCTCTGCTTTTTGAACATAAGTAACATGTGATAAACCGTACCTCCACCCCAAGCGAAACTTAGCTAACAAATCATCTCTTTCCTTAGTCAATTTCTTCTATTTCGAAATTTTAGCTTAATTTCCATTGACTTAGTTTTAACTGATAATCTTGTTGTGCATATTTTTCAGCCCAAGCTACTTCATTATTTTCATGTGTTAAGATTTTAGCTTCCATAGATTCTAAGGTAATTTGGTAACCAAATACCTCGATCTAGCCCTAGCACAATTATCTCTTTCATAAACATAAACATTAAGTACTTTCTGATAAAAATGGTGACACTTAGAACATACCGTTATAGATAGGGGTTGATCACGTACTTCAGTTGACATCTTTAGGTTTTCTTAGTCGAGTTTCCACACAAGCTCTGATACCACTTGTTGGATCGATATACTCTAATCAAACTAACTTAAATAGTTTGTTTAAGGTTTAACAACCTCGAATAAATCCTAAGTTATTAACAAAGAAACACTGAACAAACTCTATTAAGTATGCGAAATTTACTTAACAAAGCTAAGAAGAATAACTTTTATTATTAACTCTAAATCGCCATTATGTATGCGGATACTTAAACAACTCTAACAATATCGAACTTCTCTAAAACTCTAAATAATGATTTATGAACTCAGAACTCTAAGACTCGACGCTCTAATGCCAATCTAGAGGGTCCTTTTATAGGCTCAAGGATAACCCTAGTCGGTTTACAATTTGTATCCTTATACGACAAGTAATCTAATACAGAATATTCTAGAGTTACAATACTTTCTATAAACTAATATAACGCTCTTTGTTCTTGCAAGATTTGACTTTCATGTGCGGTGCTTTGACTTTATCTTTAGCACTTTTGACTCTTTGACTTTTCCCAAGATTTGTAGTTTTACAAGACTTTATCAATCTTCAAGACTTTGTCAATCTTCTGACTTTCATATCCCAACAATCCTCCCCTAACTTCTTAACACACTCACCCTAGTTTTACGACACAAATAATCTTTTTTTATCCTTTTACGCTTTACTTTATCTTCTAGAAAGCTGACTGCATAGTAAGATCAAACTTACATTTACCTTCTACTCTTTCTCTCTCTCCTCAATCCACGCATTTTGACATAAACTCGAAGCTCCAATAAAGTTGCGAAGATGGTAATGAGGATCAACATAAGACGATGATGAAGACACAATACCTTTGATATTGCTTGGGCATAGAAACTTAACGAACTCCAATATCTCTGGGAAACGAAAGTGATCGTAATATGGTAATCGATAGATAATCTTGATGGTTTTCGATATTATTTGTATATCTATTTCGCACGTTCATATGAAGGTCGATGCTCATCTCTGTCTTCATCAAGAAAGCTCACAAGACTTATCCTTGCATCCAGCTTTCTTTAGTGCCCACGGAAGACCAGATGGCATAATTCCAATGGTTGGGCGCATAGTATTTAACCCTTCTAGAGTTTCAACAGAAAAAACGTAACGAGGAACAGCCAGATTTTGTCAACGCCGTTTTGTAGTGAAATTTGCATGTAATCCCAGGAGATGCATGGTCGGAACGCTCGCCACCCAAATCGCCATAAAATTAATAAATACAAAGTAGAAAAACAGAGCTTTAGAGATTTTAATGATCCTAAAGTCTACATAGTATTTTATGACGCACACATTCTTCATAAAGTCATAGAATAGCCACTAGTAGCTAATTACCTTTATTTTCAGCATTTTTGAGATGTAGAGTAGTAAATCCTCTTTTCCAGGTGAGCCTATACCAATGATAATATCATGTTCAGATACGAATTTATGATATTAACCACTGCGGATGGTTCAATACGAGAACAAGAAAAGAATTTCCAAGTCAATACTTACATAATAGGAAATGACTGTGAGCAACCTGCATAATCACGCAAACATATCGCATAAGTAATCGATCCCGCAGTGTAAGATATCGATATGGGAATGTGATAACCCCGATTAGAAAGATGTGTGAAAAGCGTGAGGAAAGGAGGATGCGAGATCGATATTATAGCAAAGAATAGGACTTAGTTATACAGTTAACAAGAACGAAATCATAATCAAATAATCTTTCACAAGGAAAGAAAATGTCGCCTGCCACACATCAACGTTCCATAAGAGAGAGTATAAGTTATTCTAATTTTGCTGTGAGAGATTTTCGTAAAATTCACACTAGGTTATGACATTTGACGGAAGCACGCGTGATTAAAATAAACTATTATACTTCCGGACCTCCACCTTAAAAATCACGGGCATTACGGGACTCTAGAACGTGAATTAGAAAGTTCACAAGAACGAACATCACCCGTTGAGCGACTTCCCGAGAAGGAAAAGAGTAGGATGGGTTGCAATACGTGTTGTCTATGTAAAGGGTATCAATTTTATCATTCTTAAGAGCATTAAGAAGCATGGTCTTTCCCATTTGTGCAATCTCACTTGATACTTCCCAACGGAAATCCCCAGTGTAAAGCATAATGCCAAACTCACCATGAAGAGATACATAAATGCACCTGCCACATAGCAAATTAGCAAGGTCAAGGGAACAATAGAACCAAAGAGACCAATAAACCTACAATCAGTTTTCAAAGATCTAGTCCAAGCACACTGATAAGGACAAGGTACCAATGGAAATTCTTTTGTTAATATTCTTTTCAGTACATCGCAATGTGTTGTCTTTGTTCAAATCGATAATGTCCATAACATACCCACAACCAAAAGTCATGATCTATGCCTCTATGGCATATGCATATTTATCACAAGAAACGACATTCAAAGTTCAAACCAAATAATTTCAATTGAATATCCCATGTAATTGGCAAATGGCAATATACTTGTATGTTGTGCATCGTAAACAAGATATAAGTAAGTAAATACCCAACAACCTACACATGACTATCTAAAATCAGATCATCTAACATGAACTAGTTGAGATTTTAACCATATTACTCAACAATAACCCGATAAATTATAAAAGAAGTTATTCAATATTTCAGAAGGGGGACATAGTTTTGGACTAACCAAATGAAGCGACAAATACACCCTAACACGATAGAACGATATCTAATCACTGTAACAAGCTCGTTTTATGCCTTTGTATAAAAACGCCGTGCACAATACCATGCCAAGAATTTACTCACCACTTTGGTTTTTCCATTATATTCACAGATTATAGTTATGTAGTGGGTGTTTGGGATTGCTTATTTTTTCCGCTTATATGCTTTTTAAATGCGAAAGCAACTTTTCATGAGTAGGTAAGGAAGTGCTTCTTTCGTATTCTTTATTTGATATTAAACTAAAACTACCTTAACCAAAACCTTTTATAAATGAATTTGATTGAAAATATCTATTAAATTATTAGTATTAGGAGTATTATTGCTTTTTTACAAAATAAGCATATCCAAATGCTAGTTCCCCGAAGTACTTACTTTTAAGCGTAAAATAGCCAATTCGAAACTAGCCAATTCACGCAATAGCAAAAATAGCCAATTCACGAGACTAGCCAACAAGATATAAAGAGATTATAACACGAAACTAGCCAATTCACGCAACAACACTCATCCGTCAAACAATTTGACATCATTCACACTCCAAAACAATCAACACTCCAATTTAACTACATTCCCAACAAGTTACATCACGCGCTACTAAACTACATTCTTACCTACATCAATATCAACTAACAAAATAACTAATCATCAATAGCCATAACTCGAACCTTTGTTTCCATCCCGAGTAGTCGTGAAACCAACGACAAAGAGTACCATCGGCCGATTTCGATAACTAGAGCAAGGAAAGGTCGAAACCGGAATTTGGGGTGGAAAAACGAAGCGGTGATACGAGAACAATAAACGGGCCTTTGTTCCAACGAGGGATAAACCGACGGTGTGATCAGTGAAGATGAGTTAAGAAGTAGATTTGGTGCTCAACTCCATTGGTCTCGATATCATTCGTTTCTCCATTTCGGAGTGTTTGGATTTAGGGTTTGGGGTGTTTGGATTTTGGAATTGGGGGTTTATTGAATTAAAGTGGAATTTGGGGTTTGAAGGTTGAAATGATTTGTTTTTGGCGAGTTTTCAGTTTCCGAGGGTGTTTGGCCAAGTCACAAGTCGTGTCTGTGGGAATACAAAGCAAAATGATTCGATTTTATGTAAAATTTTGGGATTTTAATAGGATCCCGCTTTTTACATTTCGATTGATGTGGTCTTACTTTTAGTCACTAACTAAAAAAACTACATATATATGTATTAAATTTTGTAGAATATGAAAAATTATAGGCTAGTTGTAAATACTTCATAATCATAATTTCGACATTCATTTTTTTGATATATGATATATAATAATATGTAGATTTTCGTAATTTACGTCAATTAAGAAAATGACACTGTAGTAGAATCTTAAGATCCCGATCCGATTTTACAATCACGATCTTGTAAAGACGAAAACGATCTTAGGTAAGATCCCGCTCTTAAAAACCTTGGTATAAAGTGTTGATAATAGGCTTTCGTTAAGTGTTCATGGTGGGTTTGATTTTGTCTTGTTAATTAGTGAACTTAAACCACTAATGTTACGCTAAAAAAACTCCAAAAAATTCTTAGTCTCTAGCCATGTAGTCTAAACAAGCGACAACAAGTACCATCGGCCGATTTCGATAACTAGCAGCAACGAGAGGTCGAAACCAGGGAATTTGGGGTGGAAAAGACGAGCGGTGATACGAGAACAATAAAGCGGGCCTTGGTTCCAACGAGGGGATAAATAGATGGTGTGATCGGCGTGAAAGAGTTAAGAAGTAGATTTGGCTGCCTGAACTCCATTGGTCAACCGATATCATTCGTTTGTCCATTTCGGAGTGTTTGGATTTAGGGTTTGGGGTGTTTAGATTTTCGAATTGGTGGATTTTGGAATTAAAGTGGAATTTGGGGTTTGAAGGTTGAAATGATTTGTTTTTGGCGGGTTTTCAAGTTGTGAATTTTTGAACGAAAAGTGTTTTCATTTTTCAATTTGGGTTAAAGATCTTCCCTTTTCGGGGACTAACTAAAAAACCTACAAATATATGTATTAAATTTTGTAGAATATAAAAAACTATAGGCTAGTTTTATTAAACACTTCATAATCATAATTTCGACATACATTTTCTTGATATATGATATATAATAATATGTAGATTTTCATAATTTACGTCAATTAAGAAAATGACACTGTAGTAGAATCTTAATACCCCCATCCGATTTTACAATCATGATCTTGCAAAGGCACTTAAAACGATCTTAGGTAAGATCCCGCTCTTAAAAACCTTGGCATAAAGTGTTGATAATAGGCTTTCGTTAAGTGTGCATGGTGGGTTTGATTTTGACCTGTTAATTAGTTAACATAAACCACTAATGTTACGCTATAAAGAAAAGCTCAATTAAAAAATTCCAAACCTTTATAGCGGAAAGTCATCTTGTGCAAAAAAAATAGAAAAAAAAAATCTAAACAACAAAAAGAAAAGCAAAAAGCTAAAATAAATAAATAAATAGAAAACAACTTATGAAACACTCAAATCTTTTCCTCATCATTCCCTTCACTTCAAAAACTCGCCCCAAGTGATCATCACCGATAACTTCATCTTCCTCAAACATCATCTCACAACGAAACTTATTTATGGTAGATTTACGCTTTACATAAACTCGAGAACCTTCATCTTTTTAACACGCCTACCACTGGGGTGGAAACGAGACGAGCCGAGTCTAAACGAGCTCGAGCCCGAAGTTCGAGCCTATGTTTGAGCTCATTTAATAATCGAGCTCGAGCCCAAGATTTATATCTAAAGATCGATTAGGCTCTAAGCCTAAATAAGCCCTAAAACATATACGTGTATATATTTTCTACTATTATAAGTGACCTTCGTAATTTCGGTCATTTTACAAACTTTGAAAATTTCACTATTCATCTCTTTAGAATTTACTATTCATCGGATTACTATTCATCATTTTACTAATT
Source organism: Chrysanthemum makinoi (assembly GCA_910596185.1). Taxonomy (NCBI): domain Eukaryota; kingdom Viridiplantae; phylum Streptophyta; class Magnoliopsida; order Asterales; family Asteraceae; genus Chrysanthemum; species Chrysanthemum makinoi. The sequence goes on along the minus strand of OU343219.1, from coordinate 194,087,868 downwards.
CATCGTTTTGAAGTCGATATAATATTCTGAGAACGTATTTCAAAATTTTACTATTCACAAAACACTATTCATTCGAGAAAAATCAATTCATGATTCACTATTCATCATTTTTCGTAAACTAGGTTTACAGTATCAAATTCGCGTAACCGTAATGGTTTAGCTGCGAATTCATGAAACATCATTGAGGACATTTCATATAGACTAGATTTAGTCTACATATCATTAGTAATATCATTTTCATGTTAGTTCATGCATGGGTTTGCATTTTTCATTTACGTATATTTTCCTATTAAATAAACGCTATCGCATAATCAATTATTTTGAATATTTGATCCGACACTTCCAAAAATTATCCTAATATATTTTTATACTCATTTTAAGACTATAAAAATTATATTATTAGTTTACCCGATGTTTTCAATTTATTTGGTATATAAATTGTTATGTATAAATATTTACGACGGTTTTCGTAAATTCAATTCGATAATTATTTATTCACTCAATACTTGCGAGAAATGTATTTTTATAATTTTTATGACTTCGATATATTTTATTTTGTTCCGTTAAAAATCCATTTCTAGCTAACGCTACACTTAATAATTAATTTTATGTACAAACTACACATTATACCTAACTTAAAATACAATTAACTACCAAAAATACACAATCCTTTCTCCAATATACCCCATTGCCGACCACCTACTATGATTCATCATATTTTGTAAAGATCTTGAGTAGCAAAAATGAACACATACTCCTCTTGTGACTAAGCATGTAAATGCTAGATATTTACTTACACAAACACATAGTAAACACATATACTTAGGTGAAAAAAAAAAAAAAAAAACTCTCTCTACCTTCATCACCATAACCGCCCAAGGAAGAAAAAAGGGAAGAAACACAAGATTTTCATGGATCAAGTTATTTTACAAACTCTAGTATACTTTCTTTTAAGGGTTTTGCAATAAAAACCTAGAGTATTTAGGAAAACCTTGTTCCATAAACCTCATCATCATACTAGTAAGCATTTCATGACCATTATTAATCTTTCATATTCATACTTAAGTTATTTTTACCATGCTTGAAAGAAAACATGCAAGTTTCATGTGTATCTATGCCACTTTTATTGTTTTTAGTACTTATAATTAGTATATATCATCCTATAATTAATCCCTTGAAACATATCATTTTTGAAGATTTTTAGGAACCCATGACACCCTAAGAAGGTGTATGGTAGGTTTAGAATAGATTTGGTGTTGATATGAAGTGGTTAGAATAAGTATTACGCAAGAAAAATCACTTTCGACAACTTTAAAATGAGGTCTGATCATTTTTGTGAAATCTGAAAATTTCGACAGTTTATAAATTATTTTGGGCTAGATATTCAGAAAATATACTTTAAAACGAAACCGTGGTCGCTTGAACGGGTTAAAACGAATTTATAACGAAGAAGTTATGTTATTTTCAAGTTTAACGACGGAAACTAGATTTTCCGGAAAACTGCATGCTGTCCAGAATTTTTAAGGGTCAAAAATGAGTTTTAAGCGTTATCTAAATGGGTCGATTTATCAAAAATATAAATTACACGCGTTTAAATAAGGTTGTCGTAACTATTATTCACAAGTATAAAACACTTACATATATATTTTCTAGGAAAATGACAAAAAATGTATCGTGAACTCGACACTTTGTTGTCATTGTGTGTAGCCAACTATTTTTTTTTTTCATTGTAACACAAACCTTTTGAATTTTTGTCATTGTATGTAGTAATTTGTGTTATTGTATGTACCGGTCACCTTAGCGTTACATCGCTAGTCCTTTTATATTAACGGTCGTTAGTAAATAACTTAAAATTTCGTTCTCTTACGCTTTTATTCGTTTTCATCCGTTATTATACGTTTTAGTCTTTTTATACTTTTTCGATCCGTTTTATACATTTTGGTCCAATGCTTTCATCTTTTTTACATTTAGTTTGTTTACTTACTTTTCTACGTTTTAGTCCGGTTATTATCGTTTTATAGTTTTATATCATCCGTTTATATACATTTTGGTCCAATGCTTTCATCCGCTTTTTTACATTTTCGTTTGTTTACTTACGTTTTCCCAACGTTTTCTTAGTCCGTTTTATTTTTCGTTTTATACTTTTTATTCCGTTTTATACATTTTGGTCCAATGCTTTCATCCGTTTTTACATTTTCGACTTATGTTTTAAATGCGTTTTCTTATGTTTTAGTCCGTTTTTATCGTCGTTTTTACACGTTTTTGCTCGTTTTCATCCATATTTATACGTTTTCACTACGTTTTCATCCGTTTTATCGTTTTGTCGTTTTTTATGTTTCATTCGTATTTATCGTTTTCAATTTCTTACGTTTTCAACTGTTTTTATACATTTTTTTAAAGTTTATGTTTTCTAACATTTTCATCTTTTTATACGCTTTACGTTGGTTTCTTACTTTTTCATTCATTCTTACTTTTAGGACGAAAATGTATAAAACTTAAGAATACAAAAACGTATAAAATGGATGAAGTGTAAGAAAACAGTGAAACTTAAAAAAGACGATAAAATGTATAAAAAGCGAAAAACATATAAAAATTCAACGGAAAATCGACTAAGACATTTAAAATCAATTAAAAACGATAAAAAATTTAAAAATATAAACGGATGAAAACAATTGAAAATGATAAAAATGAAAAAGGGCGAAAACATATAAAACGGATGAAAACTTATAAGCGGACTAAAAGCGTATAAGCGAATAAAACGATATGACGAAACGTAAGAAATGACGAATAAGAAAACGGAAAAACAAGAAACGGACGAAAAAGTATAAAACGGACAAAACGAAATAGGGATGAAAATGAATAAAACGTAAGAGAACGAAATTTAAGTTATTTACTAATGACCGTTAATATAGGACTAACGATGTAAATACATACAATAACACAAATTCACCTAGCGGCTACATACAATGACAAAATTCAGGTTTGGTTACAATGAAAAATAGTTGGCTACACAATGACAACAATGTCAGTTCGATTTTTTGTCATTTTCCCTATTTTCTAATAGCCAAACTAGTTGTCGCTAGTGACCATGTTTGGAGTCATATCGATAGAATACTTTTGAGAAAACGATGTCTTCAAGTAAAAGTAAGTTCACCTAGCCTATTTTCCAAAATGTTCAACCGTTTGTCAAACGGAGTTGTAACGAATAATATTTGGTCACTCAAACTTTGTCGAAAACTAACCTTAAACAATATTTTTAGTCCAACTACCCTACTTCATCTATATTTTTCTCCATGATGAGACCTCTATGACAAAAGTTAAATGCTAAGTCTTTAGATAATGTGACAAGCTTTCCAAAACCATTGAGTTTGTTTCCTAACACTCGATATTCACTATTTTCCGACTAGCTTTTCGAGGCCATTTAGTCACTTTCATGAATTGTCAAATTATATTGTTTTACTAAAAAAAGTATAATTTCTTAATAAATCACTAAATGACTATCGTAGGATATCATTTTAACGTAAGTACTTGTAAAGTATTTTATAACATGACGAGATGTCAATAAACATATATTTCGACGATAAACTTTATTTTCAAAATGCACAAGTGGTATGGATATCATATGAGTTGCATGCATAACATAACATCATGACTTATATTAGAATCATATCATTCATAATAGGTCGTGGTTAGAGATTGCGCTACTTTTCAGTGTACCTACTTTTGGCATCACATCATTGCATCAGGTGAGTTTCATAGCCCCTACTTTTATACGTTTTGAATTAAACTCTTTGGGGGAGATTCATGCTCAACAACTTTTATGACAATCCTGATTATTTGCAAACTATATGTTTAACTCCGAATCAATGTTTAGTAGTAATGGCAACAAGATTGCCATACTTAGAGTTTCTATATCATAAATCATTGGGCTAACTGACTTGGTATGATCACGGTCTAATGGACTTGGTATGATATTGAACTAACGGTCTTGGTATAATCATGTACTAACGGACTTGGTACAATCATGAACTAGTGGACGTGGAACTATTTGAACCTACACTATATTATGTGCTATTTCAATTGACTATTGATACATTAAAGTTATGTACTATTATGTGAACTCATTTGACGATGTGTGCTTGAACATAAACTATACATATTTTGGCAATGGGTTGTGAACACACAAGTTGCAAGTTTTGTATGGGCGGAACTTGAACTGAGTGGATTTGCAATGCCTTTGCTGCATGAACGTTCTCTAAAGGTTTTTCATGACAACGCAAACTCTATGAACTCCCTCAACCTTTGTGTTGACACTTTTAGCATGTTTTATCTCAGGTATCTAAGGCATACACTTCATGGCATGCATGTGGACTTATCATAGAGTCGTGGACGACGCTGTCTCACATGGGATTTATTCACTTTAAAAACATCGTTTGGCTTGTATCAAACTTATTTCCGTACATGTTGACTATCTTTTGGGACCTATACTTTGTAAACTCTGATTATTTTATTAAAACAAACGATGTATTTTCTAAACGACGCTTTAGGTAATTCAATATAATTGTAATCTGTGATGCTATGGCGCCATCCCCACAGTATTCCATTCATTTGCAAAACAGGTAATTTGGGGGTGTGACAATAACCATGTATAAACGAGCTTAAAAAATTAAAAGAGCTCGAGCACGGTGTGATTAACGAGCATTTGAGCTTTCTTTCCTTCAATACGTTATATAAGTTAGTCGAGCACAGCCGAATTGAGCTTGTGAAAATTTTTGAGCTCAAGCTCAAAATATGAGGTTAATCAAGCTCGAGCCCAACTCGAAGCTTTATATATATATAATCGATCCGAGCTTTCGACTCACAGTGATCGCTCCGGCTCGACTCGTTTCCAACCCTACCTACCACACTCCAAACAATCAACCCATGACCCTAAACGTCGGGTTATGTACACCTTGTCAACGATCACCAAATCTTCAATTGCGATAAAAATGTTTCTTTGTTAGCCACTGAAAACTTTATTGGATTCTTGATAATCTTTTTCAAAATTAACCCACAATTAAAATCGCATACCTTTGTACCTTCAATAACTTCGAATTTGGTAACTTCAAAAAATTTCAAAACTCTAGAATCCTTTGTCTTCTCCGGTACTTCGGTCGATACTTCCACACTAGTCGTATCAGCTTCAACATCACATTGATTTTAAACTTCAACAATGATATCAAGTTTCAGCAACTTTTTTTCATTCTTAACCTAGGGCTTTGATACATGCTTGATCTTCGGATGGAATCATCACAATTCTTTTTCCTTCCCATAAGAAAAGATAAAGACTACGCTTTAAATTATAAAAACATTGAACTTCACATCGCCATGATTTTTGATAACCGAATATGACAATCCTCCATATCATCCAATTCACAAAACACTTCACGTTTGAAAACCTACCAACGGATATTGGAATACAACAAACTTGTGTTCCTCTAAGTGGACACATCTCTATTGGTAAATTAAAATAACTAACCAATTTTCTCGACACTAAATTCCTAGCACCATAATTGTCACTAATTAAAGAATATACCTTATTATTAATCAAGACTTTTGAATGAAACAATGTGATTCTAGGTAATCGAATCTCTTCATCTCTATCTTTTTTCTCATTCATCATACCTCCTATTGTTGAACGGGGATTAGTAAATTGCACAATTGCCTCCAAAATCGGCTATTGCCTATGGTTGGGCAAATTTTTCGACCTTCGTGTTTGCCACCCTCATGATTTTCGTGGTTGTTACCTCCACGGCTCCACCTACGAACACGACACGCAGTTTTTTTGATAGATAATGGAATTTAAGTAGAGTTTATATATGATATTGAAAAAAATCTTAAGCCATGTGTTTCCAAACTATACCCCACCAACAATATGAGTTTTTGGATATTCTACACCATTTACCATCCGGGTACTAACAAACTCTAGATGTCAATTGACGCAGCATGCGAAAGCCAATTTAGAAAAACCTTAATACAAAGGTAGATAAACGAAGCGCACCTCAACGGAATAAAACCCTAACAAGAGTAAAGACTCTAAAACACATAGTTAATTAATTGATCAAATATTCAAAAGATTTCAATTACAAAGCCATATATAGGGGTCTTTTTTTTCTTTTTGTGTGTGTGTGAGAGAGAGAGAGAGAGATATGGAGGGAGATAGGGGGTGGGAGGGAGGAAGGGAGAGAGAGAAAGAGAGATAAAAAAGAAAAAGAAGAGAAATAAAAAATAAAATAATAAACTTGTGAAACACTCAAAAGGGAGAAAAAAGCTTGTCATTCAAATCTTGTCCTGAAGATGACTATATACAAGGGTCAAAATGCCCTCACATATGAGTGGAACGTTCTAAATTCAAATTCAACAGACCAATTTAATGGACGTTTGGTCAAGTGACAAGTACAAATCATGAAATCAACAACCACAAGGACGGAAATTGTGTAATCGATGAAGTTTAACAATGAGAGGTGCAATTGAGTGCGGATCACATGAACAGATTTTGTAATTAACTCGTTTTATGAATACATCTTATATCAGATATTCATACTCAAATTATGAAGATGCTGAAATGAGCAATTAGAACAACTTAAACCAACAAACATCGGCTTTATTTCAAAATGATAGACTTTTCAAACCATCTACAAAAACTAACAAAATCATAATTCCTACAAATGTCAAAAGTGCTCAAGAATATGCAGGTCGGGAGAAAGTTATAAACATGCAAATGCAACAAAGATATCATTCTAAACACTTACAAACCTTGTTCTTATAGAGTGTAGTGTGTGGTCTTAAACCAACGAGTTAAAGAGAAGAAAACGTTACAAAGATGACACACTGTCCGACAGGGAATCACCACTCCGAAAATTGCTCTTGGAATTCTCATTTGAGGATATCTTGGTGAAAAAAAGATCATGCTCAGTTTTATCAACAAAAAAGTTGACATATTTCGGGATAGGAGGCATGTTCACATTGGAAACTCCTTCAAGAATCTGTTCCACAAGACTCATTGAAGGCCTATTGTCTTCCTGATCTTGAATACACCAATATGCAACTTTGAAAATTCTGGTAACTTCATCAACACTAGCTTCCCGGTTTAGCCTACTATCTATTAGGCTAAGGATGTCACCTCCCACCATAAGAACACTCGCAGCCAAACTAGGGAAGAAAGAAAAATTTGAACCTCCATATCATGCACTAATTCAAAGAGCATCATTCCATAGCTAAAAACATCTGCTTTGGCTGTGATGGCCACCCCTGATAACCATTCTGGTGCTAAATACCCTCTGGTCCCTCTAACAGTGGTCAAAACCCGACTAAAGTCTCGACTTAAAAGCTTTGCAAGGCCAAAATCTGCAATTTTTGGGTGGAAATCAGCATCTAAGAGAATGTTTTCTGGTTTTATGTCGCAGTGAATAATACAGTCTCTGCACTTCTCATGGAGATAAACCAACCCTCTGGCAATTCCAAGTGCAATGTGATACCTAGTTTTCCAGTTTAGAACATTATCTTGTTTTTCATGGAAAAGGTGTGAATGTAGAGAACCATTTGGCAAGTAATCATACACCAGTAACTTGCTGTCACCTTCTGCGCAGAACCCACGAAGACGTACAAGATGAATGTGTTGGATGGTCCCGATTGTGCTGACTTCACTCCTGAACTGCTTCTCTCCTTGGCTGATACCTTCAAGTTTTTTCACCGCCACAATGGATGAATCACGCAGTACTGCTTTATAAACTGAACCAAAACCACCACCTCCCAATTTATCTGAGAAATTCTTTGTTGCTGCTTGTAGATCTTTGTAAACAAACGCCACCAACGATCCCTCCATTTTTGTTTTTCCGACCAATACCCTTTTTTTTCTGTATATAATAAGCAGAATTAGACCCAAGAATAAAAAGAGACCTACAACGGACCCAGCAACAGAACCCACAGGGAAACCGTTTTTCTTTCTATAAATTGGGAGGTCTTTAGAAGCAATTTTGATGTAGATTGTTTTCCCGTTAGCATCGTCTTCTGAAAGATCTAAAAGCTCTCCATCCCACAGTGAACACTCGTTATCGGCAAAAGAGTAAGCATTGCAGGAGCAATTGTTCATACATGTGGTACGACATTCTCCAGCACTCCCAGCGGCCGCAAACTTATTTGAAGGCAAATTTCCGACTTTAATCATGATAAAATTGGACTTTTCCTCATTTCTCCCACATTGCAACTCCGTTTTTTTAAAACGCACCCACCAGAGAAATCACTCTGGTTCCAATCACTTTCTGATCTAGGCTTGAAGCCAGTCAAGCAATTACAGAATGGCAATTCAGTCTGCCTGCAAGTACTGAAAGCGCCACATAAGGCATACACCTGACACTGTGTTCTAGGTTGAGACCAAAACAAATTCCACTGCTTCCTACTATCCAACCATGTTTGTTGTTCAAGTTGACCAGAAACACCAATAAACATTCTTGATATGATGGAAGGATTATACACAGAATAAGTGAAGTAACTCTCATTCACATTTGAAATAAAGGTAAAGTTATAAATGTAATTCCTCCTCATTTCCGGTACTAAACTAAATATTTGTCCATTCCAAGCCCCGCTAGTCCAATATTGATGGGAGCCATTCCTCTTGCAAATATACTCTTGACCAGTCGGGTCAAGCTCTAAAGAAAAGAGTCCTACAGCAGAATTTTCTTCACTTTTCCATGAAGTAAGAAGCTGCTTCTCTTTCCTTTTAAAATCATAAGCAAGTTTAGCACCAGGCAACCAAGTATTAACTGGGTGGTCAAAACTCTGCCAAACTGGTTCAGCTGAATTTGACCCGTCTGTCAAAACTAGGTTACCATCATCATGAATAACAGCAATCACAGAATTCAAATTGGCGGTGGTGACATTTGTGGACCAGATCTGTAACTTAAACTCATTTAAGAGCACTAAGTTACCATCTACGATTTTTAGTTCAGAATTAACAATGTCAGAGACGGGATTTTCTCTGTTTGCTACCCAGACTACAGAAGGAGGATTAGAAGCAACCTTCTTATACCAAATGCCTACGTAATAGTTCGAAGAGCTGCCTGCTTTAAAAAAACCAAGCACAAAATTATCATGTTTGGATGTAATTGTTTGGTCTCCGGATAGAGAATGGTTTGCAGATATTGTGTCAGCTGCAGATGTGAGACAAATGGCCATAGAGAAACAAAGGAGGAGCATAAACGCCATTAAACAATTATTTTTTTTGTGAAGCGCGTGAGTGATATGAAAGTAGAAAGCAATTGAGAGAGAAAGATGCACACAGAGATGGCTCATATCAGATGCAGAAACATACTGCCAGTATCGGATTTTATAGAACATGAAACTCAGTCATAACCCGTAAAATGGTTCATAATCCGTAGTAACCCGTAAAATGGTTCATAATCCGTAGTTTAGTGGTCCACCCACCTTCCACTATATAATGTTTCCTACGTGGTGGGACTCACATTATACATGTTTCTCCATTAAGTCCAATCAAAACTGTACCAGAGATTTTAAAACTCAAACTGTTTTTGTTAACGATTTATCATCAGTATAATCTTTGGTGGTTAGTTTCACACCACAACTATACCTTCTTAACACACTCACCCTAGTTTTACGACACAAATAATCTTTTTTTATCCTTTTACGCTTTACTTTATCTTCTGTAAAACTGTTGCAGGCAAGATCAAACTTACATTTACCTTCTACTCTTTCTCTCTCTTCCTCAGTCACAGATTTTTGACATAAACTCGAAGCTCCAATAATGTTGCGAAGATGGTAATGAGGATCAACATAAGACGATGATGAAGACACAATACCTTTGATATTGCTTGGGCATAGAAACTTAACGAACTCCAATATCTCTGGGAAACACGAGTGATCTGAATATGGTACTGTATAGATGTACTGATGGTGTTTTTCGATATTATTTGTATATCTATTTCGCATGTTCATATGAAGGTCGATGCTCGTCTCTGTCTTCATTGAAGAAAGATCACAAGACTTATCCTTGCATCCAGCTTTCTTTAGTGCCCACGGAAGACCAGATGGCATGATTCCAATGGTTGGGCGCATAGTATTTAACCCTTCTAGAGTTTCAACAGAAAAACTGTAACGAGGAACAGCTCGTACTCTTGTCAACGTCGTTTTCGTAGTGAAATTTGCATGTAATCCCAGAAGATGCATGATCTGCAACCGCTCAGGCCACACCCAAATCTGCCATAAAATTAATAAATACAAATTAGGAAAAACATGAGCTTCTAGAGATTTTAATGATCCTAGTCTACATGGATGCAATGGTAATATCACCTACACAGATAATAAAGTCAAAATATAAAAACATACACATTCTGTCATAAAGTCATAGACTAGCCACTAGTAGCTAATTACCTTTATTTTCAGCATTTTTGAGATGTAGAGTAGTAAATCCTCTTTTCCCAGCAAGTCTATACCAATGATAATGTCATGTTCAGGATACGACTTGATGATATTAACCACCTGCAGATGGTTCAATACAGAACAAGAAAAGAATTTCCGTGTCAATACTTACATAATAAGAAATGATTGTCAGGGGAGCACAGACAATCACGCAAACATATCGCATAAGTAACTGATCCCGCAGTGTAACATACGGGAATGTGATAACCCAAGCGTAATAGGAAGACTGTGTGAAAAAACGTGAAGAAAGGAGGATGCGGATATCATATATTATAGCAAAGAATAGGACTTAATTATACAGTTAACAAGAACGAGTATAAGTTATTCTAATTTTGCTGTGAGAGATCTTCCTAAAATTCACACTAGGTTATGACATTTGACAGAAGCACGTGATTAAAATAAACTTATACTTCCAGGCCTCCGACCTTAAAAATCAAGGGCAGAAGCACTCTAGAACTGTGAATTAGAAAGTTCAGCAAGAACAGTACATCACCTGTTGAGCAGCGACTTCCCGAGAAGGAAATGAGTAGGATGGGTTGCAATACGTGTTGTCTATGTAAAGGGTATCAATTTTATCATTCTTAAGAACATTAAGAAGCATGGTCTTTCCCATTTGTGCAATCTCACTTGATACTTCCCAACGGAAATCCCCAGTGTAAAGCATAATGCCAAACTCACCACGGAAGAGATACATAAATGCACCTGCCACATAGCAAATTACCAAGGTCAAGGGAACAATAGTACCAAAGAGACCAATAAACCTACAATTAGTTTTCAAAGATCTAGTCCAAGCACACTGATAAGGACAAGGTACCAATGGAAATTCTTTGCAGTTAATATTCTTTTCGTACATCAGCAATGTGTTGTACTTGTTCAAATCGATAATGTCCATAATATACCCAGAAACTGCAAAAGTCATGATCTATGCCTCTATGGCATATGCATATTTATCACAAGAAACGACATTCAAAGTTCAAACCAAATAATTTCATTTGAATATCCCATGTAATTGGCAAATGGCAATATACTTGTATGTTGTATTAATGGATAATTAGGCTGCATCGTAAACAAGATATAAGTACGTAATTACCCAACAACCTACACATGACTATCTAAAATCAGATCATCTAACGTGAACTAGTTGAGATTCTAACCATATTACTCAACAATAACTCGATAAAGTATAAAGAAGTTATTCAATATTTCAGAAGGGGGACATAGTTTTGGGCTAACCAAATGAAGTGACAAATAATACCATGCCATTTTATGCCCCTTGGAGCGAAAAACGTCATGCACAATAATACCATGCCAGTAATTTACTCACCACTTTCGTTTTTCCATTATATTCACAGAGTATACTTATGTAGTGGGTGTTTGGGATTGCTTATTTTTTTCTGCTTATCTGCTTTTTTAAATGCAGGAAAGCAACTTTTCAGGAGTAGGTAAGGAAGTGCTTCTTTCGTATTGTTTATTTGATATTAAACTACTTTAACCAAAAACCGTTTACAAAGGAATTTGATTGAAAATATCTATCAAATTATTAATATTAGGAATATTATTGCATTTTTTACAAAATAAGCAAATCCAAACGCTAGTTCCCTAAGTACTTACTTTTAAGCAGAAAAAAAATAAGCAATGGCATAAAGAAATTATTAAACATTTAATACCATAGCCGATTCCAGAACACGAAACTAGCCAATTCACGTAATAACACTCATCCGTCAAACAATTCGACATCAGTCACATTCCAAAACAATCAACACACCAATTTACATCACGCACTACTTAACTACATTCATAACGTCCAAACACTAATCACATACATCAATATCAACTAACAAATAACTAATTATACATTAAGTAGTGGTTTAATTACCAGGAAAGTGATTAGCATCAATAGCCATAACCTGAACCTTAGTTTCCAGCCCCGTGCTCGGCGAAACCAACGACAAAGAGTACCATCGGCCGATTTCGATAACTCGGAGCAAGGAGAGGTCGAAACCAGGGAATTTGGGGTGGAAAAGACGAGCGGTGATACGAGAACAATAAAGCGGGCCTTTGTTCCAACGAGGGGATAAACCGACGGTGTGATCGGCGTGAAGATGAGTTAAGAAGTAGATTTGGCTGCCTGAACTCCATTGGTCTACTGATATCATTCGTTTGTCCATTTCGGGGTGTTTGGATTTAGGGTTTGGGGTGTTTGGATTTTGGAATTGGGGGATTATTGAATTAAAGTGGAATTTGGGGTTTGAAGGTTGAAATGATTTGTTTTTGGCGGGTTTTCAAGTTGTGAAATTTTTAACTAAAAGTGTTTTCATTTTTCAATTTGGGTAAAGATCTTCCCTTTTCAGTTTCTCTGAGGGGTATTTGACCAAGTGACAAGTCGTGTCCTGTGGGAATACGACGTGGAGTATAAAGTATGGTTGTTAGATTACAGATAATTTTAGGATTTTACGATTTTATAATTTTATATGGGAGGAGAGTGGTACCCTACTTAATACCTGAGTGCCACATCACATCTATCTAATAAAAAACTTCCAACTCAAACTACCCAATACTACCTAACACTACCCTACGTGGAGGGAGTGGTACCCTAGTACCCGAATTTCATTTTTTTTTTTTAAATACATAAAATCACATACAATATTTAAAATAAAACATACCATTTCATTAAAAATAAAAACATTACATAATACTTAAAAAAAATACACATTACATAATACTTAAAAAACTTTATAAAAAATGCAAGTATGTAAAACCTTGAGGAAGTTTGAGCCCATTTAGCATTTGAGCCCAACTACAAAACTACCCATCTAACCCTGCTACAAACCTAAAGCAGCCACTTAATCTTCTTCTTCTTCCTACAAGACCTGCAAAAACAAAGACACAAGACCTGCCAAAAAAAAATGCAAACACAAACACAAAGACACAGGGTACTCGATCGAGCTCGGAGCTCGAATTATATACTCGATCCAACTACCCGAGCTAGGCGGGGCGGTGTACCCGCTCGGGTACTTGGTACTCGCACCACTACCCGCTCTCCACTCCGTCATGCCTAAAACAAAAAAAATTCCGATTTTATGTAGGAATTTTGCGAGATAGGATCTTGATCTTAACATCTCGATTGATGCGGTTTTACTTTTCTCGAGCCACTAACTAAAAAAACTACAAATATATGAATTAAATATTGTAGAATATGAAAAACTAGAGACTAGTTGTATTAAACACTTCATAATCATAAATTCGACATATATTTTTTTGATATATGATATATAATAATATGTAGATTTTCATAATTTTACAACGCCAATTAAGAAAATGACACTGTAGTAGAATCTTAAGATCGTGATCCGATCTTACGATCATGATCTTGCAAAGACGAAAACGATCTTAGGTAATATCCCACTCTTAAAAACCTTGGTATGAAGTATTGATAATGGGCCTTCGTTAAATGTTCATGGTGGGTTTGATTTTTGACCTGTTAATTAGTGAGCTTAAACCACTAATGTTATGCAATAAAAAAAAAAACTCAATTACTAAATTCCAAACCTTTATAGCTTAAAGTAACTTGTGCAAAAAAACTTTCCTAAACAATTAAAAAAAAAAAAAAAACAAAACAAAACAAAAAAAAACAAACTTGTGAAACACTTAAATGTTTTCCTATCGTTCCCCACACTTCAAAAAACTCGCCCCCAAGTTATCACTGTCGATAACTTCATATGCCTCAAACATCATCTCACGACGAAACTTATCTATGGTAGATTTACGCTTTACATCAACTCGAGAACCTTCATCTTTTTAACACGCGCCACTAGGGGTGGAAACGAGACAAGCCGAGCCTAAACGAGCTCGAGCCCGAGTTCGAGCTTAAGTTTGAGCTCATTTAATAATCGAGCTCGAGCCCGAGCTTTATATATAAAGATCGATTAGGCTCGCAAGCCTAAATGAGCCCTAAAACATATACGATATATATTTTCTATACGTATAACCATGTATAAACGAGCTTAAAAAGTTAAACGAGCTCAAGCCTGGTGTGATTAACAAGCATTTGAGCTTTCTTTCCTTCAATACGTTATATAAGTTAGTCGAGCCCGAGCCAAATTCGAGCTTGTGAAATTTTTCACGAGCCGAGATCGAGCTCAAAATATGAGGCTCGAATCAAGCTCGAGCCTGAACTCGACCTTTATATATATAAACGAGCCGAGCTCGAGCTTTGGCAGGTTCAGGCTCGGCTCGTTTCCACCCCCAACTACTACCACACTCCCAACAATCAACCCATGACCCTGAACGTCGGGTTATGTACACCTTGTCAAGGATCACCAAATCTTCAATTGCAATAAAAATGTTTTTTATTAGCCATTGAAAATGTTTTTGGATTCTAGATAATCTTTTTCAAAATTAACCCGCAATTAAAATCACATACCTTTGTACCTTCAATAACTTCGAATTTGGTAACTTCAAAAAATTTCAAAACCCTAGAATCCTTTGTCTTCTCCAGTACTTCGGTCGAGACTTCCACACTAGTCGTATCAACTTCAACATCACATTGATTTTAAATTTCAACAATGATATCATGTTTCAACAACTTTTTTTCAATCTTAACGTAGGGCTTTGATACATGCTTGATCTTCGGATGGAATCATCGCAATTCTTTTTCCTTCACATAAGAAAAGATAGAGACTACGCTTTAAATCATAAAAACCTTGAACTTCACACCGCCAAGATTTTCATAACCGAATATGACAATCCTCCATATCATCCAATTCACAAAACACTTCACGTTTGAAAACATACCAACGGATATTGGAATCCAACAAACTTGTGTTCCTCTAAGTGGACACATCTCTATTGGTAAATAAAAAATAGACTAAAATACACCGTTGGTCCCTAAACTTGTTACTGCGCATCGCGATGGGACAAACCTGGTCGTTATCATCGCTGGAGGTCCAAAACGTGGGCTTTATGTGCCAAACTCGTCCCTTGACCACTAACGCCGAAATCAACGTCTAATTTATGTTAGTTAGCGGAGGGTATTATAGTCCATACACATTTAAACCACACCTTAGTTAATTCTAACCCAATACTATTCCACCGACACATAAAGGGGTTATTGTTTGAACGAATTATACCAGTGTACCTGACCACTTAAGTATGACTTTATAAAAGTCAACTGCTAAACAATGTATGATCTCACAATTTTACCGGGACAAACAAACAAATTTATACATAACCAACTACTTAGCAAGTTGACTTATAACAGTCAACTATATGTTCAATGTTTGATGAAACTAGAAAATAATTGATACTACGAGTCATTATCCGATCCATGGTTATACTGACATTTCACAAAATATAAAAGATGAATTTGGTCCCACTTCAAAACGTTCAACTGCTGAACCTTCAAATGATCTACACATCTCTGATCGATATCCATAAATTGTTGAACCCACAAAACATGAACCTTAAAGTGATGATGCTACGCTACCTTGTCTGCAAAAAGAAGTATGCAAACAAAAAACATATAAGTTAGGTACTGTACTATTACAGCTTAAAGGAATTAAACACATGACATGGTATTCATCACTGAAACATCACCTAGGATGGCCTTTGGGCGAACAGTTCAAGGACACAATTTGTAATCTTTTCTTTGCTCCTAAAGGGTGTCTTAACACCGCTAGAAACATCAGCAGCACCACCAACCCTTTTAGCCTTCCCCTTCCCATCAAAACCAGGCAAGTTCTCAACATCAAACCCTGCAAACTCAACCATTTTAGCCTTCCCATTCCCATCTAAACCTCGCTTAAATTCTTGAACAACTTCCTTCCCTTTTTTTGTGCAAAACATCCTCTTCCTCAACCAACTTTCCTTTTCCTTTTCCTTTAATTTTCTCCTTTTTTTTAGCTACAACCCCTTGTTCCTATTTTATTACAACACCACCTTTCACTATTGGTGTTTTGGTTCCACTCCCGTGCATTTTTTTCTTATCTATCCCCTGCCATTTACGTCTAGTCCAAAAAAGTGTTGGACTAAGCATTCTAAAGTTAGCATCTTGCTGTACCCAACCCACAACTTCAAAACTGATGTTTTTTTAAGTAAAATTGTGCTAACTTTTGGGGCTTGTGGGCAACGAAGATATCAACTGACTCATGTGTTTCAACCAGTGCAAACAAAGTATGAACATCATCATCAGTATGAATCAAATGCAAACCATTTTCCAGGATTCTTTAGGATCACGAAAAACAACGTCGATTTTGTTCATTAATCTCTTATAATACATTATCAAGGCTTGAACTAAATATATCCCTATCACTGGTAAAGGCACACAGATTAATTAATGAACCTCCTTTATACCTGAGTGGGCTATAATAAAAAAACCCATTACAGTGGATTCTGAACAAGACCTCACCTTTTTCTTCTTCCTTCACATCCTTAAAAGTTGAGACGAATATGCTCAAGTCTTTCATTGTTTCTTTTTTTTTTTTTTTTTTTTTACGAATGGGTTTGACTAGATGTGTGTTTCATTACGTGAGTGTGGATGTATGCTAGTTTTGGTTTGGATTGGGTTTTGTTAATTGGGTCGGGTTATTATGATAGTGTTTATGGTTTCGGATCGTGTTAGTTGGGTTGATTTGGTGTTTGCCAACACATTAATTGTGTATAAGCGTATCAAGGAAGGCAAAGGTCAAGTTGCAGGGTAACAGGTTTCAAATGTCACACTTGGTCCCTGAATTTGGTCAGTTAGCCGTTTTTTGCACTTAAAATTCCCGCGTATTTTTACTCTCACAAACTTGACTATTTCTCTTTTGACTTACTTCACAATTAGTCCCTGAATTTGGAACGTCCCGTTGTTTTTGGTATTTATGGGTTAATAACCTATACCATTTGCATACCAACAATAAAAAAAAACAAATTCTAACAAAATCTCAACAACCTCCCAATGGCTGACTTCCCACTTCTTCAAGAACTCGCCAAAGTGTTGGATCGATGTACTCTAACCAAACTAACTTAAATAGCTTGTTAAGGGTTTAATAACCTCGGATAAATCCTAAGTTATTAACAATGAAACACTGAGTAATCTTTATCAAGTATGCGGAATTTACTTAACAAAGCTAAGAAGAATATAACTTTTATTAATAACTCTAAAACTCTAATAATGATCATACTCTTGAATTCTAAACACACATAAAACTCTTCTAAAAATCGTATCTCTAATACCAATCTAGGGGTCCTTTTATAGGCTCAAGGATAACCCTAATCGGTTTACAATTCTTATCCTTGTACGTCAAGTAAACAATACTTAGAAAGTTCTAGATAAACATTACTTTCTATCTTTAAACAATTACAACCGACTTTAATCATTGCAGTACTTTGATGAATAAGCAAGACTTTGACTTTTACTTAGCAATACTTTGACTTCTTGCGATTTTGTCTTTCTGCAGTACTTTGTTAATATTCAAAGACTTTAACTCTTCAAGACTTTAACTTTCTATATTCCAACAATCCTCCCCTAACTTGAATTCTACTTGTTTGATTTCAAGTTCCTTTGTATATTTGACTTTAACATCTTTGTCTTCAAAGAGGAATTGTGACTTTATCTTCAAATTTTATCTTTGTAGATTATGTGCTTATATCATCATTAAAGTAGTCTTTATCTCAGTATAATCCTTTTCAAAGATCGTCAAGTAATCTTCTTTCTTTTCAACAACATTCAACAAGCTCCATCTTTTCAGCAACATAAGACAATTTATACATTTAATTCAGTTAAGTTCCAGTCTATTCTCATCACTTCCAGGTGTGTAAACTCCTGTGAGAGGTGAATCATTGAAAATTTAATGGATTTAATGTCTCTTTATCAAATCCATTAACTCTTGAGTAGCCAAATGTTTTGATGTGTAAGATCATGGTACACTGATAACCATATGATTTTTAGCAAATCATCAGCTATCAACATATTTGATTTGTCTTTACCAAAAGTTGTACCCTTTTGGACTAGTTAGTTCTTTCATCATGGTGAACTAATTACCATATAATGGTTTTTCCACAGCCTTTACCACAAGCCATTTTCTTGTGGGCTAGCCAACTCTTCACATTACTGATATGGTGAGTTGATTACCATACAACTTATTAGCAAGTTGTCAACTATAAAACGGATTTGAGATATCTTTACCAGAGCCATTTGCTCATGGATTAGCCAATCCTTTTGTAACCATGGTGGATTGATAACCTATTGGTGTTACCATCTCAAAAACCATTTATTTCTTTTAACCTTTGTTTCAAAACATTTATTACTTAACAAAAGTTTTTCAAAATCATTAACTGGCTTAATGCTGCAAGCAGTACTTTGATGAAAGTACTGTTTGATCAGCAGTAATTTGAATAAAGTGCTTATATAACAAAAATTTAATCAATTAAGATTCATACCAGTTATTCATCATCATCATCAGCCATAGAAGTCCATTTGATAAACAATTTAATGACCAAAAGTGTTGTTTCATTGTCTTCTTCAACTTCCATTCCATGCTCCAGCATCCTCCTCATGAGATCTGATGTAAGAGGATATCTTCTATCACCTAACATGTGAATCATTGTCCCATCTTCTAGCTCTAGAACATGTACTCCAGATTCTTCAAAGAATCTCCAGCAAGTAATCTCCCAATCTTCTTGTTTTTCCAGATCTCAGAAGTACTTGTTTCTTCAGTTTCCCAAACAGTTATGAGATCTCCAAGCAAGACTAAACCAAATCCTTCGGATGGATTGTGTTCAAAATATTCTTTCACCACATGATATAAATGAAATAAATCCACTCTATCAATTATATGCAATAAATCCCATAGCATATTGAACACCTTGAAACTTTCATCTTCTTTGTGAAACATCAGATAATTTCCTTCTTTTGACTCTACAACTTCAAAAATAGTTATTGGAGATTTGTTCATCTTCAATTCAGCATCATCTTTAGAATACTCAAAATCTACAATCCTTAAGTAATTCCTCAGATCATCATTTGTTTCAGATCTTAATTCAACTTTCTTTGACGGCTGTTGATCTTTAACTCCAGTTATTCTTTTTCTTTTTAAGCTTTCTTTTCTTTCTTCTTCTTTGTAAGCATCATCATCTTTAAAATCTTTGATACTATCAACTTGTTTTTGATAATCTTCTCTGACAAAGATCATACAACTCTTTCATTGCAATATACTTCAACTTATTCAATCCAATATATCCTTGCTTCTTTAGATAAGCCATCATTGCATTCCTTTCCTTAGCAAGATTTGGTCTTCTTGGTAGAGAAGAATTAGGATTAGGTGATTCTAATATACTTTAACTTATTCAATCCAATATATCCTCTTGTAATTTCTTAGTTGCCTCTCTTTTATGAGCTTCTTCAATTTCAGCAGCTTCTCTATCCTTAGCATTCAATTCAGCTTGAATCTTTCTAGTTGCTTCCTCATTCATAGCAACTTGAGCAGCCCTTATATGTGCTAAAGTAGGTTTCTTTTTCTTCTTTGTCTCTACCAATTTACCTTTTCCTTTATCTTTTGGATCAATAACAGGTTGAGAAGCTCTTGGTTGTTCTTCTGTAACTCCTGGAATGCTAACACCCTTTGGTCTTGATAAATCATGCAAGATCTCAACAATGGTTTCATCATCACTTGCAGTATGTATAGGTTTGGGTGTATCAGCTTCCTTTTCGGTATGACAGTTGAAGGACCGGCTTCCTCTTCGCTTAAAACAGTTGAAGGACCAGCTTCCTCTTAAAAATCTATCAACCTTGGTGAAATTAACCCTTGTCTGTAAGTTTGTTGAAAAGCAGTACTTTGATCAGCAGTACCTTGATCATCGGTACTTTGAACTTGAACATCAATAACTTGCTCCTCAGTACCTTGAACTTTGATTTCTTCCTCAGTACTTTCAATAACCTGTTCTTCAAGATCTTGTGTTTGAATATTTGTACCTTGAGGTTCAGCTTCAGATTCATTCAAATTCTTATCTTCCAAATTCCTCCCCAATTGGAATGAAGATGATGGTTGTTGAACCTTCTTGCCTTTTGTTTTCTTCTGAAATTGCCTAACAGGCTTGCCTTGATTTCTTTGAGACTTGACCCATAGACGATGATGTTGAACCGATGGCCAGACAAAATTCTTGAGTCGTCTAAACTTAAGCTTCAACTTCTTAATTTGAATAGCCTGATCTTCAAAAGATTTCTTCAATCTTGTCAATTCTCTAGATAAAGCATAGTTATTTAGAGTTGTATCTTCAGACTCCATAACATCTTCTGCTCTAAGTGGTGAATGTTCTTCTGGTGGAGGTGAAATAGAAACAAAGACTTGTGGAGATGGTGGAGGTGAAACTGCAACATCTTCTTGAACTTCGGTACTTTGTGAAGCAAGTACCTTGTGATGCAAGCACTTTGATGCAATACCCTCTGATGCAGTACCTTGAGAAGCAGTACCTTCTCTGTCATCATCCTCTGCAGATCGCTCGACAGCTTGAACAACCTCCATCATAGAAGTAGTTAATGGAGTGTCCCTTCCAAAGGAATAAATCACTCTTCATAGCCATGAAAGTGAAAATCTTGGCTTGTTGTACCACAACAGGTAAAAGACTTGTAGGCTTTGGTACATCCGAAAGTTGTTTATTTAGGAACACTTGAATAAACCTTGGATACATTAACCATCTTGAACCATGAGAGATGTGTGAGAGCATTCCATCTAGAATTAGCCTTGAAAAGTTGAAAATACGATTGGTAGCTAATCCCACTATAGCAGATGCTATGTTAGACCCAAATTGCTCCCATGATTTACTTTTAGCACTAATACAATGAAGCAATACATGAACTAAAAACTTCCAGTGAGGACAAAATAAGGGTTTCTTGAATGTTTGTTCAGTTAAGGACCCTTCATAACCAATGTCCCTAAATGTATCCCAAATCACCGCTTATCAAAACGAATGCCCTTCTTCATCATCCAACAATAAATCTTCACGAATTGAGGCTTCAGTAATCTTCACAGTTCTCCCAAAGAACTGTAGCTTGAATATACAAATCATCATTCTCCATATGAACCCTAGCAGTTTCCCAAAATTGTTGAATCCGGGGCTCAATAACATCTGGTTCCACTAAAAGCGCATAGCTAATCGGTGACCCAGTTAGAAAATCAATGATATCATGAAAGATCTCATTGGCTTCAGTCTTGTCCAAATTCGCCACCATGTTATGTTTAGAAACGGTATTACGATTTGCCATTGATGATAAGTGTACAAAGAAAGTGATATGACGAATAATATGGGTGATAGAGAGAGAAATATGGAAAAGATTATAAGATAGTAATATGAGAGGAAATTCGAGAGTAGTTATTTATAGGTGAGATTTTAAAAAATCATAGCCATTAATAACAAAGTTACCGTTAGAAGTAGTTACCCCTCAATATTACCGTTGGAACAAGACGTCGATAAGACAAACAATACTTTCCACGCGCAATACTTTCCAAGCAAGACTTTCATAAAATCAAAAGCAAGATACTTTTCCATTCTCCTCTGTACAATAGCAAATACAACAAATAAACATGAATATCCTCCCCTCAAGCAATGCATAGGACTATACTGACACTAAATAGTCCTCCCCTTAAATGTAGCTCAGTAATTAATCATGCCAATACTTACCACCAAGTGAGTAAATCTTGAAACATCAAATCCTTTGGTGAGTAAATCAGCTACATTATCATCCGTATGCACCTTGACAACATTAATGAGCCTATGCTCATAACAATCTCTGAAGTGGTGCCAAATCTGAATGTGTTTGGTCTTGGAATGATAAACTTGATTCTTCACAATGAAAATGATACTTTCATTATCAATATTGATAGGAGTATTCTTGAAATTGAACCCATAATCCAAGAGTTGATTCTGCATCCACAACACTTGTCCACAACAGCTTGCAGCAGGCACATATTCTGCTTCAGTTGATGATGTTGCTGCAATTGTGTGCTTCTTACACTGCCATGAAACTAATCTTCTTCCAAGATATTGGCATCCACCGTGGTTGATCTTTTGTCATAGTTGTCACCGCATAATCACTATCTTAAAAAGCTTCCAAGTGAAAAGGTGAATCCTTTGGATACCACAACCCCAACTTAGGTTGTTGCTTCAAATAACTAAAAATTCTCTTCACTGCATTCATATGAGAGATCTTTGGGGAGACTTGATATCTTGCACATAAACAAACAAAAACATGATATCGGCCTTGATGCAGTAAGATACATAAGACGACCAATCATTGATCTCAGTATAACTTGACTTCAAATGGTTGTCCATCTTCATCCTTGCCCAATGAGTTGATAGATTTAATAGGTGTAGTAACAGGCTTCATTTCATCTAAATTGAACTTCTTAAGTATGTCAGCTACATACTTGTCTTGACTTATGAAAATTCCTTCCTT
Source organism: Chrysanthemum makinoi (assembly GCA_910596185.1). NCBI lineage: Eukaryota > Viridiplantae > Streptophyta > Magnoliopsida > Asterales > Asteraceae > Chrysanthemum > Chrysanthemum makinoi. Next base: position 194,064,962 of record OU343219.1, on the reverse strand, counting down.
TGACTGCTTAACTTGAAGTCCCAAAAAGAAAGTTAACTCACCCATTGAACTCATTTGAAATTCATTCTCATCTTCTCAAACTCCTTAACCATGGATTGTTTGGTAGCTCCAAAGATGATATCATCTACATACACTTGAACTAGCATGATATCCTTCTTATCTCTCTTGATAAACAAAGTCTTATCTATAGCTCCTCTCCTATAACCATGTTGCAATAAAAAGGTAGAGAGCCTTTCATACCAAGCTCTAGGTGCTTGATGTAAGCCATAAAGAGCTTTGACAACTTTGTAGACTTTGTTTGGATGTTTAGGATCTTCAAAACCAGGAGGTTGTTTGACATATACTTCCTCTGTAATCTTGCCATATAAAAAGGCACTCTTGACATCCATTTGATAAACCTGAAATCCCATATAAGATGCAAAAGCAAGGAAAATTCGAATTGCTTCAATCCTTGCTACAGGAGCAAACACTTCATCATAATCAACTCCTTCTTCTTGTCTGTAGCCTTGTGCAACTAACCTTGCTTTGTTTTTGATAACATTCCTCTTTCATCTCTCTTGACTCTAAACACCCATCTTGTACCAATGACCTTCTTACCATCAGGAAGATCACATAATACCCAAACTTCTTGAAGTCTAAATTGTAGCAGTTCTTCTTGCATAGCTTCAACCCAACTCTCTTTAGTCAATGCTTGAGCAATATTCTTGGGTTCCTCTTGAGAGATAAAGCAAGTAAACAGACATGTTTGATGGTCCTTATGATTCAGCTTGTTTTGTTTATAGACAAAGCTAAGTAAAGCATTATGAGGTTTAGTAAAACTCTTAGCTTTGTGTCTAGTCATCACTCCAGAAGTAGAAGGACCAATGATTTGATCAGTAGGATGATTCTTATGAATTCTTAAGTTTGGAGACTGTGGAACTCCATAAGTATCATCCAAATTAGTGAAATCAGCATCTTCATTGGAATCTGAGAAAATACCTTCATCTTCAAACTCATCATCAGTATCTTCTAAGCCAGGCATGGTAGGATCATCCAAATCATCCAAAGTGCCGGTAATGGTGCAGCAGTACTTTGTACAAAAGTATTGTCCAAAGTACTGTGAGAGTACTCTGCAGTCTTGTTCTTTTTCTTTGCTTCTTTATAAGCTCTTCTTTGGTCATCAGTATAAGAATGTGCTAAGACATCTTGAAGAAGCATCTGATTAAGTTCATCTTGAATAGATTGATCCTCAGCAGACAATGAGGATTTTGGCTCATCAGAACTTTTCTCTGTCTTAACAGGTTTAGGTTCTTCATTATGAACAGCATCTGTACCTCCATGTACATCTGGTCTAATATGGACTCCATGAACAACATACTGTACCTCTTCTCCATTGTGTACAGGTTGATTCTCTTCTCTAACAGGAACATAATTCATTGAAGGAGTCAAAACTTCAAGATCAAACATCCAATCAGGACCTTTTCCCTTTTGATTTTCTTGATCTTCTAAAAACTCAACATGAAGACAATCTTGAACCTTCTTGGTGACTCTGTTGTATACTCTAAATCCCTTGCCGTTGGTGCAATATCCCAATAAATAACCTTATTCTGACTTGCCATCAAACTTACCCAAATGATCAATTGTATTAAGAATAGTGAGAGGGCATCCAAAAGGCTTCATAAAACGAATATTGGGTTTGTTTCCCATCAGCAACTCATAAGGTGTCTTCATCTGTGGTTTGGTGACTGATACTTTGTTAAGTACATAGCAAGCAGTACTTACAGCTTCAGTCCATAATTGAATAGGTAAGTGTGAGTCTGCAAGCATTGTTCTGGCTGCTTCAATCAAAGTCCTATTCTTTCTCTCTGCAACACCATTCTACTGTGGTGTTCTGGCAATACTGAACTCCCTCTTGATTCCTTTATTTGCACAAAATTCATCCATAAGCTTGTTCTTGAATTCAGTTCCATTGTCACATCTAATACCTCTAACTTTCAGTCTTAGTTGGTTTTCAAGTGCTATTATAAGATCATGAATAGCATCAAAAGTATCATCCTTAAATCCCAAGAAAAATACCCAACTGAATCTACTGCAATCATCTGTCACTACTAAGCAGTACTTCTTCTTGTTCAAACTTGTAACAGATACAGGACCAAATAGATCCATATGTAACAGCTCCAATGGTTCTCTAACAGTCCTTTCCTCAAGCTTCTTGCAAGAAGCTTTATGTTGTTTACCCTTCTTACATGCCAAACAGGAGTGATCATTCTTGTAAGTCTTTGAAGGTAAACCTCTAACTAAATTTCCTTTGACCAATTTGTTGATATTCTTATAATTCACATGGCACAATCTTCTATGCCACTGATGTGCTTCTTCAAGTGATGCCTTTGCTACTAAACATGTAGCTCTTTCAAAAGAGTGAAGACTCTTCATATCCAAACTGTACACATCATTGGTTCTTGGTACTTTGAGTATCACCAAGTTATCATCATCAAGCTTGAATTCAGTGAAAGTATGAGGCATTCTGTGTCGTGAATAACACAGATGCTTTTTTCACAGATTTGAGAGTCTGACAAAAGGTTGAACTTGAGCTCCTTCACATATCTAACATTCTCAAAATCTATTCTTCCTGTCTTGATGGTTCCTTTTCCACTAATTCTTCCTCCACTAGCATCATTCCCAAATGCAACTCTTCCTCCACAATATGACCTAAAATCTGACAGAATCTCCTTGTCTCCTGTCATGCTTCCAGAGCAACCACTATCCACAATAAGATGATCTTTAAGCTCCTCTTCTGGGTTTCCCTGCACAAAGATAAATAAATTAGTGTCTTTTAGGAACCCAAGCCATTACTGACTTGTGTTCCCCTTGTGGAGTAACATACTCAAATTCCTTGAGTACGTAATCTTCACAGTTTTTGTAGACAGAATAAAGCATTATCTTTTGTTTCAAAACTTGTGGTGGATTTTCAGCAAAAGTTTCTTTTTCAACAAAAACCTCCTTTTTATTTTCAACAAAATCATCTTTATCAAAAATCATTGTTTCAACAGTACTTGTTGAAAGTACTGTTTGTTCATCATCAGTACTTTCTTTCTTAACCCATTGAGTTTTAACTTCTGGTGAAGAGTCTCTAGATCTAACTACTTTTTTGGAGTTGTAACGCCTTCTAGATTGATAGTAATTAGATCTCCTAGGGTTCCTATTCCAAGAGGTGTTTGGTGAAAACTGAGCAGTACTTTGAGAAAGTACTGGTCTTGGCTTAGCAGTACCTTGGAAAGTATTTGAAGGTACTGGAGGTTTTGAAAAGGGTCTTCTCTGGTGAGGGTACCTATAGTCCGGTGAGAAGTTTCTATGGTTAACCCTATGTGAATGATTCCAAGCTGGTCTAGTCTCCCTTGGTTTTTGGTTGTCAGTTCTGCTCTTTGGGAACTTACTTAAGTACTCTGAATGTAAGTTACAATCCTTAATCAAATGAGTAGGACTAAAACAAACAAAACAAAGTTTTTGTTCTGTGATTCCAAAGTTTCTTCTTCTATGTGTATGACTAAACCTATCCTGTCTTCTAGGTGAATGATGAAAACTGTTTTGACCAAAATTATCCCAAAAAGGTTTAGCAATATGTTGAAAAGGTTTTCTTAAAGGTACTGCTGAAGGTGTAGCAATACTTTGAGGTGTAGCAGTACTTTGGGGTGAAAGTACTGCTTGGCTTTGAACATCATCTACCTTAGGTGTTTCAACAGTTTCTTTTGAGATTTCAGACCTAGATTGACCTTTAAGTTTCTTCCTAAACTCTAAGCTATCTACTCCAAAGCGAGAAACATCGTGCCTAAGAGGTTGATGACTACTAGTAGGATGAGGGACTGCATGATAGGCATTATCTTTCTTAAACTCAGGAGGTGGTTCACTAACTGATTCCTCATTACTAGATGTGTCTACATAATTAATGAGTTCATCATCACTAGTGGTTATATCCTCAAAGTCACATTCATCCTGATCACTAGGTGGGTTTTCTATGTTATTAAAATCCATACCAAAATCTAGGCCAGTTTTAATGTAAGCTCTTCTCTGTTTTTCAACATAAGTGACATGAGAAAGACCTGATTGTCCCCAAGCATTAAACTTTTCTAGCAATTCATCTCTCTCCTTAGTTAGTTTCTCAATTTCAAAGATCTTACAGTTTAACTTCCATTCACTTAATTTCAACTGATAATCCTGTTGTTCATACTTTTCTTCCCAAGCCATTTCATTATTTTCATGTGTTATAATTTTGGCTTCCATTGACTCTAAAGTTATTTGATAACCTGCTACCTCAGACCTAGCCTTTATACAGTTATCTCTTTCAGCCACATAACTATTCAATACTTTTTGATAAAAGTCATGACAATTGGAACATACCTCAGAGATAGGGGTGAACTTGGTGAAGTAGCCATCATAGCAAGTAGAACAGGATCATCTTCACTCTCCATGCTCCAGTCAAAACTTCCAAAACCATCTTTAGACTCCATAGCAAAGATGTCCGGTTCCTCATCAAAAGTTGTGCTCCAGTCAAATTCTTCAACTGAATCCTCCACAGCTACCATACAAGTAGGTTACCGGTTCATCATCAAACTCAGCACTCCAGTCAACCTCTGATAGATTCTCTTGAGAAACCAAAGCTTTTGTTTCTATAATATGGATTTCTTTCAACTCTAGCTTTGGTTTCTCACCATCCATTTGCTTGATACTTAACAAACCTGCATTCCCTTGCAAAATGTCCAGTCTTTTGACAATTGAAGCATTCAATTTTGGATTTGTCAAAAGTGATTCCCTGTTTTGGTTTGAAGTCTATGCCTCTTCCAGTCTTCTTCATAAACTTCTTGATCCTTGCAGTGATCATAGCAACTTGCCACCTGATATCAATTTCTTCAAGTGCATCCTCTTCAATCTGTGAGAGATCTTCTTCATAGGTAACAGGCAGAGTAACTTGCTCGTGCAAAGAAAGAGCACACAACTTCATCCGAGTGGATGGTATTAGATGGTGCGGGTTGCTGAGCAAAAGTAGGGGTAGTGTAGGCAGCAGTACTTTGAGCAACAAGATTTTGAGAGGGAGAAGCAGTACTTTTAGTAGAAGTACCCCCTCTTTCAGATGACACAAAATCAATACTGTGAGACTTTGAGCTTGTTTGGCCATTCATCTCATGCTCATACACCTTCAGATGATTGTAGAGATCATCAAAATTCATGGTGTCCAATCCAGGTTGTCCTCTGATCATGGTAGTAATCACATGCCATGTCGATGGCAAACTTCTTAAGAACTTTAAATTAGCATCTTCAACTGAGACCTCTGCTTTGTATAGCTCCAGCATGCTGAGAAGATTTTGGAATCTGTCATAGGCAGCATCAAGTCTTTCTCTTTCTCCAACAGTAAAGGTTTCAAACTGATGCTTCAACAGATTTTTGTGCATCTTCTTGGAAGCATCATTACCTCCAAATCTAGTCTTGAGAGCAGCCCAGAGTTGCTTGGCATCTTTAGCATCATGGAATTTGAGTAGGTGTCCATCTGGAATGGCAGACAACAGTATGTTGAGAGCCTTCTCTTGATTCCTTATTGTTGCTGCTGGTAAGACTGGTTTGGGTGGATTAGGTTGTCCAGGAACCTCTATAGGTTCTGGAACTACTTCATTTCCATTAACAATCACATTCCACAATGCATGGTCTGTGATTGCAATATACTGCCTCATCTTCATGCTCCTTAGATTGTATTCGCCCTTCTTAATGATTGGAATCCTTAGTGAGGTGATGGATGGGGGTGGAACAGCTTCAGTCGACATCTTTAGGGTTTTGTTGTTTAACTAGGTTTAAACGGTTTCTTCTTAGTCAGAGTTTCCACACAAGCTCTGATACCACTTGTTGGATCGATGTACTCTAACCAAACTAACTTAAATAGCTTGTTAAGGGTTTAATAACCTCGGATAAATCCTAAGTTATTAACAATGAAACACCGAGTAATCTTTATCAAGTATGCGGAATTTACTTAACAAAGCTAAGAAGAATACAACTTTTATTAATAACTCTAAAACTCTAATAATGATCATGCGAACTCTCTAATAATCTTATAAAACTCTTCTAAAAATCGTACTTCTAATACCAATCTAGGGATCCTTTTATAGGCTCAAGGATAACCCTAATCGGTTTACAATTCTTATCCTTGTACGTCAAGTAAACAATACTTAGAAAGTTCTAGATAAACATTACTTTCTATCTTTAAACAATTACAACCGACTTTAATCATTGCAGTACTTTGATGAATAAGCAGTACTTTGACTTTTACTTAGCAAGATTCTTTGACTTCTTGCGATACTTTGTCTTTCTGCAGTACTTTGTTAATATTCAGCACTTTAACTCTTCAGTACTTTAACTTTCTATATCCCAACACAAAGCTTCGAAGTCTGACTACATGTTTGACTCGATTTCTCTCTTTTATCAGAGAGAAAACGATAAGGACATCAAAATTGCTAATGGCCTCCAAAACACTTTAGCTGACTTGATTCTTGGTATGAAGGAAACCCAAGAATACATCTCTGAGCTCGAAGGCTTTCGAACTACAGTGATGAACTACAAGTTTCTTGAAGATCTTCGCAAGAAGCAAAAAGGCTAATGTCTTGAAGGCGTTGGAGATAAGGAGGATGATCTGTTAAACACACTCACAGGTATGTGATAGGAACAACTTCCTTGATGATCTTAGGAAGACAAAGTGTTGAGAAGGGAAATGAAGTGGTTATGTTTTCCTTTTTTTTAGAAAAAATATGTACTGAATATTTAATGTTTAATATGAAATTAATGAATCTATATGTTATGTTCTAGTGTTATAACTTGTTAATTTTGTTGTATTCGTCTTAGATAGTTGTTATATCGGTTTTGATTGTATTGGGTGTTGGTAGAACTATGGTCCTTGCTTAAACAGTTTAAGAGTATAAGGGACTAAGGTTTTAGTCCCCTATCATGTCCTCACATTTGCATTAAGTTATAGGAAGCACTTTATTCTCACATTTTACCCCAAATTTGAATTCATAAACAGAAAGCCTCAATTAAGTGAAATTGCATCAAAATGGGTAAATCTAGAGCTCGTAAACAGATTAAATTCCAATTGTCAAACTGTTGGACATAATAAGTCTAGCTGTCACATAGATCAAGTACCAAAACCAACAAAGGAAACAAAGGTTCGAGGTAGAAAAAGGTATTGTGATAGCAGAAGGCAACAGGTATTCATCTAATTGGCATTTGCATAACGATTGTTCTTGTGTGTTTACATTCTAATTGATGTGCAAATGTATTACTTTTGCAGTGGATGGATGAAGACGATATAAGGAAGACTATGGAACAAGAGTTTCTTGAAGCTCTTTATGAGCAAGAAGAAGAACACACAATTTTGGAGGAAGATGAAGAGCAGTCAAGGTTGGATGAAGAAGCATTCCAGCAGTTTTTGGAAGAGGAGAGAATGTACAAAAGAATTGAAGAGGAAAAGGAGAGGAAAAATTGGCTTGAAGATGCAGAGTTTGAGGCAGCTTACTATGGAGTGTCTGTGGAGGAGTTATATCCATCCATATGTGCTGGATAAAATATGTTAAGAGCTGGTGTTCGAAGGTTGTAGGCTTCTACTCTTCTAGCCATTTGTAATTTGGACAATATCATGTTTGAACATGTTTTTGTTTTTTTTGAGTTTATAAGTCAGAAGTGGTTATTCCAAACACCCCTAAACTGCGTATGTTGACTAGATTTCAAGAATTTATGTTGTCTTTACTCCTATCTACTTGTTCAACAACCACCACTCCCATCTACTTATATAATACATCTTAACTCATCAATTCTTTATCATACCAACATATTATCACCATGGATGCAGAAAATGGTTGTCAAATGGTATGCATTGACTGTTGGGTTGCAGGTGAAAACAGGGCTGGATTGACCTTTTTGCAAGGCCCACCTTATACGATTTCATGTTGTATGTTTGTCCAATGTGCCTTGACATAAGGGGAAACACATCTTATACTGGTAGAGATGGTGTTACAAGGGAAAACACAACCACAGGAGATAGTGGTGGAAATGTGATGGGTCTACATATTTCTGGACCTACTAGTGTTGGTGCTTACTTGGGCAGTGATGAAGAAGAAAGTGAACCACCTACAGCTGAAATAGCAAGTGGAGAGCGCCCAAGCCAAACACCACGTGAAGCACCTGCAACTGAAAGACCAAATGGAGAACGCCCAAGACAAACACCACTTGAACCAACTGCAACTGACAGACCAAACGGATCACCTACTAGTCATTTAACGCAGTGAATTACCTGCGAGAAATGTTATGTTGTCTTTCAGTCTAAATGTAACTTAACTGATATGTGTGTGCTTCTTTTGTTATAAGAATTGAATTTTGGTTACAATTTGAATCTGTTGACTTTATAAGTCAAACAAATGAGATTTTAAAGACTAACAATTCGGTGTGGTTCCTCTAATATTTTGGTTTATGTTGACCTTATAAGTCAAAATGGGTTTCCCCAAACACCCACCTAAACTGCATAAGCAACTGCAAACTACAAAATGAAAACAAGAAATCCAAAATATACATACACCACCACCTAATTACACCATATCAAGCAAAATATACATGTTAACAAGTATCGTTTTAAGTAACCATCATCAGCAAAAAAATATACACCTTCATTACATCAACAACTAAAAATAACAGGTGAACTTCTTGATGGGAGACTTGATATTCATGGGGGGAGACTTGAGGTCCTTAGGGGGAGGCACATACCACTCATTCCTATTTGTGTTGGAGCATCCCACAGCCGCTACAAGACCAAGTACAACATTGGGAGCGGAAGCCTTGGAAGTTTGGGAAGTAGAACCTTCCAAAGTAGTAGTCTTAGAAGACATGTTCCCACACTCATCATCAGATGTGTCTGAAATAATGATGACATCAACTTCATTTCCTTTCACGTTAGTATCTGGAAAGATAGACAAAACAGAAAGAAATCAGAGTTCACCCATTACAACTTTCTTAGCTTGCAAACATTAACTCTAACATTTCTCAGACTCCTTATTCCCATATTTTCCCCACAAGTCTTCAAGTATCACATCAGCAATGTCATCTCCTATATCCCACTTATTCCCATAAGTAGCCATGGCATACTCAATCATATCGTCAAATACCTTTAGCTTGCTATAATCCTTTTTTTTGGACCAATGGGCCTTTAGTCCAATGGTAAGAGCTTCCAACCTTGTGTCAATAGACCGAGGTTCGAATCTCTCCATTGGCCTAAAAGCTTTCAATTGGTACCATCCTCACCGCAAATGCTCAGATTGACTGGTCAACGAGGCCTATTGGATAAAATGGCCGTGTTCAAAGCCCAACCTCTTGATAAGTACACCGGGACAGTGCTCATTGCCCGGGTCGTCCTTGGGGAGGGTGCGGTTGGCATCCTTAGGATGCATGGGACCAGGGTGATCCCACAATTCTTCACCTTTTGGAGATAATCCCTTTTTTTGGCAGATTCTGACACTGCTCGGATTTATGTCAAATAAAATAGAGTTATTTCTGCTCATCCCTTAAAATGCCAATTACACAAACTAACCTTTCATCACTTTAGCTTCTTTCGCAAATTTGCATAAATCTTCAAACATTTCATCAGACATTTCATATTCTTGTAACCAAGTATCCCCATATTTTGCCTTCACATATTTTACCATCTCATCAGTTACTGCTGTAAAAGTAAGCTCCTTGTCTGTCATTGTTAAAGTGTGTGTGAGGGTTGTGTGGCAAGGGAGGGAAACGATCAAGATGGTATACGGAAGCTTTTCTCATAATTAACTAAGGTGTGGTATAAATGTGTATGGACTATAATACCCTCCACTAACTAACATAAATTAGACGTTGACCTCGGCGTTAGTGGTCAAGGGACGAGTTTGGCATATAAAGCCCGTGTTTTGGACCTCCAGCGATGATAACGCCCAGGTTTGTCCCATCACGATGCGCAGTAACAAGTTTAGGGACCAACTGTGTATTTTAGTCTAAAAAATAACTAACCAATTTTCTCGACACTAAATTTCTAGCACCATAATTGTCAATAATTAAATAATAGGGCAAATGACAAAAAAAATGCATCGAACTTGACACTTTATGTGATTGTGTGTAGCTAACTATTTTTTTTCTTATTGTATGTACTGAACTTTCAAATTTCGATCATTATGTGTATTTTGTGACTATTCTGCCATGTAAAATGACCATTTTACCCTTCGGAATTTGAAAAAATTAAGGGTAAAATGGAATAATTTGATTCTAGGTAGTCGAATCTCTTCATCTCCATCTTTTTTTCTCATTCATCATACCTCCTATTGTTGAACGGGGATTGGTTAATTGCACAATTGCCTCCAAAATCGCATATCGCCTATGGTTGGGCAAATTTTTCGACCTTCGTGTTTGCCACCCTCATGATTTTCGTGGTTGTTACCTCCACGGCTCCACCTACGAACACGACACGCAATTTTTGGATAGATAATGAAATTCATGTCGAGTTTATATACGATATTGAAAAAATCTTAAGCCATGTTCTCTCCAAACCATACCCCACCAACAAGATTGGTTTTAGATATTCTACACCATTTACCATCCGGTACTAACAAACTCTAGATGTCAACTGACGCAGATGCAAAAGCGAATTTAGAAAAAACCTAATACAAATGTAGATAAACGAGGTGCACCGCAACGAAATAAGACTTTAAAACACGTAGTTAATTAATTGATCAAATAATCAAAAGATTTCAATTACAAAGCCATATATAGGGGTTGTCTATCTTTTTTTCTTTTTTTGGTGTGTGTAGAGGAGAGACCCTAAAAAAAAAGAAAAAGGAAAAGAAAAACTTGTGAAACACTCAAATCTTGTCGATCGAGAAAGAAAGAGAAAAAACTTGTGAAACACTCAAATCTTGTCCCAAAGATTGACTATATACAAGGGTCAAAATACATGAGTGGAACGTTTGGTCAAGTGACCAGTACAAATCATGAAATCAACAACCACAAGGACGGAAATTGTGTAATCGATGAAGTTTAACAATGAGAGGTGCAATTGAGTGCGGATCACATGAACAGATTTTGTAATTAACTCGTTTTATGAATACATCTTATATCAGATATTCATACTCAAATTATGAAGATGCTGAAATGAGCAATTAGAACAACTTAAACAAACAAACATCGGCTTTATTTCAAAATGATAGACTTTTCAAACCATCTACAAAAACTAACAAAATCATAATTCCTACAAATGTCAAAAGTGCTCAAGAATATGCAGGTCGGGAGAAAGTTATAAACATGCAAATGCAACAAAGATATCATTCTAAACACTTACAAACCTTGTTCTTATAGAGTGTAGTAAACCAACGAGTTAAAGAGAAGAAAACGTACAAAGATAAAGACACACTGTCCGACAGGAATCACCACAAAATTGCTCTTGGAATTCATTTGAGGATATCAAAAAAGATCATGCTCAGTTTATCAACAAAAGTTGACATATTTCGATAGGATGTTCACATAAACTCCTTCAAGAATCTGTTCCACAAGACTCATTGAAGGCCTATTGTCTTCCTGATCTTGAATACACCAATATGCAACTTTGAAAATTCTGGTAACTTCATCAACACTAGCTTCCCGGTTTAGCCTACTATCTATTAGGCTAAGGATGTCACCTCCCACCATAAGAACACTCGCAGCCAAACTAGGGAAGAAAGAAAATTCCGGTAGTCGAATCTCTCACCTCCATTCTCTCACCGGAAACAATCCCAACCATGAAAACCAAATGGTCTTAAAACATCCGTGATGATGATCAAGAGTTCTTAAAAACATCCGTGAACATGATGATGAAGAACAAGAACAAGAACAACACTTGCACTAATTGAAATCACCCAAATCATTAGTTCAATAAGTAGCTCAAAGAAAAACTTGTGAAACACTCAAATCTTGTCGATCGAGAGAAAGAGAAAACAAAAACTAAAAAAAAGACTTGTGAAACACTCAAATTTGTCCCATTGACTATATACAAGGGTCAAAATGCAGATGGAACTTTGGTCAAGTGACAGTACAAATCAAATCAACAACCACAAGGACGGAAATATCCATGAAGAACGATGAGAGGTGCTGAGTGCGAATGAGCAATTAGAACAACTTAAAGATGCTGAAATGAGCAATTAGAACAAACAACAAACATCGGCTTTATTTCAAAATGATAGACTTTTCAAACCATCTACAAAAACTAAGAAAATCATAATTCCCACAAATGTCAAAAGAACACCAATGCTCAAGAATATGCAGGTCTGGAGAAAGTTATAAAAATGCAAATGCAACTAAGATATCATTCTAAACACTGACAAACCTTGTTCATATAGAATGTAGTATGTGGTCTAAAACCAATGAGCTAAAGAGAAGAAAACGTTAAGAAGATGATGCACTGTCCGACAGGGAATCACCACTCAGAAAATTGCTCTGGGAATTCCCATTTGAGGATATCTTGGTGAAAAAAAGATCATGCTCGGTTTTATCAACAAAAAAGTTGACATATTTCGGGATAGGAGGCATGTTCACATTGGAAACTCCTTCAAGAATCTGTTCCACAAGACTCATTGAAGGCCTATTGTCTTCCTGATCTTGAATACACCAATATGCAACTTTGAAAATTCTGGTAACTTCATCAACACTAGCTTCCCGGTTTAACCTACTATCTATTAGGCTAAGGATGTCACCTCCCACCATAAGAACACTCGCAGCCAAACTAGGGAAGAAAGAAAAATTTGAACCTTCATATCGCTCTGTGTTTCTTTTGCCATGCACTAATTCAAAGAGCATCATTCCATAGCTAAAAACATCTGCTTTGGCTGTGATGGCCACCCCTGATAACCATTCCGGTGCTAGATACCCTCTGGTCCCTCTAACAGTTGTCAAAACCCGACTAAAGTCTCGACTTAAAAGCTTTGCAAGGCCAAAATCTGCAATTTTTGGGTGGAAATCAGCATCTAAGAGAATGTTTTCTGGTTTTATGTCGCAGTGAATAATACAGTCTCTGCACTTCTCATGGAGATAAACCAACCCTCTGGCAATTCCAAGTGCGATGTGATACCTAGTTTTCCAGTTTAGAACATTATCTTGTTTTTCATGGAAAAGGTGTGAATGCAGAGAACCATTTGGCAAGTAATCATACACCAGTAACTTGTTGTCACCTTCTGCGCAGAACCCACGAAGACGTACAAGATGAATGTGTTGGATGGTCCCGATTGTGCTGACTTCACTCCTGAACTGTTTCTCTCCTTGGCTGATACCTTCAAGTTTTTTCACCGCCACAATGGATGAATCACGCAGTACTGCTTTATAAACTGAACCAAAACCACCACCTCCCAATTTATCTGAGAAATTCTTTGTTGCTGCTTGTAGATCTTTGTAAACAAAAGCCACCAACGAACCCTCCATTTTTGTTTTTCCGACCAATACCCTTTTCTTTCTGTATATAATAAGCAGAATTAGACCCAAGAATAAAAAGAGACCTACAACGGACCCAGCAACAGAACCCACAGGGAAACCGTTTTTCTTTCTATAAATTGGGAGGTCTATAGAAGCAATTTTGATGTAGATTGTTTTCCCATTAGCATCGTCTTCTGAAAGATCTAAAAGCTCTCCATCCCACAATGAACACTCGTTATCGGCAAAAGAGTAAGCATTGCAGGAGCAATTGTTCATACATGTGGTACGACATTCTCCAGCACTCCCAGCTGCCGCAAACTTATTTGAAGGCAAATTTCCAACTTTAATCATGATAAAATTGGAATTTTCCTCATTTCTCCCACATTGCAACTCCGTTTTTCTAACGCACCCACCAGAGAAATCACTCTGGTTCCAATCACTTTCTGATCTAGGCTTGAAGCCAGTCAAGCAATTACAGAATGGCAATTCAGTCTGCCTGCAAGTACTGAAAGCGCCACATAAAGCATACACCTGACACTGTGTTCTAGGTTGAGACCAAAACAAATTCCACTGCTTCCTACTATCCAACCATGTTTGTTGCTCAAGTTGACCAGAAACACCAATAAACATTCTTGATATGATGGAAGGATTATAAACAGAATAGGTGAAGTAACTCTCATTCACATTTATAATAAAGCTAAAATTATAAATGTAATTCGTCCTCATTTCCGGTACCAAACTAAATATATGCCCATTCCAAGCCCCGCTAGTCCAATATTGATGGGAGCCATTCCTCTTGCAAATATACTCTTGACCAGTCGGGTCAAGCTCTAAAGAAAAGATTCCTACAGCAGGATTTTCTTCACTTTTCCATGAAGTAAGAAGCTGCTTCTCTTTCCTTCTAAAATCATAAGCAAGTTTAGCGCCAGGCAACCAAGTATTAACTGGGTGGTCAAAACTCTGCCAAACTGGTTCAGCTGAATTTGACCCGTCTGTCAAAACTAGGTTACCATCATCATGAATAACAGCAATCACAGAATTCAAATTGGTGGTGGTGACATTTGTGGACCAGATCTGTAACTTAAACTCATTTAAGAGCACTAAGTTACCATCTACGATTTTTAGTTCAGAATTAACAATGTCAGAGACGGGATTTTCTCTGTTTGCTACCCAGACTACGGAAGGAGGATTAGAAGCAACCTTCTTATACCAAATGCCTACGTAATAGTTGGAAGAGCTGCCTGCTTTAAAAAAACCAAGCACAAAATTATCATGTTTGGATGTAATTGTTTGGTCTCCGGATAGAGAATCGTTTGCAGATATTGTGTCAGCTGCAGATGTGAGACAAATGGCCATAGAGAAACAAAGGAGGAGCATAAACGCCATTAAACAGTTAATTTTTGTGAAGCGCGTGAGTGATATGAAAGTGGACAGTAATTGAGAGAGAAAGAGGCACACAGAGATGGCTCATATCAGATGCAGAAACATATTGCCAGTATTGGATTTTATAGAACATGAAAGTCAGTCATAACCCGTAAAATGGTTCATAACCCGTAGGATAATTTCCTACGTGGTGGGACTCACAATATACATATTTCTCCATTAAGTCCAATCAATACTGTACCAGAGATTTTAAGAGTCAAACTGTTTTAGTTAACGATTTATCATCAGAATAATCATTGGTGTTTGGATCGATATACTCTAATCAAACTAACTTAAATAGCTTGTTTAAGGTTTAACAACCTCGGATAAATCGTAAGTTATTAATAAATAAACACTGAACAAACTCTATTAAGTATGCGGAATTTACTTAACAAAGCTAAGAAGAATAACTTTTATTATTAACTCTAAATCTGCTTATTATGAAGATCCTTAAACAACTCTAACAATATCGAACTTCTCTAAAACTCTAAATAATGATTTATGAACTCGTAAACTCTAAGACTCGTACGCCTAATGCCAATCTAGGGGTCCTTTTATAGGCTCAAGGATAACCCTAGTCGGTTTACAATTTGTATCCTTGTACGACAAGTAATCTAATACAGAATATTCGAGAGTTACAATACTTTCTATAAACGAATATAACAGTTCTTTGTTCTTGCAGTACTTTGACTTTCATGTGCAGTACTTTGACTTTATCTTTAGCAGTACTTTGACTCTTTGACTTTTTCCAGTACTTTGTAGTTTTACAGTACTTTATCAATCTTCAAGACTTTGTCAATCTTCAAGACTTTCATATCCCAACAATCCTCCCTAACTTGAATTCTACTAGCTTGACTTCAAGTTCCTTTGTGAATTTATCTTTAACAGACTTCATCTTTAAGGACAAATTGTTTCTTAGTCTTTGGATTGTAGCTTTGTAGTTTCTGTGCTTTGTCAAAGTATCTATAGAATTATTCCTTTACAGATCATCCAAAGAAGCTCCATCTTTTCAAAGAACACAAAGAACATATGACAATTTGTACATTAAATCAGTTTAAGTTGCATACTATTCTCATCACTTCTAGCTGTGTTAACTCCTGTGAGAGGTGAATCATTGAAAATTTAATGGATTTAGATCTCTTTACCAAAGCCATTAACTCTGGAGTAGCCAAATGTTTTGGTGTGTAAGACCATGGCACATTGATAACCATATGATTTTTAGCAAATCAACAGATTTAAGTTGTCTTTACCAAAAGTTGTACCCTTCTGGACTAGTTAGTTCTTTTATCTAATAGTGAACTAATTACCAATAATGGTTTTTCCACAGCCTTTACCACAAGCCATTTTCTTGTGGGCTAGCCAACTCTTCACATTAACTGATATGGTGAGTTGATTACCATACAACTTATTAGCAAGTTGTCAACTAAAAACGGATTTGAAATATCTTTACCAGAGCTGTTTGCTCATGGATTAGCCAATCCTTTTGTAACCATGGTGGATTGATGACCTATTGATGTTGCCATCTCAAAAACCATTTATTTTATTCAACCTTTGTTTTCAAAATATTTGTTACTTAACAAAAGGTTTCTTCCAAAAAGCACTTAACTGGTTAAAAAGCTGCAAGCAGTACTTTGATGAAAGTACTGTTTGATCAGCAGTACTTTGAATAAAGTACTGATTTATCAAAAATAATTTATTCAAATAAGATTTATACCAGTCAGTCATCCTCATCAACAATAGTAGTCCAGTTGATAAATAGATTGATAACCATGCAAGCAGTTTCATTATCCTCTTCTACTTCCAT
The DNA here is from genome assembly GCA_910596185.1 of Chrysanthemum makinoi. NCBI lineage: Eukaryota > Viridiplantae > Streptophyta > Magnoliopsida > Asterales > Asteraceae > Chrysanthemum > Chrysanthemum makinoi. The sequence continues at coordinate 194,048,275 of OU343219.1, read as the reverse complement.
TCCGTGCTCTAGCATTCTTCTCATAAGCTCAACAGTAAGAGGATATCTTCTATCTACAAACATGTGTATCATTGTACCATTTTCCAGCTCTAAAACATGAACACCAGACTCTTCAAAGAATCTCCAGCAGACAATTTCCCAATTCTCTTGATTCTTCCAAATATCATCAGTGCTCTCTTCTTCAGTTTCCCATGCAGTTGTGAGATCTCCAAGTAAAACTAAACCAATCCCTTCTAATGGATTATGTTCAAAGTAAGCTTTAACCACATGATATAAATAGAATAGATCCACTCTATCTATAATGTGCAATAAATCCCATAGCCTATTGAATACTCTGAAACTTTCATCTTCTTTATGAAACATCATATAACTTCCTTCTTTGGATTTCACAACTTCAAAAGCACTAATCTGAGATATGTTCATCTTCATGTCAGCATCTTCTTTGGAATATTCAAAATCTACTACTCTGAGATAATTCCTTAGTTCATCCCTAGTCTCAGATCTTAACTCAACTTTTTCTTTCTTTGAGAATTGAACATCTGTAACTTCAGTTTTCCTTTTTCTTTTTAAACTCTTCTTCCTTTCTGCGTCAGTCCAAGTAGCTTCTTCTCTAAAATCTTTGATGCCTGCAACATCCTTCTTATAAGCCTCTGTCTCAGCATCATATAGTCTTTTCATATCAACATAATTCAGCTTCTGCAATCCTTTATATCCTCGACCTTTCAAATAAGCCATCATAGCATTCATGTCTTTAGCTAGATTAGGTCTTCTTGGCATATATCTAACAGGAGTAGGTGACTGCAATAGTTCAGCAGCTTCAGTATTTAATTCATCTTGTAACTTCTTAGCTGCTTCTCTACTCTGAGCTTCTTCAGCTTCCTGAGCTTCTCTATCTTTAGCATTTAACTCCTCTTGAAGCTTTCTAGCTGCAGCTTCATTCCTAGCAACTTCAATTGCTCTAAGTTCTGCCAAAGTTAGCTTTTTCTTCTTAGTTTCTACCAGAACACCCTTTCCTTTATCTTTAGGATCAATTGTAGGTTGAGAAGCTCTTGGTTGTTCCTCTTGAACTTCAGAAATAGTAACACCACCCCTTGGTTGTGATAAATCTTGCAAAATTACAGCAATGAACTCATCATCACTTGCAGAATGGATGGGTTTGAGTGTAGCTTCCTCTTCTTGTATAACAGTTGAGGGACCAACAACTTCTTCATGTACAGTTGTTGAAGGACCAGCTTCCTCTTCAAAGTCCAACAACCTTGGTGTTAACAATGCTTGCCTGTAGGATCCTTGTTGTTGAAAAGCAGTACTTTGATCTTCAATACCTTGATTTTCAGTACTTTGAACTGGAACTTGAACTTGCTCTTCAGTATCTTGAATGTTCTGTTCTTCAGTCTTTTCATGTGCTTTAGTACTTTCAGGTTCATTCTCCTTCTCAACATCTTCTTTCAAATTCTCTTCTTCTAAATTCCTCCCCAATTGGACAGAAGATTGTTGGTGAACCTTTTGGCGTTTGCTTTTCTTAGACTGCCTTTGCTCCTTCTTCTTTGATTTAACCCAGATACGAAATTCTTGAACCAATGGCCACACAAAAGTCTTTAGCCTTCTAAACTTCAGTTTCAATTTCTTTATCTGCTTGGCTTGAGCCTCAGTAGTCTTTTTCAACTTAACCAACTCCCTTGTCAAAACATAATTATCCAATGTTAATTCTTCAGGGGGTACAGTATGTGAATCATCTCCTTGAATTGGTGAATGTTCCTCTGATTGAGAAGCAGAAACAGATCTTTTTGGAGATAGAGAAGGTGAAACTGCAACATCTTCTTGAACTTTAGTACTTGGGGAAGCAGTACCTTGTGGAGATGCAGTACCTTCTTTTGATGCAGCTTGTTGAGAAGCAGTACTTGCAGATGCAGTACTTGCAGGTGCAGTACTTGCAGATGCAGTACCTTCAGTAGCTTCATCTTCTTCATCAGCTCGAACAGCCTGAACAACTTCCATCATAGAAGTAGTTAAGGGAGTATCCCTTCCAGTGAATTGATCACTCTTCCTAGCCATAAAGGTGAATATTTTGGCTTGTTGAACCACAACAGGTAAAAGATCTGATGGCTTAGGAACATCAGAAAGTTGTTTATTGAGGAATCTTTGAACAAATCTTGGATACATTAGCCACTTTGAACTATGAGAGATGTGAGAAAGCATTCCATCAAGAATGAGCCTTGAGAAATTAAAGACACGATCTGTAGCCAAACCCACAATAGCAGATGCTATATTTGATCCAAATTGCTCCCAAGAAGTACTTTTTGCACTAATACAGTGAAGCAACACATGTACTAAAAACTTCCATTGAGGGCAAAAGAGTTGTTTCCTAAATGTTTGTTCATTTAACGACCCTTCATAACCAATATGTCCAAAAGTATCCCATATCAACTGCTTATCAAACCGAATAGCCCCATCTTCATCATTAAACAACAAGTCTTCTCTAATGGAGGCTTCAGTAATCTTCACAGTTCGGCCAGCAACTGTAGCTCTAATATAAAATTCATCATTCTCCATATTTTCCCCAGCAGTAGCCCAAAATTCTTGAATCCAAGGCTCAATTATATCCGGCTCCACTAAAAGAGCATAACTGATTAGCGATCCAGTAAGATAATCAATGATATCATGAAAGAGTGTATTCGCTTCAGTCTTATCTAAATTAGCCACCATATTGTGCTTTGAAACTGTTGGACGATTCGCCATTTTTGAATATGTGAGCACAATAAGAGATATAATCGAATAATATAGAGGCGATGAGAGAATTATGAAAAAGATTCTAATGTATCAATATGAGAGGGAAAATCGGAGAGTAGTTATTTATAGGTGAGATTTAAAAAATCACAGCCATAAATACCAAAGTTACCGTTAGAAGTAATTACCCCTCAATATTATCGTTGGAACAATACTTTAATAAGACAAACAGTACTTTTCCACGTATGCAGTACTTTCCCAAGCAGTACTTTCCAAGCAGTACTTTCATAAATAACAGTACTTTTCCAAATGCCTCTGTATAAGCTAAGTACAAATAAATATCCTCCCCTCAAGCAATGCACAGGACTATACTAAATAGTCCTCCCCTTAAATGAAGCTTACTAACTAATATACTCCAAAACATCTGACAGAAACTCCTTGTCTCCTGCCATGCTAACGGAACAACCACCATCAACAATAATATGATCTTTAAGTTCCTCTGCCCGGTTGCCCTGTCTAATAAGATGAAAAAGTTAGTTGCTTTGAGGAACCCAAGCCATTACTGACTTGTGTTCCCCTTGTGGAGTGACATACTCACATTCTTTGAGTATATAATCTCCACTGTTTTCTAAAGCATGATCCAGTATTATCTTGTTATTCAAAACATGTGGATTTTCAAAACTTTCTGGTTTTTCAACACAACTCTCTTTTACAAGTTCATTCTCTTTTTCTTGTATCACAAAAACATCTGATTCACTTTTTGTTGAAAGTACTGTTTGTCTCTCAGCAGTACTTTCCCTCTTAACCCATTCTGGTTTAACACGTGGTTCCTGTGATCTAGATCCCCTATGTGAATTATAATACCTTCTAGGTTGATAGTGAGATCTCCTAGGGTTCCTATTCCAAAGAGTGTGATCAGTACCTTGTTTTGGCTGAGCAGTACTTTAAGAAAGTACTGGTCTAGAATTAACAGTACTTTGGAAAGTACTGTGAGATACTGAAGGTTTTGAAAAAGGTCTTCTCTGGTGTGGGTATCTATGATTTGGTGAGAAATTTCTGTGATTAACCCTATTTGAATTATTCCAGACTGGTTTTTGCTCTCTAGGTTTCTGGTTGGCAGACCTGTTCTTTGGAAATTTGCTAAGGTATTTTGAGTGATGTTCACAATCCTTGATTAAATGAGTAGGACTAAAACACACAAAACACAGTTTTTGACCCATACTTCCAAAGTGATTTCTTTTATGTCTATGACCAAAACTATTATGCCTTCTAGGTGAATGATTAAACTTGTTTTGACCAAAGTTATCCCAAAAAGGTTTAGCAGTACTGTTTTGAAAAGGTTTTCCTGAAGGTACTGCTTGTGGAGCAGTACTTTGAGTTGAAGGTACTGCTTGACTTTGAACATTGTTTTCAGTAGTCTCTTTGGGGTTTTCAGACCTAGATTGACCAAGTAGCTTTTTCCTAAACTCTAGACTGTCTACTCCAAAACGAGAAACATCAGGCCTAGGGGGTTGATGACTTCCAGTGGGATGGGGAACTGCATGATAACCATTATCTTTCTTATACTCAGGAGGTGGCTAATTGAATCCTCATTACTAGATGTGTCTACATAATTAATGAGTTCATCATCACTAGTGGTTATATCCTCTAGGTCATCATCAGCTTGATTCTCTTCTATGTTATCAAAGTCCATTCCAAAACCTAATCCAGTTTTAATATAAGCTCTTCTCTGTTTTTGAACATAAGTAACATGTGATAAACCAGACTCACCCCAAGCAGTAAACTTAGCTAACAAATCATCTCTTTCCTTAGTCAATTTCTCTATTTCAGAAATTTTACAGTTTAATTTCCATTCACTTAGTTTTAACTGATAATCTTGTTGTGCATATTTTTCAGCCCAAGCTACTTCATTATTTTCATGTGTTAAGATTTTAGCTTCCATAGATTCTAAGGTAATTTGGTAACCAGCTACCTCTGATCTAACCCTAGCACAATTATCTATTTCATAAACATAAACATTAAGTACTTTCTGATAAAAATGGTGACACTTAGAACATACCTCAGAGATAGGGGTTGATGCAGCTTCAGTTGACATCTTTAGGTTTTCTTCTTAGTCAGAGTTTCCACACAAGCTCTGATACCACTTGTTGGATCGATATACTCTAATCAAACTAACTTAAATAGCTTGTTTAAGGTTTAACAACCTCGGATAAATCCTAAGTTATTAACAAAGAAACACTGAACAAACTCTATTAAGTATGCGGAATTTACTTAACAAAGCTAAGAAGAATAACTTTTATTATTAACTCTAAATCTGCTTATTATGCAGATACTTAAACAACTCTAACAATATCGAACTTCTCTAAAACTCTAAATAATGATTTATGAACTCGTAAACTCTAAGACTCGTACGTCTAATGCCAATCTAGGGGTCCTTTTATAGGCTCAAGGATAACCCTAGTCGGTTTACAATTTGTATCCTTGTACGACAAGTAATCTAATACAGAATATTCTAGAGTTACAATACTTTCTATAAACGAATATAACAGTTCTTTGTTCTTGCAGTACTTTGACTTTCATGTGCAGTGCTTTGACTTTATCTTTAGCAGTACTTTGACTCTTTGACTTTTTCCAGTACTTTGTAGTTTTACAGTACTTTATCAATCTTCAGTACTTTGTCAATCTTCAGCACTTTCATATCCCAACAATCCTCCCCTAACTTCTTAACACACTCTCCCTAGTTTTACGACACAAATAATCTTTTTTTATCCTTTTACGCTTTACTTTATCTTCTGTAAAACTGTTGCAGGCAAGATCAAACTTACATTTACCTTCTACTCTTTCTCTCTCTTCCTCAGTCACAGATTTTTGACATAAACTCGAAGCTCCAATAAAGTTGCGAAGATGGTAATGAGGATCAACATAAGACGATGATGAAGACACAATACCTTTGATATTGCTTGGGCATAGAAACTTAACGAACTCCAATATCTCTGGGAAACACGAGTGATCAGAATATGGTACTGTATAGATGTACTGATGGTGTTTTTCGATATTATTTGTATATCTATTTCGCACGTTCATATGAAGGTCGATGCTCATCTCTGTCTTCATTGAAGAAAGCTCACAAGACTTATCCTTGCATCCAGCTTTCTTTAGTGCCCACGGAAGACCAGATGGCATAATTCCAATGGTTGGGCGCATAGTATTTAACCCTTCTAGAGTTTCAACAGAAAAACTGTAACGAGGAACAGCTCGTACTCTTGTCAACGTCGTTTTCGTAGTGAAATTTGCATGTAATCCCAGGAGATGCATGGTCTGGAACCGCTCAGGCCACACCCAAATCTGCCATAAAATTAATAAATACAAAGTAGAAAAACAGGAGCTTCTAGAGATTTTAATGATCCTAAAGTCTACATATTATTTTATGACGTACACATTCTGTCATAAAGTCATAGAATAGCCACTAGTAGCTAATTACCTTTATTTTCAGCATTTTTGAGATGTAGAGTAGTAAATCCTCTTTTCCCAGTGAGCCTATACCAATGATAATATCATGTTCAGGATACGAATTTATGATATTAACCACCTGCAGATGGTTCAATACAGAACAAGAAAAGAATTTCCAAGTCAATACTTACATAATAGGAAATGACTGTCAGGGGAGCACAGACAATCACGCAAACATATCGCATAAGTAACTGATCCCGCAGTGTAAGATATCAGATATGGGAATGTGATAACCCAAGCGTATTAGAAAGACTGTGTGAAAAAGCGTGAGGAAAGGAGGATGCAGAGATCAGATATTATAGCAAAGAATAGGACTTAGTTATACAGTTAACAAGAACGAAATCATAATCAAATAATCTTTCACAAGGAAAGAAAATGTCAGCCACACATCAACGTTCCATAAGAGAGAGTATAAGTTATTCTAATTTTGCTGTGAGAGATTTTCGTAAAATTCACACTAGGTTATGACATTTGACAGAAGCACGTGATTAAAATAAACTATTATACTTCCAGACCTCCGACCTTAAAAATCACGGGCATTACAGGACTCTAGAACTGTGAATTAGAAAGTTCAGCAAGAACAGTACATCACCTGTTGAGCAGCGACTTCCCGAGAAGGAAAAGAGTAGGATGGGTTGCAATACGTGTTGTCTATGTAAAGGGTATCAATTTTATCATTCTTAAGAGCATTAAGAAGCATGGTCTTTCCCATTTGTGCAATCTCACTTGATACTTCCCAACGGAAATCCCCAGTGTAAAGCATAATGCCAAACTCACCACAGAAGAGATACATAAATGCACCTGCCACATAGCAAATTAGCAAGGTCAAGGGAACAATAGAACCAAAGAGACCAATAAACCTACAATCAGTTTTCAAAGATCTAGTCCAAGCACACTGATAAGGACAAGGTACCAATGGAAATTCTTTGCAGTTAATATTCTTTTCGTACATCAGCAATGTGTTGTCTTTGTTCAAATCTATAATGTCCATAACATACCCACAAACTGCAAAAGTCATGATCTATGCCTCTATGGCATATGCATATTTATCACAAGAAACGACATTCAAAGTTCAAACCAAATAATTTCAATTGAATATCCCATGTAATTGGCAAATGGCAATATACTTGTATGTTGTGCATCGTAAACAAGATATAAGTAAGTAAATACCCAACAACCTACACATGACTATCTAAAATCAGATCATCTAACATGAACTAGTTGAGATTTTAACCATATTACTCAACAATAACCCGATAAATTATAAAAGAAGTTATTCAATATTTCAGAAGGGGGACATAGTTTTGGACTAACCAAATGAAGCGACAAATACACCCTAACACGATAGAACGTATATCTAATCACGCTGTAACAAGCTCGTTTTATGCCCCTTGTGGCGAAAAACGTCGTGCACAATACCATGCCAGTAATTTACTCACCACTTTGGTTTTTCCATTATATTCACAGATTATAGTTATGTAGTGGGTGTTTGGGATTGCTTATTTTTTCCGCTTATATGCTTTTTTAAATGCAGGAAAGCAACTTTTCATGAGTAGGTAAGGAAGTGCTTCTTTCGTATTCTTTATTTGATATTAAACTAAAACTACCTTAACCAAAAACCTTTTTATAAATGAATTTGATTGAAAATATCTATTAAATTATTAGTATTAGGAGTATTATTGCTTTTTTACAAAATAAGCATATCCAAATGCTAGTTCCCCGAAGTACTTACTTTTAAGCAGAAAATAGCCAATTCACGAAACTAGCCAATTCACGCAATAACAGAAAATAGCCAATTCACGAGACTAGCCAACAGTATAAAGAGATTATAACACGAAACTAGCCAATTCACGCAACAACACTCATCCGTCAAACAATTTGACATCATTCACACTCCAAAACAATCAACACTCCAATTTAACTACATTCCCAACAAGTTACATCACGCGCTACTAAACTACATTCTTACCTACATCAATATCAACTAACAAAATAACTAATCATCAATAGCCATAACCTGAACCTTTGTTTCCATCCCCGTAGTCGGCGAAACCAACGACAAAGAGTACCATCGGCCGATTTCGATAACTAGGAGCAAGGAAAGGTCGAAACCAGGGAATTTGGGGTGGAAAAGACGAGCAGTGATACGAGAACAATAAACGGGGCCTTTGTTCCAACGAGGGGATAAACCGACGGTGTGATCAGCGTGAAGATGAGTTAAGAAGTAGATTTGGCTGCCTGAACTCCATTGGTCTACTGATATCATTCGTTTCACCATTTCGGAGTGTTTGGATTTAGGGTTTGGGGTGTTTGGATTTTGGAATTGGGGGTTTATTGAATTAAAGTGGAATTTGGGGTTTGAAGGTTGAAATGATTTGTTTTTGGCGAGTTTTCAGTTTCTGAGGGGTGTTTGGCCAAGTCACAAGTCGTGTCCTGTGGGAATACAAAGCAAAAATGATTCTGATTTTATGTAAAATTTTTGGGATTTTAATAGGATCCTGCTTTTTACATTTCGATTGATGTGGTCTTACTTTTTTCGAGTCACTAACTAAAAAAACTACATATATATGTATTAAATTTTGTAGAATATGAAAAATTATAGGCTAGTTGTAAATACTTCATAATCATAATTTCGACATTCATTTTTTTGATATATGATATATAATAATATGTAGATTTTCGTAATTTACGTCAATTAAGAAAATGACACTGTAGTAGAATCTTAAGATCCCGATCCGATTTTACAATCACGATCTTGTAAAGACGAAAACGATCTTAGGTAAAATCCCGCTCTTAAAAACCTTGGTATAAAGTGTTGATAATAGGCTTTCGTTAAGTGTTCATGGTGGGTTTGATTTTGTCTTGTTAATTAGTGAACTTAAACCACTAATGTTACGCTAAAAAAAAAACTCAATTAAAAAACTCCAAACCTTAGTCTCTAGCCCTGTAGTCGGCGAAACAAGCGACAACAAGTACCATCGGCCGATTTCGATAACTAGCAGCAACGAGAGGTCGAAACCAAGGAATTTGGGGTGGAAAAGACGAGCGGTGATACGAGAACAATAAAGCGGGCCTTTGTTCCAACGAGGGGATAAATCGATGGTGTGATCGGCGTGAAGGAGTTAAGAAGTAGATTTGGCTGCCTGAACTCCATTGGTCAACCGATATCATTCGTTTGTCCATTTCGGAGTGTTTGGATTTAGGGTTTGGGGTGTTTAGATTTTCGAATTGGTGGATTTTGGAATTAAAGTGGAATTTGGGGTTTGAAGGTTGAAATGATTTGTTTTTGGCGGGTTTTCAAGTTGTGAATTTTTGAACGAAAAGTGTTTTCATTTTTCAATTTGGGTTAAAGATCTTCCCTTTTCAGTTTCTGAGGGGACTAACTAAAAAACCTACAAATATATGTATTAAATTTTGTAGAATATAAAAAACTATAGGCTAGTTTTATTAAACACTTCATAATCATAATTTCGACATACATTTTCTTGATATATGATATATAATAATATGTAGATTTTCATAATTTACGTCAATTAAGAAAATGACACTGTAGTAGAATCTTAATACCCCCATCCGATTTTACAATCATGATCTTGCAAAGACGAAAACGATCTTAGGTAAGATCCCGCTCTTAAAAACCTTGGCATAAAGTGTTGATAATAGGCTTTCGTTAAGTGTGCATGGTGGGTTTGATTTTGACCTGTTAATTAGTAAACTTAAACCACTAATGTTACGCTATAAAGAAAAGCTCAATTAAAAAATTCCAAACCTTTATAGCGGAAAGTCATCTTGTGCAAAAAAAAAAATAGAAAAAAAGAAATCTAAACAACAAAAAGAAAAGCAAAAAGCTAAAATAAATAAATAAATAGAAAACAACTTATGAAACACTCAAATATTTTCCTCATCATTCCCTTCACTTCAAAAAACTCGCCCCCAAGTGATCATCACCGATAACTTCATCTTCCTCAAACATCATCTCACAACGAAACTTATTTATGGTAGATTTACGCTTTACATAAACTCGAGAACCTTCATCTTTTTTAACACGCCTACCACTAGGGGTGGAAACGAGACGAGCCGAGTCTAAACGAGCTCGAGCCCGAGTTCGAGCCTAAGTTTGAGCTCATTTAATAATCGAGCTCGAGCCCGAGGTTTATATATAAAGATCGATTAGGCTCGCAAGCCTAAATAAGCCCTAAAAACATATACGTGTATATATTTTCTATACGTATAACTGTGACAACTCGTAATTTCAGGTCATTTTACAAACTTTAAAAATTTCACTATTCATCTCGAGAATTTACTATTCATCAGTTACTATTCATCATTTTACTATTCATCGTTTTTGAAGTCGATATAATATTCTGAGAACGTATTTCAAAATTTTACTATTCACAAAACACTATTCATTCCCGGAGAAAAATCACTATTCATGATTCACTATTCATCATTTTTCGTAAACTAGGTTTACGAGTATCAAATTCGCGTAACCGTAATGGTTTAGCTGCGAATTCATGAAACATCATTGAGGACATTTCATATAGACTAGATTTAGTCTACATATCCTTAGTAATATCATTTTCATGTTAGTTCATGCATGGGTTTGCATTTTTCATTTACGTATATTTTGCTATTAAATAAACGCTATAGCATAATCAATTATTTTGAATATTTGATCCGACACTTCCAAAAATTATCCTAATATATTTTTATACTCATTTTAAGACTATAAAAATTATATTATTAGTTTACCCGATGTTTTCAATTTATTTGGTATATAAATTGCTATGTATAAATATTTACGACGGTTTTCGTAAATTCAATTTGATAATTATTTATTCACTCAATACTTGCGAGAAATGTATTTTTATAATTTTTATGACTTCGATATATTTTATTTTGTTCCGTTAAAATCCATTTCTAGCTAACGCTACACTTAATAATTAATTTTATGTACAAACTACACATTATACCTAACTTAAAATACAATTAACTACCAAAAATACACAATCCTTTCTCCAATATACCCCATTGCCGACCACCTACTATGATTCATCATATTTTGTAAAGATCTTGAGTAGCAAAAAAGAACACATACTCCTCTTGTGACTAAGCATGTAAATGCTAGATATTTACTTACACAAACACATAGTAAACACATATACTTAGGTGAAAAAAAAAAACTCTCTCTACCTTCATCACCATAACCGCCCAAGGAAGAAAAAAGGGAAGAAACACAAGATTTTCATGGATCAAGTTATTTTACAAACTCTAGTATACTTTCTTTTAAGGGTTTTGCAATAAAAACCTAGAGTATTTAGGAAAACCTTGTTCCATAAACCTCATCATCATACTAGTAAGCATTTCATGACCATTATTAATCTTTCATATTCATACTTAAGTTATTTTTACCATGCTTGAAAGAAAACATGCAAGTTTCATGTGTATCTATGCCACTTTTATTGTTTTTAGTACTTATAATTAGTATATATCATCCTATAATTAATCCCTTGAAACATATCATTTTTGAAGATTTTTAGGAACCCATGACACCCTAAGAAGGTGTATGGTAGGTTTAGAATAGATTTGGTGTTGATATGAAGTGGTTAGAATAAGTATTACGCAAGAAAAATCACTTTCGACAACTTTAAAATGAGGTCTGATCATTTTTGTGAAATCTGGAAATTTCGACAGTTTATAAATTATTTTGGGCTAGATATTCAGAAAATATACTTTAAAACGAAACCGTGGTCGCTTGAACGGGTTAAAACGAATTTATAACGAAGAAGTTATGTTATTTTCAAGTTTAACGACGAAAACTAGATTTTCCGGAAAACTGCATGCTGTCCAGAATTTTTAAGGGTCAAAAATGAGTTTTAAGCGTTATCTAAATAAGTCGATTTATCAAAAATATATTAGTATACTTTAACACGAAGCTAAGGACATATAAAACGTAGAAAACGGACTTATAACGACTAAATTACACGCGTTTAAATAAGGTTGTCGTAACTATTATTCACAAGTATAAAACACTTACATATATATTTTCTAGGGAAAATGACAAAAAAATGCATCGAACTTGACACTTGTTGTCATTGTGTGTAGTCAACTATTTTTTTTTTTCATTGTAACACAAACCTTTTGAATTTTTGTCATTGTATGTAGCCAGTTAGGTGAATTTGTGTTATTGTATGTACCCAAATCGCCTTAGCGTTACATCGTTATTCCTTTTATATTAACGGTCGTTAGTAAATAACTTAAAATTTCGTTCTCTTACGTTTTATTCGTTTTCATCCGTTATTATACGTTTTCGTCCGTTTTTATACTTTTTCGTCCGTTTTATACATTTTGGTCCAATGCTTTCATCTGTTTTTTACATTTTCGTTTGTTTACTTACATTTTCTTACGTTTTAGTCCGTTATTATACGTTTTCGTCCGTTTTTATACTTTTTCGTCCGTTTTATACATTTTGGTCCAATGCTTTCATCCATTTTTTACATTTTCGTTTGTTTACTTACGTTTTCCTACGTTTTAGTCCGTTATTATACGTTTTCGTCCGTTTTTATACTTTTTCGTCCGTTTTATACATTTTGGTCCAATGCTTTCATCCGTTTTTACATTTTCGTTTGTTTACTTACGTTTTCGACGTTTTCTTATGTTTTAGTCCGTTTTATACGTTTTCCGTTTTTACGTTTTTGCTCGTTTTCATCCATATTTATACGTTTTCGTATGTTTTCTTACGTTTTCATCCGTTTTTATGCGTTTTGTCCGTTTTTTTATGTTTCATTCGTATTTATACGTTTTTCATCCGTTTTCTTACGTTTTCAACTGTTTTTATACATTTTCGTCTGTTTTTTTAAAGTTTTCGTATGTTTTCTAACATTTTCATCTTTTTATACGCTTTCGTTGGTTTTCTTACTTTTTCATTCATTTTCTTACTTTTTTGGACGAAAATGTATAAAACTTAAGAATACGGACAAAAACGTATAAAAATGGATGAAGGTGTAAGAAAACAGATGAAAACTTAAAAAAGACGAAAACGTATAAAACAAATAAAAACAGACGAAAACATATAAAAACAGACGAAAACGTTAGAAAATCGACGAAGACATTTAAAACCGACAAAACGATAAAAACGGACGAAAAAAATATAAAACGGATGAAAAACAATTGAAAATGTATAAAAACAGGTGAAAAAGGACGAAAACATATAAAAACGGATGAAAACTTATAAAAACGGACTAAAACGTATAAAACGAATGAAAACGTATAAAAGCGGACGAAAACGTAAGAAAACGGACGAGAATGTAAGAAAACGGACGAAAACGTAAGAAACGGAAAAACAACGGACGAAAAAGTATAAAACGGACAAAACGATATAATAACGGATGAAAACGAATAAAAACGTAAGAGAACGAAATTTTAAGTTATTTACTAATGACCGTTAATATAAAAGGACTAACGATGTAACGCTAAGGCTGACTGGGTACATACAATAACACAAATTCACCTAACTGGCTACATACAATGACAAAAATTCAAAAGGTTTGTGTTACAATGAAAAAAAAATAGTTGGCTACACACAATGACAACAAGTGTCAAGTTCGATACATTTTTTTGTCATTTTCCCTATTTTCTAATAGCCAAACTAGTTGTCGCTAGTGACCATGTTTGGAGTCGTTTTTCATATCGATAGAATGCTTTTGAGAAAACGATGTCTTCAAGTAAAAGTAAGTTCACCTAGCCTATTTTCCAAAATGTTCAACCGTTTGTCAAACGGAGTTGTAACGAATAATATTTGGTCACTCAAACTTTGTCGAAAACTAACCTTAAACAATATTTTTAGTCCAACTACCCTACTTCATCTATATTTTTCTCCATGATCGAGACCTCTATGATCAAAAGTTAAATGCTAAGACTTTTAGATAATGTGACAAGCTTTCCAAAACCATTGAGTTTGTTTCCTAACACTCGATATTCACTATTTTACGACTAGCTTTTCGAGGCTATTTAGTCACTTTCATGAATTGTCAAATTATATTGTTTCTGACGAAAAAGTATAATTTCTTAATAAATCACTAAATGACTATCGTAGGATATCATTTTAACGTAAGTACTTGTAAAGTATTTTATAACATGACGAGATGTCAATAAACATATATTTCGACGATAAACTTTATTTTCAAAATGCACAAGTGGTATGGATATCATATGAGTTGCATGCATAACATAACATCATGACTTGTATTAGAATCATATCATTCATAATAGGTCGTGGTTAGAGATTGCGCTACTTTTCAGTGTACCTACTTTTGGCATCACATCATTGCATCAGGTGAGTTTCATAGCCCCTACTTTTATACGTTTTGAATTAAACTCTTTGGGGGAGATTCATGCTCAACAACTTTTATGACAATCCTGATTATTTGCAAACTATATGTTTAACTGAACTGAATGTTTAGTCATACGAAGTACGAAGTAACAGTATTGTCATACTTAGAGTTTCTATATCATAAATCATTGGGCTAACTGACTTGGTATGATCACGGTCTAATGGACTTGGTATGATATTGAACTAACGGTCTTGGTATAATCATGTACTAACGGACTTGGTACAATCATGAACTAATGGACGTGGAACTATTTGAACCTACAATATATTATGTGCTATTTCAATTGACTATTGATACATTAAAGTTATGTACTATTATGTGAACTCATTTGACGATGTGTGCTTGAACATAAACTATACATATTTTGGCAATGGGTTGTGAACACACAAGTTGCAAGTTTTGTATGGGCGGAACTTGGAACTGAGTGGATTTGCAATGCCTTTGCTGCATGAACGTTCTCTAAAGGTTTTTCATGACAACGCAAACTCTATGAACTCCCTCAACCTTTGTGTTGACACTTTTAGCATGTTTTATCTCAGGTATCTAAGGCATACACTTCATGGCATGCATGTGGACTTATCATAGAGTCGTGGTGACGACGCGTCTCACATGGGATTTATGCACTTTAAAAACATCGTTTGGCTTGTATCAAACTTATTTCCGTACATGTTGACTATCTTTTGGGACCTATACTTTGTAAACTCTGATTATTTTATTAAAACAAACGATGTATTTTCTAAACGACGCTTTAGGTAATTCAATATAATTGTAACTGTGATGCTATGGCAGTCATCCCCCTGGTATTCCATTCCGCTGCAAAACAGGTAATTTGGGGGTGTGACAATAACCATGTATAAACGAGCTTAAAAAATTAAAAGAGCTCGAGCCTGGTGTGATTAACGAGCATTTGAGCTTTCTTTCCTTCAATACGTTATATAAGTTAGTCGAGCCCGAGCCGAATTCGAGCTTGTGAAAATTTTCACGAGCCGAGCTCAAGCTCAAAATATGAGGCTCGAATCAAGCTCGAGCCTGAACTCGAGCTTTATATATATATAAACGAGCCGAGCTCGAGCTCTGACAGGATCAGGCTCGGCTCGACTCGTTTCCAACCCTACCTACCACACTCCAAACAATCAACCCATGACCCTAAACGTCGGGTTATGTACACCTTGTCAACGATCACCAAATCTTCAATTGCGATAAAAATGTTTCTTTGTTAGCCACTGAAAACTTTATTGGGTTCTTGATAATCTTTTTCAAAATTAACCCACAATTAAAATCGCATACCTTTGTACCTTCAATAACTTCGAATTTGGTAACATCAAAAAATTTCAAAACTCTAGAATCCTTTGTCTTCTCCGGTACTTCGGTCGATACTTCCACACTAGTCGTATCAGCTTCAACATCACATTGATTTTAAACTTCAACAATGATATCAAGTTCCAGCAACTTTTTTTCATTCTTAACCTAGGGCTTTGATACATGCTTGATCTTCGGATGGAATCATCACAATTCTTTTTCCTTCCCATAAGAAAAGATAAAGACTACGCTTTAAATTATAAAAACATTGAACTTCACATCGCCATGATTTTTGATAACCGAATATGACAATCCTCCATATCATCCAATTCACAAAACACTTCACGTTTGAAAACCTACCAACGGATATTGGAATACAACAAACTTGTGTTCCTCTAAGTGGACACATCTCTATTGGTAAATTAAAATAACTAACCAATTTTCTCGACACTAAATTCCTAGCACCATAATTGTCACTAATTAAAGAATATACCTTATTATTAATCAAGACTTTTGAATGAAACAATGTGATTCTAGGTAATCGAATCTCTTCATCTCTATCTTTTTTCTCATTCATCATACCTCCTATTGTTGAACGGGGATTAGTAAATTGCACAATTGCCTCCAAAATCGGCTATTGCCTATGGTTGGGCAAATTTTTCGACCTTCGTGTTTGCCACCCTCATGATTTTCGTGGTTGTTACCTCCACGGCTCCACCTACGAACACGACACGCAGTTTTTTTTATAGATAATGGAATTTAAGTAGAGTTTATATACGATATTGAAAAAATCTTAAGCCATGTGTTTCCAAACTATACCCCACCAACAGTATGGGTTTTTGGATATTCTACACCATTTACCATCCGGGTACTAACAAACTCTAGATGTCAACTGACGCAGCATGCGAAAGCCAATTTAGAAAAACCCTAATACAAAGGTAGATAAACGAAGCGCACCTCAACGGAATAAAACCCTAACAAGAGTAAAGACTCTAAAACACATAGTTAATTAATTGATCAAATATTCAAAAGATTTCAATTACAAAGCCATATATAGGGGTCTTTTTTTTCTTTTTGTGTGTGTGTGTGTGAGAGAGAGAGAGAGATATGGAGGGAGATAGGGGGTGGGAGGGAGGAAGGGAGAGAGAGAAAGAGAGATAAAAAAGAAAAAGAAGAGAAATAAAAAATAAAATAATAAACTTGTGAAACACTCAAGAGGGAGAAAAAAGCTTGTGAAACATTCAAATCTTGTCCTGAAGATGACTATATACAAGGGTCAAAATGCCCTCACATATGAGTGGAACGTTCTAAATTCAAATTCAACAGACCAATTTAATGGACGTTTGGTCAAGTGACAAGTACAAATCATGAAATCAACAACCACAAGGACGGAAATTGTGTAATCGATGAAGTTTAACAATGAGAGGTGCAATTGAGTGCGGATCACATGAACAGATTTTGTAATTAACTCGTTTTATGAATACATCTTATATCAGATATTCATACTCAAATTATGAAGATGCTGAAATGAGCAATTAGAACAACTTAAACAAACAAACATCGGCTTTATTTCAAAATGATAGACTTTTCAAACCATCTACAAAAACTAACAAAATCATAATTCCTACAAATGTCAAAAGTGCTCAAGAATATGCAGGTCGGGAGAAAGTTATAAACATGCAAATGCAACAAAGATATCATTCTAAACACTTACAAACCTTGTTCTTATAGAGTGTAGTGTGTGGTCTTAAACCAACGAGTTAAAGAGAAGAAAACGTTACAAAGATGACACACTGTCCGACAGGGAATCACCACTCCGAAAATTGCTCTTGGAATTCTCATTTGAGGATATCTTGGTGAAAAAAAGATCATGCTCAGTTTTATCAACAAAAAAGTTGACATATTTCGGGATAGGAGGCATGTTCACATTGGAAACTCATCTGTTCCACAAGACTCATTGAAGGCCTATTGTCTTCCTGATCTTGAATACACCAATATGCAACTTTGAAAATTCTGGTAACTTCATCAACACTAGCTTCCCGGTTTAGCCTACTATCTATTAGGCTAAGGATGTCACCTACCACCATAAGAACACTCGCAGCCAAACTAGGGAAGAAAGAAAAATTTGAACCTCCATATCATGCACTAATTCAAAGAGCATCATTCCATAGCTAAAAACATCTGCTTTGGCTGTGATGGCCACCCCTGATAACCATTCTGGTGCTAAATACCCTCTGGTCCCTCTAACAGTGGTCAAAACCCGACTAAAGTCTCAACTTAAAAGCTTTGCAAGGCCAAAATCTGCAATTTTTGGGTGGAAATCAGCATCTAAGAGAATGTTTTCTGGTTTTATGTCGCAGTGAATAATACAGTCTCTGCACTTCTCATGGAGATAAACCAACCCTCTGGCAATTCCAAGTGCAATGTGATACCTAGTTTTCCAGTTTAGAACATTATCTTGTTTTTCATGGAAAAGGTGTGAATGTAGAGAACCATTTGGCAAGTAATCATACACCAGTAACTTGCTGTCACCTTCTGCGCAGAACCCACGAAGACGTACAAGATGAATGTGTTGGATGGTCCCGATTGTGCTGACTTCACTCCTGAACTGCTTCTCTCCTTGGCTGATACCTTCAAGTTTTTTCACCGCCACAATGGATGAATCACGCAGTACTGCTTTATAAACTGAACCAAAACCACCACCTCCCAATTTATCTGAGAAATTCTTTGTTGCTGCTTGTAGATCTTTGTAAACAAACGCCACCAACGATCCCTCCATTTTTGTTTTTCCGACCAATACCCTTTTTTTTCTGTATATAATAAGCAGAATTAGACCCAAGAATAAAAAGAGACCTACAACGGACCCAGCAACAGAACCCACAGGGAAACAGTTTTTCTTTCTATAAATTGGGAGGTCTTTAGAAGCAATTTTGATGTACATTGTTTTCCCGTTAGCATCGTCTTCTGAAAGATCTAAAAGCTCTCCATCCCACAGTGAACACTCGTTATCGGCAAAAGAGTAAGCATTGCAGGAGCAATTGTTCATACATGTGGTACGACATTCTCCAGCACTCCCAGCGGCCGCAAACTTATTTGAAGGCAAATTTCCGACTTTAATCATGATAAAATTGGACTTTTCCTCATTTCTCCCACATTGCAACTCCGTTTTTCTAACGCACCCACCAGAGAAATCACTCTGGTTCCAATCACTTTCTGATCTAGGCTTGAAGCCAGTCAAGCAATTACAGAATGGCAATTCAGTCTGCCTGCAAGTACTGAAAGCGCCACATAAGGCATACACCTGACACTGTGTTCTAGGTTGAGACCAAAACAAATTCCACTGCTTCCTACTATCCAACCATGTTTGTTGTTCAAGTTGACCAGAAACACCAATAAACATTCTTGATATGATGGAAGGATTATACACAGAATAAGTGAAGTAACTCTCATTCACATTTGAAATAAAGGTAAAGTTATAAATGTAATTCCTCCTCATTTCCGGTACTAAACTAAATATTTGTCCATTCCAAGCCCCGCTAGTCCAATATTGATGGGAGCCATTCCTCTTGCAAATATACTCTTGACCAGTCGGGTCAAGCTCTAAAGAAAAGAGTCCTACAGCAGGATTTTCTTCACTTTTCCATGAAGTAAGAAGCTGCTTCTCTTTCCTTTTAAAATCATAAGCAAGTTTAGCACCAGGCAACCAAGTATTAACTGGGTGGTCAAAACTCTGCCAAACTGGTTCAGCTGAATTTGACCCGTCTGTCAAAACTAGGTTACCATCATCATGAATAACAGCAATCACAGAATTCAAATTGGCGGTGGTGACATTTGTGGACCAGATCTGTAACTTAAACTCATTTAAGAGCACTAAGTTACCATCTACGATTTTTAGTTCAGAATTAACAATGTCAGAGACGGGATTTTCTCTGTTTGCTACCCAGACTACAGAAGGAGGATTAGAAGCAACCTTCTTATACCAAATGCCTACGTAATAGTTCGAAGAGCTGCCTGCTTTAAAAAAACCAAGCACAAAATTATCATGTTTGGATGTAATTGTTTGGTCTCCGGATAGAGAATGGTTTGCAGATATTGTGTCAGCTGCAGATGTGAGACAAATGGCCATAGAGAAACAAAGGAGGAGCATAAACGCCATTAAACAATTATTTTTTTTGTGAAGCGCGTGAGTGATATGAAAGTAGAAAGCAATTGAGAGAGAAAGATGCACACAGAGATGGCTCATATCAGATGCAGAAACATACTGCCAGTATCGGATTTTATAGAACATGAAACTCAGTCATAACCCGTAAAATGGTTCATAATCCGTAGTAACCCGTAAAATGGTTCATAATCCGTAGTTTAGTGGTCCACCCACCTTCCACTATATAATGTTTCCTACGTGGTGGGACTCACATTATACATGTTTCTCCATTAAGTCCAATCAAAACTGTACCAGAGATTTTAAAACTCAAACTGTTTTTGTTAACGATTTATCATCAGTATAATCTTTGGTGGTTAGTTTCACACCACAACTATACCTTCTTAACACACTCACCCTAGTTTTACGACACAAATAATCTTTTTTTATCCTTTTACGCTTTACTTTATTTTCTGTAAAACTGTTGCAGGCAAGATCAAACTTACATTTACCTTCTACTCTTTCTCTCTCTTCCTCAGTCACAGATTTTTGACATAAACTCGAAGCTCCAATAATGTTGCGAAGATGGTAATGAGGATCAACATAAGACGATGATGAAGACACAATACCTTTGATATTGCTTGGGCATAGAAACTTAACGAACTCCAATATCTCTGGGAAACACGAGTGATCTGAATATGGTACTGTATAGATGTACTGATGGTGTTTTTCGATATTATTTGTATATCTATTTCGCATGTTCATATGAAGGTCGATGCTCGTCTCTGTCTTCATTGAAGAAAGATCACAAGACTTATCCTTGCATCCAGCTTTCTTTAGTGCCCACGGAAGACCAGATGGCATGATTCCAATGGTTGGGCGCATAGTATTTAACCCTTCTAGAGTTTCAACAGAAAAACTGTAACAAGGAACAGCTCGTACTCTTGTCAACGTCGTTTTCGTAGTGAAATTTGCATGTAATCCCAGAAGATGCATGATCTGCAACCGCTCAGGCCACACCCAAATCTGCCATAAATTTAATAAATACAAATTAGGAAAAACATGAGCTTCTAGAGATTTTAATGATCCTAGTCTACATGGATGCAATGGTAATATCACCTACACAGATAATAAAGTCAAAATATAAAAACATACACATTCTGTCATAAAGTCATAGACTAGCCACTAGTAGCTAATTACCTTTATTTTCAGCATTTTTGAGATGTAGAGTAGTAAATCCTCTTTTCCCAGCGAGTCTATACCAATGATAATGTCATGTTCAGGATACGACTTGATGATATTAACCACCTGCAGATGGTTCAATACAGAACAAGAAAAGAATTTCCGTGTCAATACTTGCATAATAAGAAATGATTGTCAGGGGAGCACAGACAATCACGCAAACATATCGCATAAGTAACTGATCCCGCAGTGTAACATACGGGAATGTGATAACCCAAGCGTAATAGGAAGACTGTGTGAAAAAACGTGAAGAAAGGAGGATGCGGATATCATATATTATAGCAAAGAATAGGACTTAATTATACAGTTAACAAGAACGAGTATAAGTTATTCTAATTTTGCTGTGAGAGATCTTCCTAAAATTCACACTAGGTTATGACATTTGACAGAAGCACGTGATTAAAATAAACTTATACTTCCAGGCCTCCGACCTTAAAAATCAAGGGCAGAAGCACTCTAGAACTGTGAATTAGAAAGTTCAGCAAGAACAGTACATCACCTGTTGAGCAGCGACTTCCCGAGAAGGAAATGAGTAGGATGGGTTGCAATACGTGTTGTCTATGTAAAGGGTATCAATTTTATCATTCTTAAGAACATTAAGAAGCATGGTCTTTCCCATTTGTGCAATCTCACTTGATACTTCCCAACGGAAATCCCCAGTGTAAAGCATAATGCCAAACTCACCACGGAAGAGATACATAAATGCACCTGCCACATAGCAAATTACCAAGGTCAAGGGAACAATAGTACCAAAGAGACCAATAAACCTACAATTAGTTTTCAAAGATCTAGTCCAAGCACACTGATAAGGACAAGGTACCAATGGAAATTCTTTGCAGTTAATATTCTTTTCGTACATCAGCAATGTGTTGTACTTGTTCAAATCGATAATGTCCATAATATACCCAGAAACTGCAAAAGTCATGATCTATGCCTCTATGGCATATGCATATTTATCACAAGAAACGACATTCAAAGTTCAAACCAAATAATTTCATTTGAATATCCCATGTAATTGGCAAATGGCAATATACTTGTATGTTGTATTAATGGATAATTAGGCTGCATCGTAAACAAGATATAAGTACGTAATTACCCAACAACCTACACATGACTATCTAAAATCAGATCATCTAACGTGAACTAGTTGAGATTCTAACCATATTACTCAACAATAACTCGATAAAGTATAAAGAAGTTATTCAATATTTCAGAAGGGGGACATAGTTTTGGGCTAACCAAATGAAGTGACAAATAATACCATGCCATTTTATGCCCCTTGGAGCGAAAAACGTCATGCACAATAATACCATGCCAGTAATTTACTCACCACTTTCGTTTTTCCATTATATTCACAGAGTATACTTATGTAGTGGGTGTTTGGGATTGCTTATTTTTTTCTGCTTATCTGCTTTTTTAAATGCAGGAAAGCAACTTTTCAGGAGTAGGTAAGGAAGTGCTTCTTTCGTATTGTTTATTTGATATTAAACTACTTTAACCAAAAACCGTTTACAAAGGAATTTGATTGAAAATATCTATCAAATTATTAATATTAGGAATATTATTGCATTTTTTACAAAATAAGCAAATCCAAACGCTAGTTCCCTAAGTACTTACTTTTAAGCAGAAAAAAAATAAGCAATGGCATAAAGAAATTATTAAACATTTAATACCATAGCCGATTCCAGAACACGAAACTAGCCAATTCACGTAATAACACTCATCCGTCAAACAATTCGACATCAGTCACATTCCAAAACAATCAACACACCAATTTACATCACGCACTACTTAACTACATTCATAACGTCCAAACACTAATCACATACATCAATATCAACTAACAAATAACTAATTATACATTAAGTAGTGGTTTAATTACCAGGACAGTGATTAGCATCAATAGCCATAACCTGAACCTTAGTTTCCAGCCCCGTGCTCGGCGAAACCAACGACAAAGAGTACCATCGGCCGATTTCGATAACTCGAAGCAACGAGAGGTCGAAACCAGGGAATTTGGGGTGGAAAAGACGAGCGGTGATACGAGAACAATAAAGCGGGCCTTTGTTCCAACGAGGAGATAAACCGACGGTGTGATCGGCGTGGAGATGAGTTAAGAAGTAGATTTGACTGCCTGAACTCCATTGGTCTACTGATATCATTCGTTTGTCCATTTCGGGGTGTTTGGATTTAGGGTTTGGGGTGTTTGGATTTTGGAATTGGGGGATTATTGAATTAAAGTGGAATTTGGGGTTTGAAGGTTGAAATGATTTGTTTTTGGCGGGTTTTCAAGTTGTGAAATTTTTAACTAAAAGTGTTTTCATTTTTCAATTTGGGTAAAGATCTTCCCTTTTCAGTTTCTCTGAGGGGTATTTGACCAAGTGACAAGTCGTGTCCTGTGGGAATACGACGTGAGTATAAAGTATGGTTGTTAGATTACAGATAATTTTAGGATTTTAAGATTTTATAATTTTATATGGGAGGAGGGAGTGGTACCCTAGTACCCTAATACCTGGGAGTGCCACATCACATCTATCTAATAAAAAACTTCCAACTCAAAACTACCCAAATACTACCCTAACACTACCCTACGTGGAGGGAGTGGTACCCTAGTACCCGAATTTCATTTTTTTTTTTTTTAAATACATAAAATCACATACAATATTTAAAATAAAAACATACCATTTCATTAAAAATAAAAACATTACATAATACTTAAAAAAAAAATACACATTAGTACATAATACTTAAAAAAACTTTATAAAAAATGCAAGTATGTAAAACCTTGAGGAAGTTTGAGCCCATTTAGCATTTGAGCCCAACTACAAAACTACCCATCTAACCCTGCTACAAACCTAAAGCAGCCACTTAATCTTCTTCTTCTTCCTACAAGACCTGCAAAAACAAAGACACAAGACGTGCCAAAAAAAATGCAAACACAAACACAAAGACACAGGGTACTCGATCGAGCTCGGAGCTCGAATTATATACTCGATCCAACTACCCGAGCTAGGCGGGGCGGTGTACCCGCTCGGGTACTTGGTACTCGCACCACTACCCGCTCTCCACTCCGTCATGCCTAAAACAAAAAAAATTCCGATTTTATGTAGGAATTTTGCGAGATAGGATCTTGATCTTAACATCTCGATTGATGCGGTTTTACTTTTCTCGAGCCACTAACTAAAAAAACTACAGATATATGAATTAAATATTGTAGAATATGAAAAACTAGAGACTAGTTGTATTAAACACTTCATAATCATAAATTGACATATATTTTTTGATATATGATATATAATAATATGTAGATTTTCATAATTTTACAACGCCAATTAAGAAAATGACACTGTAGTAGAATCTTAAGATCGTGATCCGATCTTACGATCATGATCTTGCAAAGACGAAAACGATCTTAGGTAATATCCCACTCTTAAAAACCTTGGTATGAAGTATTGATAATGGGCCTTCGTTAAATGTTCATGGTGGGTTTGATTTTTGACCTGTTAATTAGTGAGCTTAAACCACTAATGTTATGCAATAAAAAAAAAAACTCAATTACTAAATTCCAAACCTTTATAGCTTAAAGTAACTTGTGCAAAAAAACTTTCCTAAACAATTAAAAAAAAAAAAAAAAAACAAAACAAAACAAAAAAAAAACAAACTTGTGAAACACTTAAATGTTTTCCTATCATTCCCCACACTTCAAAAAACTCGCCCCCAAGTTATCACTGTCGATAACTTCATATGCCTCAAACATCATCTCACGACGAAACTTATCTATGGTAGATTTACGCTTTACATCAACTCGAGAACCTTCATCTTTTTTAACACGCCTGCCACTAGGGGTGGAAACGAGACAAGCCGAGCCTAAACGAGCTCGAGCCCGAGTTCGAGCTTAAGTTTGAGCTCATTTAATAATCGAGCTCGAGCCCGAGCTTTATATATAAAGATCGATTAGGCTCGCAAGCCTAAATGAGCCCTAAAAACATATACGTATATATATTTTCTATACGTATAACCATGTATAAACGAGCTTAAAAAGTTAAACGAGCTCAAGCCTGGTGTGATTAACAAGCATTTGAGCTTTCTTTCCTTCAATACGTTATATAAGTTAGTCGAGCCCGAGCCAAATTCGAGCTTGTGAAATTTTTCACGAGCCGAGATCGAGCTCAAAATATGAGGCTTGAATCAAGCTCGAGTCCGAACTCGAGCTTTATATATATAAACGAGCCGGCCTCGAGCTCTGGCAGGTTCAGGCTCGGCTCGTTTCCACCCCCAACTACTACCACACTCCCAACAATCAACCCATGACCCTGAACGTCGGGTTATGTACACCTTGTCAAGGATCACCAAATCTTCAATTGCAATAAAAATGTTTTTTATTAGCCATTGAAAATGTTTTTGGATTCTAGATAATCTTTTTCAAAATTAACCCGCAATTAAAATCACATACCTTTGTACCTTCAATAACTTCGAATTTGGTAACTTCAAAAAATTTCAAAACCCTAGAATCCTTTGTCTTCTCCAGTACTTCGGTCGAGACTTCCACACTAGTCGTATCAACTTCAACATCACATTGATTTTTAATTTCAACAATGATATCATGTTTCAACAACTTTTTTTCAATCTTAACGTAGGGCTTTGATACATGCTTGATCTTCGGATGGAATCATCGCAATTCTTTTTCCTTCACATAAGAAAAGATAGAGACTACGCTTTAAATCATAAAAACCTTGAACTTCACACCGCCAAGATTTTCATAACCGAATATGACAATCCTCCATATCATCCAATTCACAAAACACTTCACGTTTGAAAACATACCAACGGATATTGGAATCCAACAAACTTGTGTTCCTCTAAGTGGACACATCTCTATTGGTAAATAAAAAATAGACTAAAATACACAGTTGGTCCCTAAACTTGTTACTGCGCATCGCGATGGGACAAACCTGGGCGTTATCATCGCTGGAGGTCCAAAACATGGGCTTTATTTACCAAACTCGTCCCTTGACCACTAACGCCGAAATCAACGTCTAATTTATGTTAGTTAGTTGAGGGTATTATAGTCCATACACATTTATACCACACCTTAGTTAATTCTAACCCAAGTCTATTCCACCAACACATAAAGGGGTGATTGTTTGAGCGAATTATACCATTATACCTGACCACTTAAGTATGACTTTATAAAAGTCAACTGCTAAACAATGTATGATCTCACAGAATTTTACCCAGGACAAACAAACAAATTTATACATAACCAACTACTTAGCAAGTTGACTTATAACAGTCAACTATATGTTCAATGTTTGATGAAACTGGAAAATAACTGATACTACGGAGTCATTATCTGATCCATGGTTATACTGACATTTCACAAAATATAAAAGATGAATTTGGTCCCACTTCAAAACGTTCAACTGCTGAACCTTCAAATGATCTACACATCTCTGATCGATATCCATAAATTGTTGAACCCACAAAACATGAACCTTAAAGTGATGATGCTACTGCTACCTTGTCTGCAAAAAGAAGTATGCAAACAACAAACATATAAGTTAGGTACTGTACTATTACATCTTAAAGGAATTAAACACATGACATGGTATTCATCACTGAAACATCACCTAGGATGGCCTTTGGGCGAACAGTGCAAGGACACAGTTTGTAATCCTTTCTTTGCTCCTAAAGGGTGTCTTAACACCGCTAGAAACATCAGCAGCAGCACCACCAACCCTTTTAGCCTTCCCCTTCCCATCAAAACCAGGCAAGTTCTCAACATCAAACCCTGCAAACTCAACCATTTTAGCCTTCCCCTTCCCATCTAAACCTCGCTTAAATTCTTGAACAACTTCCTTCCCCTTTTTTTGTGCAAAACATCCTCTTCCTCAACCAACTTTCCTTTTCCTTTTCCTTTAATTTTCTCCTTTTTTTTAGCTACAACCCCTTGTTCCTATTTTATTACAACACCACCTTTCACTATTGGTGTTTTGGTTCCACTCCCGTGCATTTTTTTCTTATCTATCCCCTGCCATTTACGTCTAGTCCAAAAAAGTGTTGGACTAAGCATTCTAAAGTTAGCATCTTGCTGTACCCAACCCACAACTTCAAAACTGATGTTTTTTTAAGTAAAATTGTGCTAACTTTTGGGGCTTGTGGGCAACGAAGATATCAACTGACTCATGTGTTTTAGCCAGTGCAAACAAATTATGAACATCATCATCAGTATGAATCAAATGCAAACCATTTTCCAGGGATTCTTTAGGATCACAGAAAAACAACGTCGATTTTTGTTCATTAATCTCTGATAATACATTATCAAGGCTTGAACTAAATATATCCCTATCACTGGTAAAGGCACACAGATTAATTAATGAACCTCCTTTATACCTGAGTGGGCTATAATAAAAAAACCCATTACAGTGGATTCTGAACAAGACCTCACCTTTTTCTTCTTCCTTCACATCCTTAAAAGTTGAGACGAATATGCTCAAGTCTTTCATTTTTTTTTTTTTTTTTACGAATGGGTTTGACTAGATGTGTGTTTCATTACGTGAGTGTGGATGTATGCTAGTTTTGGTTTGGATTGGGTTTTGTTAATTGGGTCGGGTTATTATGATAGTGTTTATGGTTTCGGATCGTGTTAGTTGGGTTGATTTGGTGTTTGCCAACACATTAATTGTGTATAAGCGTATCAAGGAAGGCAAAGGTCAAGTTGCAGGGTAACAAGTTTCAAATGTCACACTTGGTCCCTGAATTTGGTCAGTTAGCCGTTTTTTGCACTTAAAATTCCCGCGTATTTTTACTCTCACAAACTTGACTATTTCTCTTTTGACTTACTTCACAATTAGTCCCTGAATTTGGAACGTCCCGTTGTTTTTGGTATTTATGGGTTAATAACCTATACCATTTGCATACCAACAATAAAAAAAAACAAATTCTAACAAAATCTCAACAACCTCCCAATGGCTGACTTCCCACTTCTTCAAGAACTCGCCAAAGTGTTGGATCGATGTACTCTAACCAAACTAACTTAAATAGCTTGTTAAGGGTTTAATAACCTCGGATAAATCCTAAGTTATTAACAATGAAACACTGAGTAATCTTTATCAAGTATGCGGAATTTACTTAACAAAGCTAAGAAGAATATAACTTTTATTAATAACTCTAAAACTCTAATAATGATCGTACGAACTCTCTAATAATCTTATAAAACTCTTCTAAAAATCGTACTTCTAATACCAATCTAGGGATCCTTTTATAGGCTCAAGGATAACCCTAATCGGTTTACAATTCTTATCCTTGTACGTCAAGTAAACAATACTTAGAAAGTTCTAGATAAACATTACTTTCTATCTTTAAACAATTACAACCGACTTTAATCATTGCAGTACTTTGATGAATAAGCAGTACTTTGACTTTTACTTAGCAGTACTTTGACTTCTTGCAGTACTTTGTCTTTCTGCAGTACTTTGTTAATATTCAGCACGTTAACTCTTCAGTACTTTAACTTTCTATATCCCAAAAATCCTCCCCTAACTTGAATTCTACTTGTTTGATTTCAAGTTCCTTTGTATATTTGACTTTAACATCTTTGTCTTCAAAGAGGAATTCTGAATTTATCTTCAAATTTTATCTTTGTAGATTTTTTGCTTATATCATCATCAAAGTAGTCTTTATCTGTATAATCCTTTTCAGCATCAGTCAGTAATCTTCTTTCTTTTCAGCAACATTCAGCAAGCTCCATCTTTTCAGCAACATAAGACAATTTGTTCATTTAATTCAGTTAAGTTCCAGTCTATTCTCATCACTTCCAAGTGTGTAAACTCCTGTGAGAGGTGAATCATTGAAAATTTAATGGATTTAATGTCTCTTTACCAAAGCCATTAACTCTGGAGTAGCCAAATGTTTTGATGTCTAAGATCATGGTACACTGATAACCATATGATTTTTAGCAAATCATCAGCTATCAACATATTTGATTTGTCTTTACCAAAAGTTGTACCCTTTTGGACTAGTTAGTTCTTTCATCATGGTGAACTAATTACCATATAATGGTTTTTCCACAGCCTTTACCACAAGCCATTTTCTTGTGGGCTAGCCAACTCTTCACATTACTGATATGGTGAGTTGATTACCATACAACTTATTAGCAAGTTGTCAACTATAAAACGGATTTGAGATATCTTTACCAGAGCCATTTGCTCATGGATTAGCCAATCCTTTTGTAACCATGGTGGATTGATAACCTATTGGTGTTACCATCTCAAAAACCATTTATTTCTTTTAACCTTTGTTTCAAAACATTTATTACTTAACAAAAGTTTTTCAAAATCATTAACTGGCTTAATGCTGCAAGCAGTACTTTGATGAAAGTACTGTTTGATCAGTAGTAATTTGAATAAAGTGCTTATATAACAAAAATTTAATCAATTAAGATTCATACCAGTTATTCATCATCATCATCAGCCATAGAAGTCCATCTGATAAACAATTTAATGACCAAAAGTGTTGTTTCATTGTCTTCTTCAACTTCCATTCCATGCTCCAGCATCCTCCTCATGAGATCTGATGTAAGAGGATATCTTCTATCAGCTAACATGTGAATCATTGTCCCATCTTCTAGCTCTAGAACATGTACTCCAGATTCTTCAAAGAATCTCCAGCAAGTAATCTCCCAATCTTCTTGGTTTTTCCAGATCTCAGCAGTACTTGTTTCTTCAGTTTCCCAAACAGTTATGAGATCTCCAAGCAAGACTAAACCAAATCCTTCTGATGGATTGTGTTCAAAATATTCTTTCACCACATGATATAAATGAAATAAATCCACTCTATCAATTATATGCAATAAATCCCATAGCATATTGAACACCTTGAAACTTTCATCTTCTTTGTGAAACATCAGATAATTTCCTTCTTTTGACTCTACAACTTCAAAAATAGTTATTGGAGATTTGTTCATCTTCAATTCAGCATCATCTTTAGAATACTCAAAATCTACAATCCTTAAGTAATTCCTCAGATCATCATTTGTTTCAGATCTTAATTCAACTTTCTTTGACGGCTGTTGATCTTTAACTCCAGTTATTCTTTTTCTTTTTAAGCTTTCTTTTCTTTCTTCTTCTTTGTAAGCATCATCATCTTTAAAATCTTTGATACTATCAACTTGTTTCTGATAATCTTCTCTGACAGCATCATACAACTCTTTCATTGCAATATACTTCAACTTATTCAATCCAATATATCCTTGCTTCTTTAGATAAGCCATCATTGCATTCCCTTCCTTAGCAAGATTTGGTCTTCTTGGTAGAGAAGAAATAGGAATAGGTGACTCTAATACTTCAGTATCTTCAGCATTCAATTCCTCTTGTAATTTCTTAGCTGCCTCTCTATTATGAGCTTCTTCAATTTCAGCAGCTTCTCTATCCTTAGCATTCAATTCAGCTTGAATCTTTCTAGTTGCTTCCTCATTCATAGCAACTTGAGCAGCCCTTATCTGTGCTAAAGTAGGTTTCTTTTTCTTCTTTGTCTCTACCAATTTACCTTTTCCTTTATCTTTTGGATCAATAACAGGTTGAGAAGCTCTTGGTTGTTCTTCTGTAACTCCTGGAATGCTAACACCCTTTGGTCTTGATAAATCATGCAAGATCTCAGCAATGGTTTCATCATCACTTGCAGTATGTATAGGTTTGGGTGTATCAGCTTCCTTTTCTGGTATGACAGTTGAAGGACCAGCTTCCTCTTCAGTTAAAACAGTTGAAGGACCAGCTTCCTCTTAAAAATCTATCAACCTTGGTGAAATTAACCCTTGTCTGTAAGTTTGTTGAAAAGCAGTACTTTGATCAGCAGTACCTTGATCATCAGTACTTTGAACTTGAACATCAATAACTTGCTCCTCAGTACCTTGAACTTTGATTTCTTCCTCAGTACTTTCAATAACCTGTTCTTCAGTATCTTGTGTTTGAATATTTGTACCTTGAGGTTCAGCTTCAGATTCTTCATTCAAATTCTTATCTTCCAAATTCCTCCCCAATTGGAATGAAGATGATGGTTGTTGAACCTTCTTGCCTTTTGTTTTCTTCTGAAATTGCCTAACAGGCTTGCCTTGCTTTCTTTGAGACTTGACCCATAGACGATGATGTTGAACCAATGGCCAGACAAAATTCTTGAGTCTTCTAAACTTAAGCTTCAACTTCTTAATTTGAATAGCCTGATCTTCAAAAGATTTCTTCAATCTTGTCAATTCTCTAGATAAAGCATAGTTGTTTAGAGTTGTATCTTCAGGTTCCATAACTTCTTTATCTTCTCTAATTGGTGAATGTTCTTCTGGTGGAGGTGAAATAGGAACAGAGACTTGTGGAGATGGTGAAGGTGAAACTGCAACATCTTCTTGAACTTCGGTACTTTGTGAAGCAGTACCTTGTGATGCAGTACCCTTTGATGCAATACCCTCTGATGCAGTACCTTGAGAAGCAGTACCTTCTCTGTCATCATCCTCTGCAGCATCAGCTCTGACAGCTTGAACAACCTCCATCATAGAAGTAGTTAATGGAGTGTCCCTTCCAGTGAATAAATCACTCTTCTTAGCCATGAAAGTGAAAATCTTGGCTTGTTGTACCACAACAGGTAAAAGACTTGTAGGCTTTGGTACATCTGAAAGTTGTTTATTTAGGAACACTTGAATAAACCTTGGATACATTAACCATCTTGAACCATGAGAGATGTGTGAGAGCATTCCATCTAGAATTAGCCTTGAAAAGTTGAAAATACGATTGGTAGCTAATCCCACTATAGCAGATGCTATGTTAGACCCAAATTGCTCCCATGATTTACTTTTAGCACTAATACAATGAAGCAATACATGAACTAAAAACTTCCAGTGAGGACAAAATAAGGGTTTCTTGAATGTTTGTTCAGTTAAGGACCCTTCATAACCAATGTCCCTAAATGTATCCCAAATCAGCTGCTTATCAAAACGAACAGCCCCTTCTTCATCATCAAACAATAAATCTTCACGAATTGAGGCTTCAGTAATCTTCACAGTTCTCCCAGCAACTGTAGCTTGAATATATGAATCATCATTCTCCATATGAACCCTAGCAGTTTCCCAAAATTGTTGAATCCAGGGCTCAATAACATCTGGTTCCACTAAAAGCGCATAGCTAATCGGTGACCCAGTTAGAAAATCAATGATATCATGAAAGATCTCATTGGCTTCAGTCTTGTCCAAATTCGCCACCATGTTATGTTTAGAAACGGTATTACGATTTGCCATTGATGATAAGTGTACAAAGAAAGTGATATGACGAATAATATGGGTGATAGAGAGAGAAATATGGAAAAGATTATAAGATAGTAATATGAGAGGGAAATTCGGAGAGTAGTTATTTATAGGTGAGATTTTAAAAAATCATAGCCATTAATAACAAAGTTACCGTTAGAAGTAGTTACCCCTCAATATTACCGTTGGAACAGTACGTCGATAAGACAAACAGTACTTTCCACGTGCGCAGTACTTTCCAAGCAGTACTTTCATAAAATCAAAAAGCAGTACTTTTCCATTCTCCTCTTTACAATAGCAAATACAACAAATAAACATGAATATCCTCCCCTCAAGCAATGCATAGGACTATACTGACACTAAATAGTCCTCCCCTTAAATGTAGCTCAGTAATTAATCATGCCAATACTTACCACCAAGTGAGTAAATCTTGAAACATCAAATCCTTTGGTGAGTAAATCAGCTACATTATCATCCGTATGCACCTTGACAACATTAATGAGCCTATGCTCATAACAATCTCTGATGAAGTGGTGCCAAATCTGAATGTGTTTGGTCTTGGAATGATAAACTTGATTCTTCACAATGAAAATGATACTTTCATTATCAATATTGATAGGAGTATTCTTGAAATTGAACCCATAATCCAAGAGTTGATTCTGCATCCACAACACTTGTCCACAACAGCTTGCAGCAGGCACATATTCTGCTTCAGTTGATGATGTTGCTGCAATTGTGTGCTTCTTACACTGCCATGAAACTAATCTTCTTCCAAGATATTGGCATCCACCTGTGGTTGATCTTCTGTCATAGTTGTCACCTGCATAATCACTATCTAAAAAAGCTTCCAAGTGAAAAGGTGAATCCTTTGGATACCACAACCCCAACTTAGGTTGTTGTTTCAAATAACTAAAAATTCTCTTCACTGCATTCATATGAGAGATCTTTGGGGAGACTTGATATCTTGCACATAAACAAACAGCAAACATGATATCAGGCCTTGATGCAGTAAGATACATAAGACAGCCAATCATTGATCTGTATAACTTGACTTCAACTGGTTGTCCATCTTCATCCTTGCCCAATGAGTTGATAGATTTAATAGGTGTAGTAACAGGCTTCATTTCATCAAAATTGAACTTCTTAAGTATGTCAGCTACATACTTGTCTTGACTTATGAAAATTCCTTCCTTTGACTTCTTAACTTGAAGTCCCAAAAAGAAAGTTAACTCACCCATTGAACTCATTTGAAATTCATTCTGCATCAGCTTCTCAAACTCCTTAACCATGGATTGTTTGGTAGCTCCAAAGATGATATCATCTACATACACTTGAACTAGCATGATATCCTTCTTATCTCTCTTGATAAACAAAGTCTTATCTATAGCTCCTCTCCTATAACCATGTTGCAATAAAAAGGTAGAGAGCCTTTCATACCAAGCTCTAGGTGCTTGATGTAAGCCATAAAGAGCTTTGACAACTTTGTAGACTTTGTTTGGATGTTTAGGATCTTCAAAACCAGGAGGTTGTTTGACATATACTTCCTCTGTAATCTTGCCATATAAAAAGGCACTCTTGACATCCATTTGATAAACCTGAAATCCCATATAAGATGCAAAAGCAAGGAAAATTCGAATTGCTTCAATCCTTGCTACAGGAGCAAACACTTCATCATAATCAACTCCTTCTTCTTGTCTGTAGCCTTGTGCAACTAACCTTGCTTTGTTTTTGATAACATTCCCTCTTTCATCTCTCTTGACTCTGAACACCCATCTTGTACCAATGACCTTCTTACCATCAGGAAGATCACATAATACCCAAACTTCTTGAAGTCTAAATTGTAGCAGTTCTTCTTGCATAGCTTCAACCCAACTCTCTTTAGTCAATGCTTGAGCAATATTCTTGGGTTCCTCTTGAGAGATAAAGCAAGTAAACAGGCATGTTTGATGGTCCTTATGATTCAGCCTGTTTTGTTTATAGACAAAGCTAAGTAAAGCATTATGAGGTTTAGTAAAACTCTTAGCTTTGTGTCTAGTCATCACTCCAGAAGTAGAAGGACCAATGATTTGATCAGTAGGATGATTCTTATGAATTCTTAAGTTTGGAGACTGTGGAACTCCATAAGTATCATCCAAATTAGTGAAATCAGCATCTTCATTGGAATCTGAGAAAATACCTTCATCTTCAAACTCATCATCAGTATCTTCTAAGCCAAGCATGGTAGGATCATCCAAATCATCCAAAGTGCTGGTAACTGGTGCAGCAGTACTTTGGTCAAAAGTATTGTCCAAAGTACTGTGAGAGTACTCTGCAGTCTTGTTCTTTTTCTTTGCTTCTTCATAAGCTCTTCTTTGGTCATCAGTATAAGAATGTGCTAAGACATCTTGAAGAAGCATCTGATTAAGTTCATCTTGAATAGATTGATCCTCAGCAGACAATGAGGATTTTGGCTCATCAGAACTTTTCTCTGTCTTAACAGGTTTAGGTTCTTCATTATGAACAGCATCTGTACCTCCATGTACATCTGGTCTAATATGGACTCCATGAACAACATACTGTACCTCTTCTCCATTGTGTACAGGTTGATTCTCTTCTCTAACAGGAACATAATTCATTGAAGGAGTCAAAACTTCAAGATCAAACATCCAATCAGGACCTTTTCCCTTTTGATTTTCTTGATCTTCTAAAAACTCAACATGAAGACAATCTTGAACCTTCTTGGTGACTCTGTTGTATACTCTAAATCCCTTGCCGTTGGTGCAATATCCCAATAAATAACCTTATTCTGACTTGCCATCAAACTTACCCAAATGATCAATTGTATTAAGAATAGTGAGAGGGCATCCAAAAGGCTTCATAAAACGAATATTGGGTTTGTTTCCCATCAGCAACTCATAAGGTGTCTTCATCTGTGGTTTGGTGACTGATACTTTGTTAAGTACATAGCAAGCAGTACTTACAGCTTCAGTCCATAATTGAATAGGTAAGTGTGAGTCTGCAAGCATTGTTCTGGCTGCTTCAATCAAAGTCCTATTCTTTCTCTCTGCAACACCATTCTACTGTGGTGTTCTGGCAATACTGAACTCCCTCTTGATTCCTTTATTTGCACAAAATTCATCCATAAGCTTGTTCTTGAATTCAGTTCCATTGTCACATCTAATACCTCTAACTTTCAGTCTTAGTTGGTTTTCAAGTGCTATTATAAGATCATGAATAGCATCAAAAGTATCATCCTTAAATCCCAAGAAAAATACCCAACTGAATCTACTGCAATCATCTGTCACTACTAAGCAGTACTTCTTCTTGTTCAAACTTGTAACAGATACAGGACCAAATAGATCCATATGTAACAGCTCCAATGGTTCTCTAACAGTCCTTTCCTCAAGCTTCTTGCAAGAAGCTTTATGTTGTTTACCCTTCTTACATGGCAAACAGGAGTGATCATTCTTGTAAGTCTTTGAAGGTAAACCTCTAACTAAATTTCCTTTGACCAATTTGTTGATATTCTTATAATTCACATGGCACAATCTTCTATGCCACTGATGTGCTTCTTCAAGTGATGCCTTTGCTACTAAACATGTAGCTCTTTCAGAAGAGTAAAGACTCTTCATATCCAAACTGTACACATCATTGGTTCTTGGTACTTTGAGTATCACCAAGTTATCATCATCAAGCTTGGATTCAGGTGAAAGTATGAGGCATTCTGTGTCAGTGAATAACACAGGATGCTTTTTTTCACAGATTTGAGAAACTGACAAAAGGTTGAACTTGAGCTCCTTCACATATCTAACATTCTCAAAATCTATTCTTCCTGTCTTGATGGTTCCTTTTCCACTAATTCTTCCTCCACTAGCATCATTCCCAAATGCAACTCTTCCTCCACAATATGACCTAAAATCTGACAGAATCTCCTTGTCTCCTGTCATGCTTCCAGAGCAACCACTATCCACAATAAGATGATCTTTAAGCTCCTCTTCTGGGTTTCCCTGCACAAAGATAAATAAATTAGTGTCTTTTAGGAACCCAAGCCATTACTGACTTGTGTTCCCCTTGTGGAGTAACATACTCAAATTCCTTGAGTATGTAATCTTCACAGTTTTTGTAGACAGAATCAAGCATTATCTTTTGTTTCAAAACTTGTGGTGGATTTTCAGCAAAAGTTTCTTTTTCAACAAAAACCTCCTTTTTATTTTCAACAAAATCATCTTTATCAAAAATCATTGTTTCAACAGTACTTGTTGAAAGTAATGTTTGTTCATCATCAGTACTTTATTTCTTAACCCATTGAGTTTTAACTTCTGGTGAAGAGTCTCTAGATCTAACTACTTTCTTGGAGTTGTAACGCCTTCTAGATTGATAGTAATTAGATCTCCTAGGGTTCCTATTCCAAGAGGTGTTTGGTGAAAACTGAGCAGTACTTTGAGAAAGTACTGGTCTTGGCTTAGCAGTACCTTGGAAAGTATTTGAAGGTACTGGAGGTTTTGAAAAGGGTCTTCTCTGGTGAGGGTACCTATAGTCTGGTGAGAAGTTTCTATGGTTAACCCTATGTGAATGATTCCAAGCTGGTCTAGTCTCCCTTGGTTTTTGGTTGTCAGTTCTGTTCTTTGGGAACTTACTTAAGTACTCTGAATGTAAGTTACAGTCCTTAATCAAATGAGTAGGACTAAAACAAACAAAACAAAGTTTTTGTTCTGTGATTCCAAAGTTTCTTCTTCTATGTGTATGACTAAACCTATCCTGTCTTCTAGGTGAATGATGAAAACTGTTTTGACCAAAATTATCCCAAAAAGGTTTAGCAGTATGTTGAAAAGGTTTTCTTAAAGGTACTGCTGAAGGTGTAGCAGTACTTTGAGGTGTAGCAGTACTTTGGGGTGAAAGTACTGCTTGGCTTTGAACATCATCTACCTTAGGTGTTTCAACAGTTTCTTTTGAGATTTCAGACCTAGATTGACCTTTAAGTTTCTTCCTAAACTCTAAGCTATCTACTCCAAAGCGAGAAACATCAGGCCTAAGAGGTTGATGACTACCAGTGGGATGAGGGACTGCATGATAGGCATTATCTTTCTTAAACTCAGGAGGTGGTTCACTAACTGATTCCTCATTACTAGATGTGTCTACATAATTAATGAGTTCATCATCACTAGTGGTTATATCCTCAAAGTCACATTCATCCTGATCACTAGGTGGGTTTTCTATGTTATTAAAATCCATACCAAAATCTAGGCCAGTTTTAATGTAAGCTCTTCTCTGTTTTTCAACATAAGTGACATGAGAAAGACCTGATTGTCCCCAAGCATTAAACTTTTCTAGCAATTCATCTCTCTCCTTAGTTAGTTTCTCAATTTCAAAGATCTTACAGTTTAACTTCCATTCACTTAATTTCAACTGATAATCCTGTTGTTCATACTTTTCTGCCCAAGCCATTTCATTATTTTCATGTGTTATAATTTTGGCTTCCATTGACTCTAAAGTTATTTGATAACCTGCTACCTCAGACCTAGCCTTTATACAGTTATCTCTTTCAGCCACATAACTATTCAGTACTTTTTGATAAAAGTCATGACAATTGGAACATACCTCAGAGATAGGGGTGAACTTGGTGAAGTAGCCATCATAGCAAGTAGAACAGGATCATCTTCACTCTCCATGCTCCAGTCAAAACTTCCAAAACCATCTTTAGACTCCATAGCAGCATGTCCAGGTTCCTCATCAAAAGTTGTGCTCCAGTCAAATTCTTCCACTGAATCCTCCACAGCTACCATACAGTAGGTTACTGGTTCATCATCAAACTTAGCACTCCAGTCAACCTCTGATAGATTCTCTTGAGAAACCAAAGCTTTTGTTTCTATAATATGGATTTCTTTCAACTCTAGCTTTGGTTTCTCAGCCATCCAGTTTGCTTGATACTTAGCAAACCTGCATTCCCTTGCAAAATGTCCAGTCTTTTGACATTTGAAGCATTCAATTTTGGATTTGTCAAAAGTGATTCCCTGTTTTGGTTTGAAGTCTATGCCTCTTCCAGTCTTCTTCATAAACTTCTTGATCCTTGCAGTAATCATAGCAACTTGCCACATGATATCAATTTCTTCAAGTGCATCCTCTTCAATCTGTGAGAGATCTTCTTCATAGGTAACTGGCAGAGTAACTTGCTGTGCAAAGAAAGAGCACACAACTTCATCTGAGTGGATGGTATTAGATGGTGCGGGTTGCTGAGCAAAAGTAGTAGTGTAGGCAGCAGTACTTTGAGCAACAGTACTTTGAGAGGGAGAAGCAGTACTTTTAGTAGAAGTACTGCCCCTCTTTTCAGATGACACAAAAGCAATACTGTGAGACTTTGAGCTTGTTTGGCCATTCATCTCATGCTCATACACCTTCAGATGATTGTAGAGATCATCAAAATCCATGGTGTCCAATCCAGGTTGTCCTCTGATCATAGTAGTAATCACATGCCATGTCGATGGCAAACTTCTTAAGAACTTTAAATTAGCATCTTCAACTGAGACCTCTGCTTTGTATAGCTCCAGCATGCTGAGAAGATTTTGGAATCTGTCATAGGCAGCATCAAGTCTTTCTCTTTCTCCAACAGTAAAGGTTTCAAACTGATGCTTCAACAGATTTTTGTGCATCTTCTTGGAAGCATCATTACCTCCAAATCTAGTCTTGAGAGCAGCCCAGAGTTGCTTGGCATCTTTAGCATCATGGAATTTGAGTAGGTGTCCATCTGGAATGGCAGACAACAGTATGTTGAGAGCCTTCTCTTGATTCCTTATTGTTGCTGCTGGTAAGACTGGTTTGGGTGGTTTAGGTTGTCCAGGAACCTCTATAGGTTCTGGAACTACTTCATTGCCATTAACAATCACATTCCACAATGCATGGTCTGTGATTGCAATATACTGCCTCATCTTCATGCTCCTTAGATTGTATTCGCCCTTCTTAATGATTGGAATCCTTAGTGAGGTGATGGATGGGGGTGGAACAGCTTCAGTCGACATCTTTAGGGTTTTGTTGTTTAACTAGGTATAAACGGTTTCTTCTTAGTCAGAGTTTCCACACAAGCTCTGATACCACTTGTTGGATCGATGTACTCTAACCAAACTAACTTAAATAGCTTGTTAAGGGTTTAATAACCTCGGATAAATCCTAAGTTATTAACAATGAAACACTGAGTAATCTTTATCAAGTATGCGGAATTTACTTAACAAAGCTAAGAAGAATACAACTTTTATTAATAACTCTAAAACTCTAATAATGATCGTGCGAACTCTCTAATAATCTTATAAAACTCTTCTAAAAATCGTACTTCTAATACCAATCTAGGGATCCTTTTATAGGCTCAAGGATAACCCTAATCGGTTTACAATTCTTATCCTTGTACGTCAAGTAAACAATACTTAGAAAGTTCTAGATAAACATTACTTTCTATCTTTAAACAATTACAACCGACTTTAATCATTGCAGTACTTTGATGAATAAGCAGTACTTTGACTTTTACTTAGCAATACTTTGACTTCTTGCAGTACTTTGTCTTTCTGCAGTACTTTGTTAATATTCAGCACTTTAACTCTTCAGTACTTTAACTTTCTATATCCCAACACAAAGCTTCGAAGTCTGACTACATGTTTGACTCGATTTCTCTCTTTTATCAGAGAGAAAACGATAAGGACATCAAAATTGCTAATGGCCTCCAAAACACTTTGGCTGACTTGATTCTTGGTATGTAGGAAACCCAAGAATACATCTCTGAGCTCGAAGGCTTTCGAACTACAGTGATGAACTACAAGTTTCTTGAAGATCTTCGCAAGAAGCAAAAAGGCTAATGTCTTGAAGGCGTTGGAGATAAGGAGGATGATCTGTTAAACACACTCACAGGTATGTGATAGGAACAACTTCCTTGATGATCTTAGGAAGACAAAGTGTTGAGAAGGGAAATGAAGTGGTTATGTTTTCCTTTTTTTTAGAAAAAATATGTCTTGAATATTTAATGTTTAATATGAAATTAATGAATCTATATGTTATGTTCTAGTGTTATAACTTGTTAATTTTGTTGTATTCGTCTTAGATAGTTGTTATATCGGTTTTGATTGTATTGGGTGTTGGTAGAACTATGGTCCTTGCTTAAACAGTTTAAGAGTATAAGGGACTAAGGTTTTAGTCCCCTATCATGTCCTCACATTTGCATTAAGTTATAGGAAGCACTTTATTCTCACATTTTACCCCAAATTTGAATTCATAAACAAAAAGCCTCAATTAAGTGATATTACATCAAAATGGGTAAATCTAGAGCTCGTAAACAGATTAAATTCCAATTGTCAAACTGTTGGACATAATAAGTCTAGTTGTCACATAGATCAAGTACCAAAACCAACAAAGGAAACAAAGGTTCGAGGTAGAAAAAGGTATTGTGATAGCAGAAGGCAACAGGTATTCATCTAATTGTCATTTGCATAACGATTGTTCTTGTGTGTTTACATTCTAGTTGATGTGCAAATGTATTACTTTTGCAGTGGATGGATGAAGACGATATAAGGAAGACTATGGAACAAGAGTTTCTTGAAGCTCTTTATGAGCAAGAAGAAGAACACACAATTTTGGAGGAAGATGAAGAGCAGTCAAGGTTGGATGAAGAAGCATTCCAGAAGTTTTTGGAAGAGGAGAGAATGTACAAAAGAATTGAAGAGGAAAAGGAGAGGAAAAATTGGCTTGAAGATGCAGAGTTTGAGGCAGCTTACTATGGAGTGTCTGTGGAGGAGTTATATCCATCCATATGTGCTGGATAAAATATGTTAAGAGCTGGTGTTCGAAGGTTGTAGGTTTCTACTCTTCTAGCCATTTGTAATTTGGACAATATCATGTTTGAACATGTTTTTGTTTTTTTTGACTTTATAAGTCAGAAGTGGTTATTCCAAACACCCCTAAACTGCGTATGTTGACTAGATTTCAAGAATTTATATTGTCTTTACTCCTATCTACTTGTTCAACAACCACCACTCCCATCTACTTATATAATACATCTTAACTCATCAATTCTTTATCATACCAACATATTATCACCATGGATGCAGAAAATGGTTGTCAAATGGTATGCATTGACTGTTGGGTTGCAGGTGAAAACAGGGCTGGATTGACCTTTTTTGCAAGGCGTCCACCTTATACAGATTTCATGTTGTATGTTTGTCCAATGTGCCTTGACATAAGGGGAAACACATCTTATACTGGTAGAGATGGTGTTACAAGGGAAAACACAACCACAGGAGATAGTGGTGGAAATGTGATGGGTCTACATATTTCTGGACCTACTAGTGTTGGTGCTTACTTGGGCAGTGATGAAGAAGAAAGTGAACCACCTACAGCTGAAATAGCAAGTGGAGCCAAGCCAAATACCACGTGAAGCACCTGCAACTGAAAGACCAAATGGAGAACGCCCAAGACAAACACCACTTGAACCAACTGCAACTGACAGACCAAACGGATCACCTACTAGTCATTTAACGCAGTGAATTACCTGTGAGAAATGTTATGTTGTCTTTCAGTCTAAATGTAACTTAACTGATATGTGTGTGCTTCTTTTGTTATAAGAATTGAATTTTGGTTACAATTTGAATCTGTTGACTTTATAAGTCAAACAAATGAGATTTTAAAGACTAACAATTCGGTGTGGTTCCTCTAATATTTTGGTTTATGTTGACCTTATAAGTCAAAATGGGTTTTCCCAAACACCCACCTAAACTGCATAAGCAACTGCAAACTACAAAATGAAAACAAGAAATCCAAAATATACATACACCACCACCTAATTACACCATATCAAGCAAAATATACATGTTAACAAGTATCGTTTTAAGTAACCATCATCAGCCAAAAAATATACACCTTCATTACATCAACAACTAAAAATAACAGGTGAACTTCTTGATGGGAGACTTGATATTCATGGGGGGAGACTTGAGGTCCTTAGGGGGAGGCACATACCACTCATTCCTATTTGTGTTGGAGCATCCCACAGCCGCTACAAGACCAAGTAAAACATTGGGAGCGGAAGCCTTGGAAGTTTGGGAAGTAGAACCTTCCAAAGTAGTAGTCTTAGAAGACATGTTCCCACACTCATCATCAGATGTGTCTGAAATAATGATGACATCAACTTCATTTCCTTTCACGTTAGTATCTGGAAAGATAGACAAAACAGAAAGAAATCAGAGTTCACCCATTACAACTTTCTTAGCTTGCAAACATTAACTCTAACATTTCTCAGACTCCTTATTCCCATATTTTTCCCACAAGTCTTCAAGTATCACATCAGCAATGTCATCTCCTATATCCCACTTATTCCCATAAGTAGCCATGGCATACTCAATCATATCGTCAAATACCTTTAGCTTGCTATAATCCTTTTTTTTTTTTTTTTTTGGACCAATGGGCCTTTAGTCCAATGGTAAGAGCTTCCAACCTTGTGTCAATAGACCGAGGTTCGAATCTCTCCATTGGCCTAAAAGCTTTCAATTGGTACCATCCCCCCCCCCACCGCAAATGCTCAGATTGACTGGTCAACGAGAGGCCTATTGGAGAAAATGGCCAGGTTCAAAGCCCAACCTCTTGATAAGTACAGTCACTGGGACAGGTGCTCATTTCCTGGGGTTGGGTCCTTGGGGGAGGGTGCGGTTGGCATCCTTAGGATGCATGGGACCAGGGTGATCCCACAATTCTTCACCTTTTGGAGATAATCCCTTTTTTTGGCAGATTCTGACACTGCTCGGATTTATGTCAAATAAAATAGAGTTATTTCTGCTCATCCCTTAAAATGCCAATTACACAAACTAACCTTTCATCACTTTAGCTTCTTTCGCAAATCTGCATAAATCTTCAAACATTTCATCAGACATTTCATATTCTTGTAACCAAGTATCCCCATATTTTGCCTTCACATATTTTACCATCTCATCAGTTACTGCTGTAAAAGTAAGCTCCTTGTCTGCCATTGTTAAAGTGTGTGTGAGGGTTGTGTGGCGAGGGAGGGAAACGATCAAGATGGTATACGGAAGCTTTTCTCATAATTAACTAAGGTGTGGTATAAATGTGTATGGACTATAATACCCTCCACTAACTAACATAAATTAGACGTTGACCTCGGCGTTAGTGGTCAAGGGACGAGTTTGGCATATAAAGCCCGTGTTTTGGACCTCCAGCGATGATAACGCCCAGGTTTGTCCCATCACGATGCGCAGTAACAAGTTTAGAGACCAACTGTGTATTTTAGTCTAAAAAATAACTAACCAATTTTCTCGACACTAAATTTCTAGCACCATAATTGTCAATAATTAAATAATAGGGCAAATGACAAAAAAATGCATCGAACTTGACACTTTATGTTATTGTGTGTAGCTAACTATTTTTTTTCTTATTGTATGTACTGAACTTTCAAATTTCGATCATTATGTGTATTTTGTGACTATTCTGCCATGTAAAATGACCATTTTACCCTTCGGAATTTGAAAAAATTAAGGGTAAAATGGAATAATTTGATTCTAGGTAGTCGAATCTCTTCATCTCCATCTTTTTTTCTCATTCATCATACCTCCTATTGTTGAACGGGGATTGGTTAATTGCACAATTGCCTCCAAAATCACATATCGCCTATGGTTGGGCAAATTTTTCGACCTTCGTGTTTGCCACCCTCATGATTTTCGTGGTTGTTACCTCCACGGCTCCACCTACGAACACGACACGCAATTTTTGGATAGATAATGAAATTCATGTCGAGTTTATATACGATATTGAAAAAATCTTAAGCCATGTTCTCTCCAAACCATACCCCACCAACAGTATTGGTTTTTAGATATTCTACACCATTTACCATCCAGGTACTAACAAACTCTAGATGTCAACTGACGCAGCATGCGAAAGCGAATTTAGAAAAAACCTAATACAAATGTAGATAAACGAGGTGCACCGCAACGAAATAAGACTTTAAAACACGTAGTTAATTAATTGATCAAATAATCAAAAGATTTCAATTACAAAGCCATATATAGGGGTTATTTTTTTTTT
This sequence comes from Chrysanthemum makinoi, assembly GCA_910596185.1. NCBI lineage: Eukaryota > Viridiplantae > Streptophyta > Magnoliopsida > Asterales > Asteraceae > Chrysanthemum > Chrysanthemum makinoi. Next base: position 194,003,643 of record OU343219.1, on the reverse strand, counting down.
ATTTTTTTTTTTATTTTGTGTGTGTGTGTGTGTGTGAGAGAGAGAGAGAGAGACCCTAAAAAAAAGAAAAAGGAAAAGAAAAAAAAGGAAATTACAAAAACAAACGGTATACATAGTGATTATACGAGAATGAACTCTTTTCGTATACTTTACCAAAGTGACCAAAATACGTCACTATCACCTTTTCCATTCTCTCACCTCCATTCTCTCACGCTTCATTTCTCTCTTCACAACAAACACAGCACACACCTCCCAACCACCACACGACGCCGCTGCAAAACCAAATGGTCTTAAAAACATCCGTGAACATGATGATCAAGAGTTCTTAAAAACATCCGTGAACATGATGATCAAGAACAAGAACAAGAACAACACCCAGCAAGCCCACCATTGCAGCACCTCCATTTCCATTGCAACCTCCCACGCCCAGGGCCACGCCCAGGGCAACCTCCCATGCCCAGGCCACGCCCAGGGCTTGCCCACGCCCCTCCCACGCCCAGGGCTTGCCCAAGCCCAGGGCCACGCCCACGCCCAGGCCGGCTGTACCACGCCCAGGCCACGCCCTGGCTCGTATAATACACGTGTAGCGTTAGGATTTTATGTTTTAAGAGATCCAACGGATAACATTAGAAAGTTCATTTTCGTAAACGGTCAGGGCGAGAACCATTTTCGTAAACAGGTATGAGTTATAGTTCATTTTCGTAAAAAGCTCAAAGAAAAACTTGTGAAACACTCAAATCTTGTCGATCGAGAGAAAGAGAGAGAAAACAAAAAACTCAAAAAAAAAAAAAAAAAAAAACTTGTGAAACACTCAAATCTTGTCCCAAAGATTGACTATATACAAGGGTCAAAATGCATGAGTGGAACGTTTGGTCAAGTGACCAGTACAAATCATGAAATCAACAACCACAAGGACGGAAATTGTGTATCCATGAAGTTTAACGATGAGAGGTGCAATTGAGTGCGATCACATGAACCAAATTTGTAATAAACTCGTTTTATGAATACATCTTATATTAGATACTCACACTCAAATTATGAAGATGCTGAAATGAGCAATTAGAACAACTTAAACCAACAAACATCGGCTTTATTTCAAAATGATAGACTTTTCAAACCATCTACAAAAACTAAGAAAATCATAATTCCCACAAATGTCAAAAGAACACCAATGCTCAAGAATATGCAGGTCTGGAGAAAGTTATAAAAATGCAAATGCAACTAAGATATCATTCTAAACACTGACAAACCTTGTTCATATAGAATGTAGTATGTGGTCTAAAACCAATGAGCTAAAGAGAAGAAAACGTTAAGAAGATGATGCACTGTCCGACAGGGAATCACCACTCAGAAAATTGCTCTGGGAATTCCCATTTGAGGATATCTTGGTGAAAAAAAGATCATGCTCGGTTTTATCAACAAAAAAGTTGACATATTTCGGGATAGGAGGCATGTTCACATTGGAAACTCCTTCAAGAATCTGTTCCACAAGACTCATTGAAGGCCTATTGTCTTCCTGATCTTGAATACACCAATATGCAACTTTGAAAATTCTGGTAACTTCATCAACACTAGCTTCCCGGTTTAACCTACTATCTATTAGGCTAAGGATGTCACCTCCCACCATAAGAACACTCGCAGCCAAACTAGGGAAGAAAGAAAAATTTGAACCTTCATATCGCTCTGTGTTTCTTTTGCCATGCACTAATTCAAAGAGCATCATTCCATAGCTAAAAACATCTGCTTTGGCTGTGATGGCCACCCCTGATAACCATTCCGGTGCTAGATACCCTCTGGTCCCTCTAACAGTTGTCAAAACCCGACTAAAGTCTCGACTTAAAAGCTTTGCAAGGCCAAAATCTGCAATTTTTGGGTGGAAATCAGCATCTAAGAGAATGTTTTCTGGTTTTATGTCGCAGTGAATAATACAGTCTCTGCACTTCTCATGGAGATAAACCAACCCTCTGGCAATTCCAAGTGCGATGTGATACCTAGTTTTCCAGTTTAGAACATTATCTTGTTTTTCATGGAAAAGGTGTGAATGCAGAGAACCATTTGGCAAGTAATCATACACCAGTAACTTGTTGTCACCTTCTGCGCAGAACCCACGAAGACGTACAAGATGAATGTGTTGGATGGTCCCGATTGTGCTGACTTCACTCCTGAACTGTTTCTCTCCTTGGCTGATACCTTCAAGTTTTTTCACCTCCACAATGGATGAATCACGCAGTACTGCTTTATAAACTGAACCAAAACCACCACCTCCCAATTTATCTGAGAAATTCTTTGTTGCTGCTTGTAGATCTTTGTAAACAAAAGCCACCAACGAACCCTCCATTTTTGTTTTTCCGACCAATACCCTTTTCTTTCTGTATATAATAAGCAGAATTAGACCCAAGAATAAAAAGAGACCTACAACGGACCCAGCAACAGAACCCACAGGGAAACCGTTTTTCTTTCTATAAATTGGGAGGTCTTTAGAAGCAATTTTGATGTAGATTGTTTTCCCGTTAACATAGTCTTCTGAAAGATCTAAAAGCTCTCCATCCCACAGTGAACACTCGTTATCGGCAAAAGAGTAAGCATTGCAGGAGCAATTGTTCATACATGTGGTATGACATTCTCCAGCAATCCCAGCTGCCGCAAACTTATTTGGAGGCAAATTTCTTACTTTAATCATGATAAAATTGGAATTTTCCTCATTTCTCCCACATTGCAACTCCGTTTTTCTAACACACCCACCAGAGAAATCACTCTGGTTCCAGTCACTTTCTGATCTAGGTTTGAAGCCAGTCAAGCAATTACAGAATGGCAATTCAGTCTGCCTGCAAGTACTGAAAGCGCCACATAAAACATACACCTCACACTGTGTTCTAGGTTGAGACCAAAACAAATTCCACTGCTTCCTACTATCCAACCATGTTTGTTGTTCAAGTTGACCAGAAACACCAATAAACATTCTTGATATGATGGAAGGATTATACACAGAATAAGTGAAGTAACTCTCATTCACATTTGAAATGAAGGTAAAGTTATAAATGTAATTCCTCCTCATTTCTGGTACTAAACTAAAAATTTGTCCATTCCAAGCCCCGCTAGTCCAATATTGATGGGAGCCATTCCTCTTGCAAATATACTCTTGACCAGTCGGGTCAAGCTCTAAAGAAAACAGTCCTGCAGCAGGATTTTCTTCACTTTTCCATGAAGTAAGAAGCTGCTTCTCTTTCCTTCTAAAATCATAAGCAAGTTTAGCACCAGGCAACCAAGTATTAACTGGGTGGTCAAAACTCTGCCAAACTGGTTCAGCTGAATTTGACCCGTCTGTCAAAACTAGGTTACCATCATCATGAATAACAGCAATCACAGAATTCAAATTGGTGGTGGTGACATTTGTGGACCAGATCTGTAACTTAAACTCGTTTAAGAGCACTAAGTTACCATCTACGATTTTTAGTTCAGAATTAACAATGTCAGAGACGGGATTTTCTCTGTTTGCTACCCAGACTACGGAAGGAGGATTAGAAGCAACCTGCTTATACCAAATGCCTACGTAATAGTTGGAAGAGCTGCCTGCTTTAAAAAAACCAAGCACAAAATTATCATGTTTGGATGTAATTGTTTGGTCTCCGGATAGAGAATGGTTTGCAGATATTGTGTCAGCTGCAGATGTGAGACAAATGGCCATAGAGAAACAAAGGAGGAGCATAAACGCCATTAAACAATTGATTTTTTTGTGAAGCGCGTGAGTGATATGAAAGTGGAAAGTAATTGAGAGAAAGATGCACACAGAGATGGCTCATATCAGATGCAGAACATATCGCCAGTATCGGATTTTATAGAACATGAAACTCAGTCATAACCCGTAAAATGGTTCATAACCCGTAGGATAATGTAGTGGTCCACCCACATTCCACTATATAATGTTCCTACGTGGTGGGACTCACATTATACATGTTTCTCCATTAAGTCCAATCAAAACTGTACCAGAGATTTAAGACTCACACTGTTTTTCTTAACGATTTATCATCAGTATAATCTTTGGTGGTTAGTTTCACACCACAATTATACGTAGTACCTTCTTAACACACTCACCCGAGTTTTATGACACAAATAATCTTTTTTTATCCTTTTACGCTTCACTTTATCTTCTGTAAAACTGTTGCAGGCAAGATCAAACTTACATTTACCTTCTTCTCTTTCTCTCTCTTCCTCAGTCACAGATTTTTGACATAAACTCGAAGCTCCAATAATGTTGCGAAGATGGTAACGAGGATCAACATAAGACGATGATGAAGACACAATACCTTTGATGTTGCTTGGGCATAGAAACTTAACGAACTCCAATATCTCTGGGAAACACGAGTGATCTGAATATGGTACTGTATAGATGTACTGATGGTGTTTTTCGATATTATTTGTATATCTATTTCGCATGTTCATATGAAGGTCGATGCTCGTCTCTGTCTTCATTGAAGAAAGATCACAAGACTTATCCTTGCATCCAGCTTTCTTTAGTGCCCATGGAAGACCAGATGGCATGATTCCAATGGTTGGGCGCATAGTATTTAACCCTTCTAGAGTTTCAACAGAAAAACTGTAACGAGGAACAGCTCGTACTCTTGTCAACGTCGTTTTCGTAGTGAAATTTGCATGTAATCCCAGAAGATGCATGGTCTGCAACCGCTCAGGCCACACCCAAATCTGCCATAAAATTAATAAATACAAAGTAGGAAAATCATGAGCTTCTAGAGATTTTAATGATCCTAAAGTCTACATGGATGCGCAATGGTAATATCACCTACACAGATAATAAAGTCAAAATATAAAAACATACACATTCTGTCATAAAGTCATAGAATAGCCACTAGTAGCTAATTACCTTTATTTTCAGCATTTTTGAGATGTAGAGTAGTAAATCCTCTTTTCCCAGCGAGTCTATACCAATGATAATGTCATGTTCAGGATACGAATTGATGATATTAACCACCTGCAGATGGTTCAATACAGAACAAGAAAAGAATTTCCGTGTCAATACTTACATAATAAGAAATGATTGTCAGGGGAGCACAGACAATCACGCAAACATATCGCATAAGTAACTGATCCCGCAGTGTAAGATATGGGAATGTGATAACCCACGCGTAATAGGAAGACTGTGTGAAATAAGCGTGAGGAAAGGAGGATGCGGATATCAGATATTATAGCAAAGAATTGGACTTAGTTATACAGTTAACAAGAACGAAATCATAATCAAATAACGTTTCACAAGGAAAGAAAATGTCAGCTACACATCAAAGTTCCATACCATAAGAAAGAGTATAAGTTATTCTAATTTTGCTGTGAGAGATCTTCCTAAAATTCACACTAGGTTATGACATTTGACAGAAGCACGTGATTAAAATAAACTATTATACTTCCAGACCTCCGACCTTAAAAATCACGGGCATTACAGGACTCTAGAACTGTGAATTAGAAAGTTCAGCAAGAACAGTACATCACCTGTTGAGCAGCGACTTCCCGAGAAGGAAAAGAGTAGGATGGGTTGCAATACGTGTTGTCTATGTAAAGGGTATCAATTTTATCATTCTTAAGAGCATTAAGAAGCATGGTCTTTCCCATTTGTGCAATCTCACTTGATACTTCCCAACGGAAATCCCCAGTGTAAAGCATAATGCCAAACTCACCACAGAAGAGATACATAAATGCACCTGCCACATAGCAAATTAGCAAGGTCAAGGGAACAATAGAACCAAAGAGACCAATAAACCTACAATTAGTTTTCAAAGATCTAGTCCAAGCACACTGATAAGGACAAGATACCAATGGAAATTCTTTGCAGTTAATATTCTTTTCGTACATCAGCAATGTGTTGTACTTGTTCAAACGATAATGTCCATAACATACCCACAAACTGCAAAAGTCATGATCTATGCCTCTATGGCATATGCATATTTATCACAAGAAACGACATTCAAAGTTCAAACCAAATAATTTCATTTGAATATCCCATGTAATTGGCAAATGGCAATATACTTGTATGTTGTGCATCGTAAACAAGATATAAGTACGTAAATACCCAACAACCTACACATGACTATCTAAAATCAGATCATCAAACGTGAACTAGTCGAGATTCTAACCATATTACTCAACAATAACCCGATAAACTATAAAAGAAGATATTCAATATTTCAGAAGGGGGACATAGTTTTGGGCTAACCAAATGAAGTGACAAAATACACCCTAACACGATAGAACGTATATCTAATCACGCTGTAACATGCTTATTGTATGCCCCTTGGAGCGAAAAACGTCATGCACAATAATACCATGCCAGTAATTTACTCACCACTTTGGTTTTTCCATTATGTTCACAGATTATACTTATGTAGTGGGTGTTTGGGATTGCTTATTTTTTTCTGCTTATCTTCTTTTTTAAATGCAGGAAAGCAACTTTTCATGAGAAGGTAAGGAAGTGCTTCTTTCGTATTGTTTATTTGATATTAAACTAAAACTACCTTAACCAAAAACCTTTTTATAAATGAATTTGATTGAAAACATCTATTAAATAAGCAACAGTATTATTGCATTTTTTACAAAATAAGCAAATCCAAACGCTAGTTCCCCGAAGTACTTACTTTTAAGCAGAAAAAATAAGCAACAGTATAATGAGATTATAACACGAAACTAGCCAATTCACGCAACAACACTCATCCATCAAACAATTCGACATCAGTCACATTCCAAAACAATCAACACTCCAATTTACATCAGGCGCTACTTAACTACATTCTTACCTACATCAATATCAACTAACAAAATAACTAATCATCATTAAGTAGTGGTATAATTACTCAAGGATTGATATTGTATAGACACGAATAATCAAAATAACTCTTTGATTGATAATAGGAAAATAGCTCAAAACCTATTACATGTTATACAATGCTTTGTATGTATTTGTGATGCTTAACCTCTTGCTAAACACCCCTATTTATACCCATAACAAACCCAGCAGCTTCTGGTCTGAATGGTCATAGTTAGGTATTGGAACACTAAGTCTTGATAATGGGTCCCACATGGATTATGATGACATAGATGATGACAGCCATCTAGAAGCTGTAATTAACTCCCATCTAGAAGCTGTTACTTAGAATTCCAACAATCACCCCCGAATCTCTAAGTCCTTCTAGAGATGTCTTTGATTCCAATCAAGCTCCGCATTTCCTTGAACTTGGTTCGTGCCAATGGTTTTGTGAGAATGTCCGCCTTCTGTTTCTCACCGGGAATATACTCCACCTCCACCTGTTCATTTTCAACACAATTGCGAATGAAATGAAACCTCGTGTGAATGTGTTTACTCCTTCCGTGAAAAACGGAATTCTTCGTTAGTTCGATAGCAGACTTGTTATCAACCCTAAGAACCACCTTCTCTTGCGTCTTGTTCATAATTTCTCCAAGCAAATCCTGAAGCCATATTGCTTGACAAGCACCGCGATAGCTGCCATGAACTCGCCTCGCAAGATGATAAAGCAACGGTATCTTGCTTTTTATAACACCAGGTTATCGGAGATAACCCATAGTAGAAAATGTGACCAGTTGTGCTTCTTCCGTCATCCGGATCAACATTGTGACTACTATCACTAAAACCAATGATTCTGTTTTGACCCATCCTCTCGTACTTAATTCCATATCCCATTGTTCCCCGTAAGTACCGTAGAATGCGTTTAATTGCACGACCATGTGATTCTCTTGGACTTTGCATGTATCGGCTAATAACTCCAACCGAGTATGCCATATCGGGTCTTGTTTGCAAGAGATATCTAAGGCATCCAACCACCTTTCGATATTGTGTAGGGTCGATTTCGGTTCATCTTCGCCTTGACAATTTGGTTCCCGTGTCCATGGGAATGTGAGTTGGATTGCAATCTTGTAAACCGCTTCCTTCGAATGCGTCGAGCATAGGCTTCTTGGTTTATCGTAATCCCCGATTCTTCTTGCTTGACTTCAATGCCCAGGTAGTAAGTCAATCTTCCAAGATCCGACATCTCGAAGTTCTTGGACATCTCGAATTTGAACCTTTTGATCATGTTCAAATTTGTACCTGTAACAAATAAATCATCAACATAAATTGCTAAAATTAGCAAGTTAGTTCCTTCTCGCTCCTGCAGGTACACCGATGGTTCTTTCAAGCACTTGTGAAATTTTAACCCCTTCAAAATTCCATCAAGCTTCGTGTTCCATGCTCGAGGTGCTTGTCTTAGACCATAAAGTGCTTTGTTAAGGCGATACACTTTATGCTCGTTGCCCTTCCTTATATAGCCTTCCGGTTGTGACACATAAACGGTTTCCTTCAATTCTCCGTGTAAGAAAGCCGTTTTGACATCTAAGTGGTGAAGCTCCCAACCATTTGTTGCGGCTAAGGCAATGAGAAACCGGATGGTTTCGATTCGAGCTACCGGTGCAAATACCTCTTGGAAATCAATACCGTGTTGTTGCACGCACCTTTAGCAACCAACATTGCCTTGTATTTGATGATGGTGCCGTCTGCATTTTTCTTCAGTTTGAACACCCATTTGAGTCCAATCACCTTCACCCCCATAGGCTTGTTCACAAGAATCCAAGTGTTATTCTTGTTGATCGAATTGATCTCTGCATTCATGGCTTTGACCCACTCTGGTTCTTTCTTCGCCTCTTCAACCGATACTGGTTCGTCATTGGTTATGAGGAGAAGTTCATCAAGATTATTAAGGTTAAGCACAAAATCTTGCAGTCGAGTTGGAAGTCTCCTTGTTCTTGTGGGCCTTTGGTTTTGGACATTGTTCACGTTATTGTTGACCGGACTTGGTTGCTCGTTGTCTTGAACCTGCACTCCGTCTTCAATATCGTGATCCGATTCAATCGGTTCAGTTTGATCATTGCTTACATCATCTCCTTGGTTTCTCGCCTTATCTTCTGGATAGTCCCATGGAACTATGAATGACCCCGGTTCTTCATTGTTGGTACCGGCTTCTTTGTCCCAATCCCACCATTTGGTCTCGTTAAAAATAACGTCTCGACTTATAATTATTTTTGTGTAGCCGTTAAAAAGCCGATAAGCTTCGTACCGGTTCGGAACCAAGATGTACTAGTGGTCTTGATCTTGCATCCAACTTCTTGAGATTCACCGGTTCAACTTTCACATATGCTAGACACCCAAAGATACGAACATTCTCCAAATTCGGTTTTCTTTTATACAACTTCTCGTATGGAGTTATATCACCAAGGACTCTTGTGTAAACGCGGTTGATCAAATTTGTAGAGTGTCTTACAGCTTCTCCCCACGATAATTTGAACATGCATCGCTTCATGATACTTCGTATCATGTCCATGAGTGTTCGGTTTCTTCGTTCCACAATTCCATTTTGTTGTGGTGTATATGGGGCGGTAAGCTGTCGTTTGATTCCATTTATATCACAAAAGGAATTAAACTCGAGCGAAGTAAACTCTCCACCTCGATCACTTCAAACATCTTCAAAGAATTTCCGAGCTCCTTCTCCGCCAAAGCTTTGAATTTCTTGAAGTGTAAAAACGCCTCACTTTTCTCCTTCAAAAGAAAAGTCCACATATATCGTGAATAATCATCAATTAGTGTGAAAATGTACCGATTTTGACCTTTCGTTGACGGTGTGATCGGACCGCATAAATCACCGTGAACGAGCTCCAATGGTCGTGTTGCTTTGTACGTCGTCATTAATGGAAATGACTTTCTTGTTTGTTTGCCCACCAAACAAGATTCACACAATTGATTCTCATTTTTAAAGTGAGGTAAACCTTTGACTAGACCTTTCTTGGACATCGTTTTCATTGACTCGAAATTGATGTGCCCAAGTCTTGCATGCCAGAACCACGTGTCTTCACCTAGTCTCGAATGAAGGCAAATAGGTACTCCAATTGTTAAATTTATTTTATAAAGGCGGTTTGGAGTTCTTTGTACCTTCATTAATAAGCAGCTTGTCGCATCATGCATCGTCAAATAGTTATCTTTCATCCGAATATCACACCCGGCTTCAGTTGCTTGTCCGAGACTGAAAATATTATTTTTCAAATCCGGTATGAAATAAATCTCCGTCATCAATCGTTGTTGCCCCGATTTTCCTTGGAAAAGAATAGATCCTTTCCCTTTAATTTCGACACACGAATTATCACCGAATTTCACCTTTCCTGTATTCCTTCGTCGAGTTCGGAGAAAAACGATCGATTTCCGTCATGTGATTACTCGCCCCGTTGTCCAAATACCACACATCATTTTCTTGTGCGTTGTATCGAGACGGTATCACATTCTTTTCGTTCAAAAATACCGCCTCGTAAAACACAGTTTCATCATTATCTTCCCGCCCGTAAAATTGCTTTCTTGGAATTTTTGGAGTCGGTCCGGACATTTAGACGCGTAATGGCCTGATTTATCACATCTGTAGCATATAATCTTCGACAGATCTTTTTTCTGGTTTCGGTTTGAGTCTGAATTGAAATTGGGTCGGTTATTGGACTGTTTGGACTTATTACTGTTGGGTTTGTTATAACTTTGGGCCTTTGACCCGGATCCACTTGATGAACCGGATCTACCCAACCCATCTTTATTATAAAAGTCACCTCTTCTATTATTAGCTCCCCACTTTCCCTTTCCTCTCGAAGAACCAGAAACACCAGAAAAATCACCACCAACACTCCGGCCACTGCTACTCGATTCACCACCACCACTCGAACGAGTAAACATCACCCTTTGCTGCTCATCACCTCCATCATCACTTCGAATACGCTCTTCGTAAGCTTTCAAACGGCCGACCACATCTTCAAACCCAACTGTTTTCAGATCGAGCACTTGCTCGAGGGAGGCAACAAGATGGATAAACTTTCTCGGCACCACCTTAACAGCTTCTTCACAAGCTTCGCTTCAATTGTTTCTCCCAGTGACGCGGACTTCGCGATTCCGGCGAAGTTTTCCGCGAAAACATCAATGGTCTCGGCCTCGTGCATCTTCAATCGGTCAAACTCAGAGTTCAAGGTTTGCAGACGTGCTTCCTTTACTCTATCAGCTCCTTCATATCGAGCTTTGATCGATTCCCACAGACCTTCTGACTATCGACATCACCTATTTGCATTATCAGAGTCTCGTGGATTGCTTGGTACAAAGCAAACCCATCGCCAGTTGTTCTTTTCTTCACTTTCGCTCGTTCTGGTTCAATAGTTAACCAAGCTTTATGAATTCGAGTACAACCTTCATTCGTAGGGGCCCGCATGTGTAGTTGGTGGATGTGAGCATTGGACATGCTACGGTGGTTGTTCCGACCTCCTTTACCCTCACCGGTAAAGGTCTGCCTTCATCTTCAACATCTGACATGTTTCCAGATCACCAGGTAAGTATTCAAAGCTTCTTTTCACAAGCTCTGATACCAATTCAAGGATTGATATTGTATAGACACGAATAATCAAAATAACTCTTTGATTGATAATAGGAAAATAGCTCAAAACCTATTACATGTTATACAATGCTTTGTATGTATTTGTGATGCTTAACCTCTTGCTAAACACCCCTATTTATACCCATAACAAACCCAGCAGCTTCTGGTCTGAATGGTCATAGTTAGGTATTGGAACACTAAGTCTTGATAATGGGTCCCACATGGATTATGATGACATAGATGATGACAGCCATCTAGAAGCTGTAATTAACTCCCATCTAGAAGTGCACTTAGAATTCCAACAATTACCAGGACAGTGATTAGCATCAATAGCCATAACCTGAACCTTAGTTTCCAGCCCCGTGCTCGGCGAAACCAACGACAAAGAGTACCATCGGCCGATTTCGATAACTCGAAGCAACGAGAGGTCGAAACCAGGGAATTTGGGGTGGAAAAGACGAGCGGTGATACGAGAACAATAAAGCGGGCCTTTGTTCCAACGAGGAGATAAACCGACGGTGTGATCGGCGTGGAGATGAGTTAAGAAGTAGATTTGACTGCCTGAACTCCATTGGTCTACTGATATCATTCGTTTGTCCATTTCGGACTGTTTGGATTTAGGGTTTGGGGGTTTGAATTTGGGGTTTGGTAATGGTGATGATGATTACGTGAATTTTGGCGGGTTTTGAAATTGTGAATTTTGAATGAAATCTGTTTTCTCAATTTCAAGTGGGTAACGGATCTTCCTTTTTGAGAGGGGTGTTTGGCCCAGTTTGGGGTTATTTGAGGGGCTTGCTACTTTATTTTTCTAACTTGGCCAAGTGATGTGTTTAAAAATCGTTTGAAATGTATTTTGAGGGGTGTTGGGAATTGCTAATTTTCAACAAATTTTTTTTTTTAGTTTACTTACATTTTATAAAAATATTATAATAATCGAAAAAATAATATGTGTGAAAAAAAATTAACCAATCAGTTATAAAGCTGTTTTTTATGGGATGAAGCATCATATTCACTTCATTCATCGTGCGTGATCCCTAATAAAAGACCTTCACCATCACCTTTATTTGTGCACATAGCGGTGGTCTGCACCACATTTATTTTATTTTATTTTAGTTTCTAAGTGTGTGTGGGATGTATTGTGGGGTAGGGGTGAGCATCGGGTCAAACTAAACCTGAACCGACAAAACCGACCCAACCCGAAAACCGAAAAAGGAAAAAACTCAAACCGAGAACTGAACCGAGAAAGGTCGGTTCGGTTCAGTCAGGGTTTCGGTCGGTTCGGATCGGTTTTCGAGTGGATTTGCTCAGCCCTATTGTCGGATATGCTTGTATAAAGTGAGTATTTTTTTTTTTTTTTGAATATTTTTGTTAAGGTAAAAGGTGGTGATAATGGTGGTGCGTTAAGTGGTGATGTGACGTTGACGTGATGGGAGTAAATAAGTAATTATAAGTTTATGTTAATCAAGATGTTTATCAAAAACTGGTTAATCTACACCAAATACGCAGATAAACAAAAGCAGTTTCATTATACAAAACTAATTCCGCTTAAAAAAACAGAAAATAATAAGCAGTCCCAAAAATGAAGCAGTTTTTTGAATAAGTAGTTTGGGAGTTGATTATTGAAATTATGTTATTGAAACTGAAATAATTGGCCTATAGTTGCAATCAGAACAAAGTCCAAATGGTAAATAAGAACATGTCATGGCTTAATTACTTAAAACTTTAATAGGTAAGCAGATAGTAACATGCTTATTTTTTAACATTTAAAAGTACAGTAAAACCTCTATAAATTAATGGTGTTGGGACCGGGATATTTTATTAATTTAGCGAGATATTATTATATGATAAATTAATAATTTATTAATTTAAAGAGATTTTGCTATGATCTTTAAATTTACAAATCGAATATACTAGTTACAATGTATACTTTTTTTTTAGAAAGACAACATTAATTAGAGATGAAAAATAAATTAGAAAAATAAGTTCTGATTATCACTTTATGAATTCACATTCACAAATTAATTGAATTTGTCAAGTTCATTGTTTATAAATAAGTAAAAAGTTAGTTTTGTTGGGACAAGTTCCATTTACGTATAACCTTAATTGAATTATATGAATTTGTATAAGTTCCAATTACTTATGGCCTTTATTTATATATATGAAATTTTTTAGTAATTATTAATTTATAGTTTCTTTGGGAACAATATAATGATATATATACACTGGGGTTTCAAAAAAATTATTATCTTATTATTTTATCGATTGAGAGCTAAATATATATTTGTCCCAAGTTAGGACCGGACAAATTATTAATTTTATCGAGGTTATTAATTTATCGAGTATTAATTTATAGAGGTTTTACTGTATGTGTAAAAAGTAACATTACTTTTAGGTAGAACATCCTTTCAACACACCTGTATTTGCTCGAGTAGATGGACATCCAAAGCACAAAAGGCTACACATATAATAACCGAAAAAGCGCAGAAAGCCGTCATGTCGTCACGTCAGCGCTTGCTATTTATAACTTTAATAATAACATCAACCAGACGTCCAGACCATCACGGTTTAGACAAGGTTTCCGTGCTAAGCCAAGACAGTGCAACTGAAGCATCGGCCAGTTAATCTACTGCAGGTAGACACGGTCAGAGCTTTAGGACAAATCATCCTTGAGCTCATGGTTGTAGCTTAGACAAACCGCTCAAAGCAAAGAGATCAAGAACAAATGTAGGTATAATTTCAATGCTTGTGTGTATCAATTATAAAGCAAACTCAATATCCAGCATAACAACAAATGTGTTTCCAAACCAACATCAATGAAAATAGTCATGTCACACAATTAACAAACGATATCCAAAATCTTATAAAGGAAAAACACGCACAAACCACAAGTTTTTTTATTCTTTCATCAAGCGGCTCTCAGCAATCCTTCACTGTGAGTTCTTCGCATCGCAAGATCAGGTCTGAAGCTCACAAGTTTGCTACTCACATCAGGAAACTGATGTCTATCACCTGTCACCTTAACCCCACTTGGTGGTAGCCTCACATGCCGTCCACGACCACTCACCGCTTGACTTTTCCTACCATGTGTTGCCTTTTTCGATTCAGCCCTTACCCCACGGTCAATTTGATGTGCAGATATCCCGAGCCGGGCAGCTCGGTCAGCCGAGTCTTTCATGGCACCAGTTTTGATTGATTGCCTGTTATAGTAGGCAAGATGAGGGAGTAGACCAAGAAGGAACTTCTTGAGTTGTTCATCTCCTATGTTTTTCTGGGCAGGGTTGCCTTCGAGGCTGATGGCTTGTAAGGAGTTGTAATTAGCCGCGAGCTGCCCTAGGTTTTTCGTTGTGGACAGCTTGTTGAAACGCAGATCCAAGACATTCAGTTTTAAGAGACGATGGAGACCGTCCACCTCACTTATTTTGTTTCCAGCTAAGTATAGTTCTTTCAATGATGAACACGACGCCAAACCTTCCAACAACACAAATTTACAATTTGTACAATAAAATTAATGGAAATTAGACCATATAAATTTAAGAGGAGAAAGCACTAACCATGCCCAATTCTGAGAATCCGATTGTAGCTAAGATCAAGTACGCGCAGTCTTGTGAGTTCTCGAAGACCTTCAATGGTGGAGATACTGTTCTTTGACAGATTCAAAATATGTAGCCCTCGAGGAAGTGCACCAGCAGTTATTCTCACTAACAGAACAAATAATAACATCAGTAAACGAAACAGCATACGAGTTTAATACAGAGTATTACACTCAAAGGATCAAATGCATACCTATCGAATTTCCAGACAAATTAAGCGCCCTGAGGCTCGAGAGAGCACTCAGAAATGGGATCACAACTAACCCATGGTTTGCAAGCTGAGCTGTCGTGGCTGCAACACTCAGAGATGATATGTATCTTTTAGCAGCATCCATGCCCGGAAGGGCTTTAGCATCGTTCTTTGATGTTGCCATGGGATCCAATATAGCATCTTTTCCGTTTTGCACTTCGGGATCAAGGTTCGTAAGCATATCGGTTTCTTCCAATGAAGAAGAATGCTGGAGATCCATAACCCATTTTTCGATACGTTTCATCTTAAAATCCTCATTAGGCAATTCCTCCCACTGACAATCCGAATAATCTTCTTGGATGCCTTTACCCTTGTCCAGTTCATTCATCCCAGGGACAATCCAGTCTTTTGCTGAACCCTCATAGTCATAAGCATCCTCACCATCACCGTCGCCATCATCACCGTCAGTTTTGTCAACATGGGCTACACATTCATTTTCTATTCCCTGCTCAGGCGAAGTTTCACCAGCATCATTATCATCCGATTTATCGCTACGTCGCGAATCTAACACCTTCAAATCCTCAGAAGAACGAGATTTTTGAACCACATTGGCGTGAGTCGAATGCAAATATGGCATAGACTTTGATTTCACAATGGCGTGTGAAGTGCCAGTACATGCAGCAGAAAATCGAGTTGAGTTATCACCAACTTCTTTTTCAGATCGTGGCTGGTCATCAGGGGACAAATCGGATGCATTATTATTAACCAAATTCGAGCTTATCTGAGGAGAAACAGAAGCACGACCTTGCTGATACTCGTCTCCACTACGATTGCCACGAGAAGAAGATGATTCGCCACCTGATGTGATGTCTTGATAGTGGGCCAGGCCACTTCCTAAAGATATGCTCTTCCTCATCCTTCTGATTTCATGCGCATGTTCGCTATCGGTGTCGTTCATGCTTTTTAGTCCTTCAGATTTCCAATCTTGACCCATGGAAGATGGTGACGGGTTGGCATTGACGCCTTGAGAAACTTCTTTAGTAAAGACGGGATCTTTCTTCGGTTTACTTATGTTGTAATCTTCCAATGTTTTTTGCATTGTTTCGGTGGGCAGGTGGACAGTTTTCTGCATATAAAAAGATACAACGGTCAATAACAAGGGTTATATGTCCAAGAGTGCTTACAATATAAACATAAAAGAGATTAGCTTGCTGACCTTTGATTTTTGAGAATTAATAGAAGAATGGAAGCACGAGAACCTAAACATTCTGATCAAACTTGTGGAGGTGACTCGCGTTTTATTGACTTTCTAATGTAACGACACAAATTCACAAATCAGCTACATCTAGAAGATTGAAAATATTGATACAAACAGTCTACAGCTCGCGATATGAAGTTGCAGATCGTAGTGGTCTTAGCCGTAATCAAGTGACAATCCGACTGAGACACGCCGCAATCTCCAGATGTGTGAGGATCTTGACCTTCTCAAAACACAAAGTAGAATTACTCCTTCATTACTATCGCCCACCGCAAGGCTAGTGGAGCGAGAACGGTTTAAATTTGTTGTATCTGCCAGACTGAAACGACTCCTTTGGGTCCTATTGGATCCCAGTTCTTAACATGCGTAAGAGACAAATGCCTGATAAATTTTCAAAACAAAACATTAACAACATGTTTAACAGCATTTGATTTATAGAAAAATTGAGTAGATAATATAATTAACTACTCCGTATTAGACATCCCAATACAGTAAGTAAGGACAAGTTGATCACATCAACTTATTTGTAGATATCATATAGAACAAATACATCATTTTCACTAACGAATTAACAAAAAGATAATGGTAATTTCACTACGATGCATCTTGAACCATCGAAAATCCTACTATGTGGCCACCATTTAAGCCACTATACAGTACTATTGTGGACCAGAACATTAATTTGTTTATTAAAATTTGGATATATTCATGACTCAGCGTTTAAGGCTTTTAGCCCAAACTCTAGCTCACGATCTTCTCCCAAATCTTGTAATTTGAGAATTTTTTACACGGCGAGTTCGCCATTCAAGTGAACAATTATAATATAATTTAATCCCTTATAATCAAAGAGATACCAAGTCTCCGCAATAGTAGCCCAATGGTTGAGGGACATGAATCGTAAAGCAGAAATCATGAGTTCTCTGTGGGGGGCAACACTTTATTTTTTTAGACACAAATATTTGAACCATAACAATCTAACAAAATACACAACTAGATGCGTACATAATCTGCGGGCACGGATTGACAAATAGTAGTTAAACATAGATATCAGATCCAGCATCTGCATATATACATCTATGTCTGCATGCATAAGCTTTAACTAAGGGGGTGCTTGTTTAAGCTTATATGTGGCTTATGAGCTTATTTGTTTTTCGGCTAGCACCAATTTTTCGGCTTATTTTGAGACTTGTGGGCTTATATAACTTTATTGTGGGCTTATATAACTTTATTATGATATGGTAAACTTATATAAGCCCATAAGTCTCAAAATAAGCAGGCAAATTGGGGGGATCATGAAATATAAGCCGAAATCAAATAAGCTCATAAGCCCTCACATAACCGAATTCGCCAAGTTCACAACCCAGGTCCAAATCAAAACCATCTATCTGATCTAATCTAATCTAATCCAATCAACATATAAAACATACAATTCTCAATATAAAAAAAAACAAAAAAACAAAAAAAAAAAAACAAACCATATTAATCTTAAGCAATAAATTCATCTACAATCCAACATAGTAAATTATATCAAATAATTTTACAAATCCAATATAAACAAACACTAAAACACAATTAATCCATAAACCATATATACACAATTAATCCAATAACAACATAATCAAATAATAATAGAATTATAAAAAACTAAAAAAAAAAAAATCCAAAAACAATAATAAAGATCTAACCTCTTTATAGCCAGATTTGATATAAAAACAAAAAGTTCCTAATTTTTTTTTTCTTTTTCCTGAGAAAGTGGCTTTGTAACAAATTGAATACGTGTTTGAATGTGAAACAGTGTGTGTGTTTTTTTTATTTATTTGGGGGAGGCTTATAAAAGATATGACAAGCGGCGAATAAAAGATAACAAAGACTTTGATTTTTATTTATGAGATGAGAAAGTATAAAGCGTTTGAGAAAATTGGTTGGTGGAGTTTGTGACAAGTATATGGACGGTGATTATTGAGTTTAGGTTTTGTGATATTTGTATCGGATTCGATATGCCAGGTTTATGAACCATTGAGTTAAAGCGTTTTAGGCTTTTAGCTATAAAATAAAAACTATAAACTAATTGTTCACGTCTGAACATCACAAACTTTGAGTATGTTTGACATAATGGGTTGTGGCCTAAGTTAGACTAGCCACAATGGCTTGGGTTGTCGTCGGTTGAGGGCCTCGGTTGAGCAAGGTCGACCCACTGTGGGATACTCGGTCAAGCAAGGTTGAGGAGTCTCTCTCCTTGAACTAGGTTGAGGAGACAACCGAGTTGTAAAGCCACAAAATCCAAAAAAAAATCATACGGTTTGTAAAAAAAAAAAATTGTCAGTCACCACTGTGCTGTAGGTCGTCGTCCGTCGTCGAGAGAGAAAGTTGTGCGACGAACTAGTTCACCACTGTGTCTAGCCTTAGAGCTAAGGTAGGAACTTATATTAAAAGTCGAAGACTAAAGCTTATATTTTTGTAAAGTTGTTTGACGAATTAGTTCAAGGTGAACCTTATTAATTTAAGAGAAAAGTACAAAAATAAGCCAAAATCTTTTTTGAAGTCCCATTTGTGGTCACTTTTTAACTCAATGTCCAAAATGGTCATGCGCAACCACTCGACTGCTTTCCACCCAAAAGTCGCCACTCACGCAAACATTTCCGCAAAATTGCGCCACGTGTCCAAATGAAAGTACAAAAGTACAAAAAGTGTACTTTCATTTGGACACGTGCGATGGAAATGCGAAATTGATGTTTGCGCATGACCATTTTGGACATTGGGTTAAAACTTGACCACAAAGGAGACTTCAAAAAAGATTTTGGCTTATTTTTGTACTTTTCTCTTAATTTAAAATCGCATAAAAATACATCAAATTGAGTCCATATATATTTCCTGCTTTTGCATTATAATACATTATATTTTAAAATGTATTTTATGTAATTCGACTATTTATATAAGCCGGCTTGGGCTTATAAAGGCTTATGACTTATATAAGCTTTCATAAGTCTGTGTGACAAACAAAATTTATTTTATAAGTAAGCAGAAAATGAAAAAAGCTTATGAATAAGCTCAAGATGGAGTAGGGCTAGTCTAAGACAAGACATAACGATCTTCTCCCGTTCGAGGCTTGTTTTAAAGCTTAAGCCCTTATAAGTCTTCAAAAGCCCGTTGTCAAACACAGTTTTAGTATGAGACGAAAGGAGTATTTTTTGAAAGTGTTGTTTGGTACGTAACCATAAAAAATGTAACAAAATTTATATATTAGTTTAATACGCACATTTTGATGCAGTGTTGTATTATAAACTCCGCACGTGTTAGTATTTTTAACATGATAATACAATATGCATATTAAAATACTTTATGAAAGGTTTTGACATTTACAGATATTTTTTGTAGTTTACACAC
The DNA here is from genome assembly GCA_910596185.1 of Chrysanthemum makinoi. Lineage (NCBI taxonomy): Eukaryota > Viridiplantae > Streptophyta > Magnoliopsida > Asterales > Asteraceae > Chrysanthemum > Chrysanthemum makinoi. Next base: position 193,983,780 of record OU343219.1, on the reverse strand, counting down.
GTAAAAGAGACTTGAGAGAAAGTTTATTGCTAACTTTTGACATAAACGTTATTGCTAACTTTTGACATAAACATTAAGTTAAAAAGATTCGTGATTTTATGCCGATTTTGTTAAGAATTGTTAATTATAGAAGATCTATTGGTTAATAAAGCATATTTTGCTTTTATTTACTTTCTAAAAAAAGAGCTTTTACAAAAGAATATTAGGAATGTATTTTTCTTATTGGTTTCTTTTCTAGAAACTTATATGTTTCTTAAATGTTATGAACTCACGTTTATCGAATTTAGAATATCGTTTCCATATTAAAAGACTTCTTTGTGGAGAATATTGAGGTAATCAGTTCTTTAAATGGTTCTCAAACTTCAGCAAACATGTGATGGTAAATATTTGGTTGTAAACCATTTGAGTTAGCTCAAGTGGCTATCAAGATTTCTTAGGGAGTCTTGGGGAGGTTGTTACCCGGGTTTGAATCTTTTTTGGGACGAAAGATTGCGGGGTTTTCCTTCAAGGAATTTTCTCAAAGGGGATCTCTTGTAAATTCACCATGCAAGTGCTGGTGAGCGTGGGGGCTCTTTAGTGCCTCCGGTTAAGACAACGTAGTCTAAATCTCCCGATATCCGCCAGGAATCCAAAAGGCAAAAAATAAATTCACATGTCAAAAAGTTATTTGGTTGTGCATCCACCTAGACAACATCTTGTTTTTTTAATTAAGTTTTGTCGTTGAAGTTTTTTGAATATGGGTTGAATTAAGCATAGTTGCATATACATACATATATTTTTATTCCACTGTTGGTTAAACTTGCTCGTTAATTGTCCCACTTGTTTAATAGCAGTTGAGAAATCTAAGTCATGTTTATTTTGAAAAGAAAGATTATTCCTAATTTCCTGTCCACATTGCCGTGTCAAATATGTGTGGTTTTATACGAAAGGCCCCAAAAAAGTACAGTATGGTAACCCGTCTTTGTTCAAACAAGATGTCACTTCTGGTTGCTCCAACAAAGGGGAACGATGTGTAAGTGAAAAAACTTTGTTTACGTTATTGTCATCGATGTGTTGTGACACAAATCATTGTAGTGTTTTTACGTCGTATTATGTAAGATGGGTACTAAACCGACACACTAAATATTAGAGCAAGCATTGGTATTGTGTGTATAAGTGCTAGGGATGATACATGAACATCCCTTCAACACCTTACCAGCTCATCATCAACTTGTGTCATAACAAGAAAGATAACATTTTGTGGAGCATGATCCATGCATGTGTTAGGAATTTGGGAACCTTGCAACTATAGGTTGTTCAACGATTATATATCTCTTGTTGCAAATTGATAGTGGTAACGTGCCTTAAATCAGAATCATCACGATTGTATTGTTTTTGGTATAAATGTGAAGAAATGCTATAATTATATAAAATTTATAAAAGAATTTTCAAATAGCGAGGTGTAACATAATGATTTGTCATGAAAGAAAGAGTTGATGAAGGAAAATAGTAACAAGTGGTCTAAATATCATATCATATACTCAATATAAAAGAGTAATAAGTGGTTCAAACGTATATTCATTGCGTGAAAGTGTTTTTTTTTTTTTTTTTTTTTAATAATAATGTTATGGTTCTAGCAAATCTCGTGAATATATGTACTCATTAAGATTACGCGCATATAAAATTTTGATCAACTTGTATACTATCCATTCAAAGTAAAAGTTAATGTCGATGATTTAAAATAAGTAGAACGTTACTCATTTGTTTGGGGTTTGCTTATATTGTTATTTAATAACTAAAACCAATGATTCTTAGATGAAATTTATCTCAAAGTAAATGACCATTTCAACACAACAACCCACCAATTTGAGTTGTGTTTAACAACTAAAAGCCATCAAGTCAATGATGATGAATCGATTATCTTCTAAGGGAAGGGAACATGTTTGTCACGACTTGAAGTAGAGATTAATAATGAAGCTCATTAACACACTATTTTATTTTGTCAATCACCCTTAAAGTTTTTGCAAATACTATTTTACCCATTTGTCCATAATTGTACAAGTTTTACCTATAAGGTTATTATGGAAAAGCAAGCGAAAAAATTGATGTGTTTATCACTTTAGCTTATTTGAAAAAAACATAAAGTTAAATTAGTACAACACCCAGAAGGGTTTTAATTATAAGAGTGTTTGACAAGTTGAGCAAGCTTACTGCTTAGAGCACCAGGTGTGGTGAAAAGGGGTTACCTCTTCATCACCGTCACGTCAGCGTCACTTCAGCATAACAAACTTTCACAACTAACCACAACAAACCCCTCTCACTCATAACAAACCTCAACCTCTTCATTTGGGGCCCACCACTACAACTTTATTTGTTTTATTCAAATTTCCAAATAAACTAAATTCATTTCATTAAAAATAAAAATACAATACAACATAATAAAAAACATACGAAACGTAAAATAAAGATACAGTAAAAAAACATACGCAACTTAAGAAATAGATCAAATTATAACGAAACTAATTATTTGGATTATGTTGTTGAAATTGTTCCCATTGAAGTTGTTGCCAAACATGCTCGATGAGACATCGTTGAAGCTTTGCGTGTTTGCGTTTATCTTGTAATTCTTTGGTTTTTTTCCATTGCACTGCAACGCTTCACCATGTCTGTTGAAAATTTGGTGTCAGAGAAATATACGTTTCAGCAACTTCGGATATCGCAAATTGTTGATCTTTCAAAACCATGTTATGCATTATGATGCACGAGTACATGATTCTACGTAACTTGGCAACACTAAATGCACGCGCCGGTTGGGCAATGATATGCCAACATCCTTGGAGGACACCAAAAGCTCTTTCGATATCTTTTCGAGCACTTTCTTGTTTCGCTTTGAATGCATTTTTGGTTACTTGTAACTGTAAATGACTTGACAAAGATGCCCACCGTAAATTCCGTCACTAGATAATACCCTTGCTTAAATTTACACCAGATACTTCAAACTCAACCTCGTGGGCGATGTCATCAAGCATGTCGTCGAATAACGGAGAATTATTTAAAACCGCGATCGTTATCGCACCGCTACCCCAAAATGCATGCCAAATCCACAAATCGTATGAAACAACGGCTTCAAGCATTATAGTTGGATATTTTTTATCACCTCTGTGAAATTGGCCTTGCCATTCTTTCGAACAGTTTTTCCATTCCCAGTGCATACAATCGATGCTCCCCAACATTCCCGGAAGCTTATTGTTGGAATCACTCCTAACTTGTATTTCAAGTGTTAGTAATTAGTTTGTAATAGGTTCCTTAAACTAGGCGTTTATGTTTGTATTAATGGCAAGACTTATGTAGAAAGCCCATAAGCCTTGGCCCAAGCCCAATAAGGAAGGAAGGGACTAGACATGTTGCCCTAGTTCCCTTCCCTATATAAACACTTGTAAACCTTCCTTGGAAGGTTGGTTGTTCAATTTCACTCATAATCCTACGCATAACCTTTCTTATCCATACGTGTATTTTGTGTGTGTTTGTTCAACCAATCTATCTTCATCTTATTTCTTACATATTGATGCTTGTGTTATATTATGGTGACCTAACATTGGTATCAATCGCCATCTAGTTGGGTGAAACACCTTTTGTTTTTGAAGTTTTTATCATACGCGTGGGTTTTGAACGTGAATAACTTTCCTAAGCTTAAAGCTTTGATTTTTACACTTGTAAACTCAAGATTCTTGTGGTTTAAGGTTTATTTAGTGTTAAAGTTTAAGTTTTTTGCATCAAGTTTCAAACTTTACGTGTGTAGAGTCGTTTTTAAGCTTGGTTTTACTCGTGTACTATTTTCTACGCGTAAGGGTGATATTTGTTTTGAATCATCAAGTTTCAAACTTTCTTGTTATTTTGGTGATATTGAAGCTATTTCATCATTAAAATCAGGTTACAAAACATTTTTAAGCATAAAAATCAGTTTTGGTAAAAGTTGGTACTTTCTACTCGTAACAAAACCCTAGTTCTACTCGTATACTCAAAGTCTACGCCTAAGCAGCAATCTACGCATAAGGGAATCTTCACTTGATCTTCAAAGCTGTTGGTTTACTCAGTGTTTTCTTGCTTGGATAAGCCTGAAAACACTTCGACTTTGGATATCTTTTACACTTGGATAAGTGTAAAAGATTTTTGGGTAAAACCCTAGTTTTACGCCAAAGCTTAATACTTACGCGTAGAAACTTCTTTGCCTAAGAATTTCCTACGCATAAGCTTTTCTTATGCCTAAGGAAATATTACGCATAAAGTTTCTACTACTAAGTCTTTAGTTTACGCCTAAGCTAAAGTTTTCCTCAAGTCTACGCGAAAGAAGTTACTACGCGTAAACTCTTGTCTACGCGTAAGGTCCTTTCTACGCATAAGTTGGTTTCTACGCTTAAGATTACTTCATCAACAAACTCTAAGTTTCATTCGACTACAAAGATCCATCATCAACACAAGTTTCAAGATGTCTCAACCACCATACTCTAGCTACTTTCCTCATGAGTATCCTCAACAACAACAACAACTAACTCATCAACAACAATTCTATCAACAATATCCTCCACCATCTCAACAATAATTGCAACAATTTCAACAACCGTCTCAAATGTACTTTCCTCAAGGAGCAAACCCTCTTCCACCACAGATGGTTCAACCAAACCCTCGTCAACAAGTCCAACATTGTAACTACTTCCAATATCAATATCCGGCTAAGTATGCTATGAATGTTACAACACAAAAGGAACATTCTTGGTTTGCAAAGATGTGTGAAGCTTTAAGCAGCCAACATTCCATTCATGAAGCTGGATCCCTTGATAGACCTCCAATGCTCACTCCCGGAAACTACGATCAATGGGTGATAAGGTTCTTTAGGTTTTGTGATCTCAAAAAGCCACATGGTAAGTTTTTGAAGAAGTTCATCCTTGAAGGTCCTTTTCAAATGCCTACTATCACTGTACTCGGAGATCCGAATGCTAATCCACCAAGAGATGATGTTACCAACGTTGTCGGTCTTGATCAACTTATTACTGACCAACTTCTTCACTTAGAAGCCGATGAACTTGCAATGCAATATATCCTTTTAGGATTACCCAATCCGATACTTCGTAGTGTTGATGCTCAAAAGACTACCAAAGCAATGTGGGAGCACATTCATCTTCTAATGGAAGGCACTAAACTTAATCAAGAGGACATGGAATCCAAAATCTACTTAGCATATGAACACTTCATGATTGAACCAGGGGAGACATTAGAGTTATATCATCATCGGTTCTCAAACATCATCAATGACTTGGATAAACATAATATCATTATGCCAAGGATTGCAATTGATGAGTGTCTAAATACTCATCATTTTTGTACAATATAAACTGCAAAATCATCTGAAAACACTCAAAAATGCATCAAAATGATGAAAATATCACAAATCAGTGTTTTATGTGTTTTAAATGCAAAACTATCAAAATCAGATGAAAAACGTATCAAGTTTGCAAAATTGGCGCTTTTAGTCCCCTAAGTTTCAAAAATTGTCAAAAACAGTCCCTGGTATATCAAAATAAAGAAAAATGTCATTTAAGGTCCATGGGATTCAAAAGTTGTTAAAACAAACCCTTCAAAGTTTAAAATTTGCAAAATTACAACTTTAGTCCCTAAAGTTTAAAAAATGTCATGTTTAGTCCTTGGACTTTTCAAAAATGGCAAATTTGGTCCTTATATTATTTGAGATTGTCAAAACCAATCCTTGGGCTACATTTTCAGAAGTTACAGTTTTGGTCCCTGGAGATTCGAATTGTACACATTTAACCCCTAAACTACTAATTGGTTTTATATCTAAGCCTAAGCCCAAATTAAGCCCACACCAAATCCATTACCCGGTCCAAACCCAATCCATAACCCGGTCTATTATCCCAACCCGGTCAACCAACTCTCCCCTCAGTCAAATAAACACCCCCGCGCCTTTTCCTCCTTTCTTCACCCACCTTCTCTGCAAACACCTCCACCTCAACCCCCCTCCTCACCTATCCATCCCCCTTGTCCCCTCCACCTCCTATAAACAACAAATATCCTTAATTGACTAAACCCACCCTCATTAAAGCTCAAGACCTTTTGGCGAAAAAAATGACATATGGCACTTTTGACCAATCCAATGGCTCATAAGTGGTGGGATCAACTGAGAAACAAGTGGGGAAGAATTTTCAGCTATAAAAGAGAAGAAAAAGAGAAGATAGGGTAGTAGCTAGTTTCTTATTTTTTTTCTTAATGTCTTTTTTTTTAAATAAATGTTGTAGCTTAATTTAAATGTTGTAATTTCAGTGTCTTAATATCACATTTATGTTAAAGTGTCATTGTAATGTGTTTGTGAACTTTAATCCAAGTTTTATATGAATTCCAAGTTTACTGTGTACTGTGGAGATTTTCAAGTTTCAAAATTTGTATCCAAGCTTCTCATAAGCTTATGTTAGAATCAAATAAGCTTCTTTAAGCTTAGTTTAGCCTTTGGTAAGCTTGCAATCAAATTTTAAGTAGTTTTATCTCAAGGTCAATAAAAGTCAAACTGGTTTCATTGGATCTTGGAAATGGAGTGGGTAGAAGCAGGACTTGGATATGGGTTGGAAATGGTTTGATATATTGATATTGGGTCTGGTTTAGCCTTAGACATCACCGGTCTTCTGACGTAAGTAGCTTATTTTCATTTTCAAGCCAATTTTCATATCAGTCTTGTGTATGTATCTGTGCTCATTAAAGGTTTTAACATGTTCAATTAGTTATATTTAAGTCAGTTAGAATGATTTTGAGTATCTGCTATAGCTAGATCAAGAGGTAGTTTAGTTAAATTTGCTAACAGCTTCTTAAAGGGTGTTTGGATTTGGTACTTATACTGTCTTAGAGGTGTATGCAATGATAGAGTTTTGTTGATTTGCTTCTCTCTGGTCATTTGAGACTCATATCTGTTTTAACCTTGTGCCTTTTAAGCTCAAAAGTCAAAATTCTATTTCATGTGCCTTAGCAGCTCCACTGTTGGATTTTCAACAATCCCAAAGTTTGTTTTGTGTTCCAAATTCATAGAGCTAGCTTTCTTCAGTCTCATTTCATCATAATATGTCATTTTCAGTTGGGAAATCATGATCAAAAATCCAAAATAGTCAACTTTTCAATTCTAGTAAAAAAGTCAAATATTGCAAAAGCTCGGTTTGGCTAAGCTAAGTTGATTTTTCTTAACTTCATCTTTGAGCCAAATTCAGTGGAACTTGTTGTTTTAAAAGCTCATCCGGTCTACTTTCTTATTAGCAATTTTGTAGATTTTATAATTTTTATAAGTTGCAAAATAGCTTATGGATTTGGTCTCAAATTCCTAATGTGCCCTGTAACCGAGCTACCAATGTGACAGAAATTGCAGAGTGTCCACAAGCTCATAAGAGCTTGTAAGTAGCTCATTTTTGGTTTACTAGTACTTTGCTAGGTCAACTATGGATTGTAATATTTGGTTCTATGTTTTTGGCTTATCCAAGAACTTATTTTTAAGCTGCAAAGTGGTGTCAAGTCTTGTTTGGAAGTTTGATAGCTAAGATTTTGATTTGGCTAATTTGCTTCTAATCTGAGATTTAGTATTCATATTTAGTTGCATTAAGTTGGTACAAGTTTGTTTTAGCCTAATTCATGTCCTTGTAGCTTCTGGTTAATTAGTTTAGCTTATAGCTTATTTTCCCTATAATCTTCCCATAACAGATTCAAAGTAACTTGCATATCAGTGGTTGTAACTTGTTGATTTTAGTTGCATTTGGTCACTTCTAGCATATTTGAGTTCCTGTTTCAGTTTGGTATCCTTTGGTGCCCATTTGCTTATTCAAGTGCTTATTTCAACAAGCACTTTGCACATCAGTTGCATATTCCTCCACACAAGCCCCTGTTTTTCTATTTTTCCTAGCTTCCTAATATTATTTTAGACTTTTCCTGAAATTTTCAGATTTTTCCAAGCTTGTTTGCTATTTTTCTTGATTTTAATTAGTTTTTAAGTATTTTTAATTAGCTTTTAATACAAATAATTAAGAAAAGCTTCAAAAAAAAATAAGTTTTCATTTTTCTTAAGTTAAGATAAATATATAAGTCATAAAAAGTATTTTTCCATAATTTTCTCAGTTTAAAAAGTATTTTCTAGCATTTTAATTAGTTTTAAATTAATAATAAATATATAAAAAGTGTGAAAATATATTTTTAGTTTTAAAATTAGTTTTATAGTATTTTAGATTTTTCTAAATCATAAGTTTATTTTTCTAATCTTATTTCATATTTTCTTTTATTTTAGGGTATTGTTAAATAGTTTAAATTAGTTTTTAATTAATAATAATTAAATAAATAGTTGTAAAATTATTTTTCCTTTTCTAATAATTTTCTAATATAATTAGGATTGTAAAAATGTATTTTCTATATCCGTAGGTATTTTCCTTCTTTATTTTCACTTTTTATTTTGTACGTTTACGTAATTTTTAATTTAAACGTAAGTTTTCAGTTTTAAACGTTCATCACTTTAAATATAGTGATAGCGTTTATTTAATATATTTTATATTTTTAATTTTCTTAATTTGCATTTTAGTCGCTGTAATTTATTAACTTTTTCAGTAGTGTAATATTCAATCCAAATCCTTTCCGATCACTATCCTTAGTGATCATTCTATCGTCTGATCAAGTTTTGACACACCATTGAGTCTCCGTGGGACTAAACGACCCGGGAATTCACTATATTCTCCTGGACTTCATTGTATTTGTGTTTTAAGCGGTTTTAAGCTTCTTACGATCGGCCATTCACAAGTGGCCGGGTTGTGTGAGGTAGCTTGACTGTTTTCAGCACAGATCAAATTTTGGCGCCGCTGCCGGGGAGGCTTTAGCGTGTGTTTAGCCTTTTTCAGATCCACTCTTGCACATAACCCATCTTTTGTATAAAAGTTTTTTGTAAAATTTTCAAAAATTCCAAAAAGTTCTTTAACACTTTTTCTGAAGTGTTATCAACATCCAAAAATATTTTCATTCTTTGTTTTTATCAAAATGTTTTTCAAAAATACCAAAAATATTCCTCTTTACCCTCTTACCTTTTTGATTCTTCATTTCTTACCCTCTGTTAACTTTTGATTCTTTCTATGTCTTATCCTCACCTTCTTGGTTGTCAATGGTGTGGTGGTCCTTATAATGGTGGCAATTGCCCCAGTTGTAGCGTGGTGGAATCGGGAAACGGGTCTGTCTATAACCAAGATCCCTATTCCTACCATGACACGACCGATTTATTCCATCGCTACCACACTGTGAGACTCAGCTAGCTTTTCTTGTTGTGAGTACTGTGGTGGTTCACATTCCATTCTGATTGTCAATCGTGAAATACGCTTGTCTATGAGCGAGGTTCCTCGATAACAATTATGACTTCAACACATACCACTCACAACCACATCAGTTTTACTGTTGTGAGTATTGTGGAGGTCCTCACTCTAGCTCGGATTGTCAAACAAGGAATCCATTTCCTTGTAACAATTACGACTCTTCGTATCAAGACCAACCTCCACAGTACCAAACGATTCAAGCGACTCCTCATGAAACTACGGCAGACCTTCTCAAGACTCGAGTTATTAAAAGAACTTAAGGAGAGTCGCTATGTCCTCCCAAGATAATCCAAATGAAAATCCATGGAAGTGTTGTTAGCAAGAGCGGGCGCTAAATTAGATTCCCAGATTGCCTTTGAACAATCTATTAGGGAATCAATTGCAAAAGAAAAAGCGGCCAAATCTAGCTCTCGATTCCGTTTCATTCCTGATGACGATGATGATGAAGATATCCTTGATATCCTTCAATTCTATAAAAATTCATCAAGTTCATCAAATGATATCCCAGCAGTTGAGATTTCATCTCAAACAACTGCGATCACACCCAAAGCTCCCACTCACTCTCTGAACATGGGGGACGAGCATCTTGACACTGTCTCGAAAGGAATCGGACGAATTCATAAATTCTAGTGTTGAGAGCCTTGTCCCAATCCCGAGAGAGTCACAGGGAACTTCTGATCATGTGTGTGATTCTCTTTCCCCTCTTGAGTGTTCAAACGATCATTTGGAAACTTTCTCCGATTTTAGCGACGATTGTGCTTCCTATGGAAACATCGAGTATGTTGAGGCATCACTCCCACGGTCGATCCCTTCTTGAGGAGTTCACCGGTGAACTCACTCACATCAATCCACTCTTTGATTTCGGCCGACCGGGAGAGACGAAAGTCCCCTTGATGATGATCGCTCACTCACTTCTTATCCCAACAGTACAATAGAGAATGTTGATCACTTTGTTCCCGAAACATTCAAAGCTACTTTCACCAATCCTCTATTTGAATTCGATTCAATTCACTTCAATTCGAGAATCCACTCTTTGGTACTCAGACTGAGGATAGTGATGAGCCCACAATGGAACAAGAGTTCACAATATCACTTCATGTGAATGATTCTCTTCATAAAGAGTTCTCCGGTGAACTCTCTCAAGACATATCTCCTCCGGAACATGATCATTTCTATTTTGATCTTGAGGATGATATTGGCTCGGAGGAAGGTGTACTCTATCGTATGAGTTTGCTTATTGATGATACTACCTTCACCCTTCCTCCCGATACGTCTGCATTTGAGGATGAGGAATGGATCTTGATTGTCATCAAAATCTTTCTTCCTTTCCTCAAATATCTTGTAATTTCTCTCCATCTTCACTCCTTCGGGAATGAAGACACTATCTTTGACCCCGGCATTTTCATTTATCATTTGTGAGCCGGTTCTATGTATATCTCATCGGTGTGGAACTTTCACGTGCTTCAATGTTTGTCCAAACATCTTGAATGAAAGTCCGATAGAGATTGTTTCTTCCACTTTGCTTCCCCATGAACAAATGAATTCGGGGTCGAGTCAAGCTAGCGACTCGGTAATCAAAAACAGTAGCTTAACATGGGTTTTCACCCGTGTGTACCACCTTAGTGTGGGGGAGTTGCCCCACATGTTATATATATATATATATATATTATCTAAAAAAAAAAAAAAAAAAAAAAAAATCATCTTTCTAAATAATGGCCGTAGTATTTCCCTTTTACGTTCTCAGTTTCGGCATAACCGCCGGTACTTTGAATATTGAGGGCAATATTCATTTCTAAGTGTGGGGAATTCTCACGAATTTTATCATGTAAATATACCGCCTAATTCCCCCGTTTTTGGCCAAAATTTTTTTTTTTTTTTTTTTTTTTTTGGAGTAAGTGTTTTTACACTTTCTCATTTGGTTATCAGTCCGCCTTGTCTAATAAACTAAAGGATTGGCTAATCCAGGAGCAAACGGCTCTTGGTAAAGATTTCTCAAATCCGTTTATATGGCTTGCAATTTGCCCAAAATTGTATGGTTTTCAGCTCACCATATCCTAAATAGTGAAGAGTTGGCTAGCCCGCAAGGTTATGGCTTGTGGTAAAGGCAGTGGAAAATCCATAATTGGTATTCAGCTCACCAAAGATAATATTGATAATTTATCTAAGAGTTGGCTAGTCCGTATGGGTACGGCTTCGGTAAAGACAAAATCACATCCGTTGAAAGCTGGTGGTTTGCTCAAAATCACATGGTTATCGGTGTACCATGGTTCTTACTTGAACTGAAACATTTGGCTACTCTAGAAGTAATGGCTTTTGGTAAAGAGTTTTTAAAATCCATTAAAGCTTCAAACCATTGCTAGGGACTAGCAATATCTTAGTGTGGGGGATTGATGAGTGTCTAAATACTCATCATTTTGTACAATCTAAACTGCAAAATCATCTGAAAACACTCAAAATGCATCAAAATGATGAAAATATCACAAATCAGTGTTTTATGTGTTTTAAATGCAAAACTATCAAAATCAGATGAAAAACGTATCAAGTTTGCAAAATTGGCAGTTTTAGTCCCCTAAGTTTCAAAATTGTCAAAAATGTCCCCTGGTATATCAAAAAAAAAGAAAAATGTCATTTAAGGTCCATGGGATTCAAAAGTTGTTAAAACAAACCCTTCAAAGTTTAAAATTTGCAAAATTACAACTTTAGTCCCTAAAGTTTAAAAAATGTCATGTTTAGTCCTTGGACTTTTCAAAAATGGCAAATTTGGTCCTTATATTATTTGAGATTGTCAAAACCAATCCTTGGGCTACATTTTCAGAAGTTACAGCTTTGGTCCCCTGGAGATTCAATTGTACACATTTAACCCCTAAACTACTAATTGGTTTTATATCTAAGCCTAAGCCCAAATTAAGCCCACACCAAATCCATTACCCGGTCCAAACCCAATCCATAACCCGGTCTATTATCCCAACCCGGTCAACCAACTCTCCCCTCAGTCAAATAAACACCCCCGCGCCTTTTCCTCCTTTCTTCACCCACCTTCTCTGCAAACACCTCCACCTCAACCCCCCTCCTCACCTATCCATCCCCCTTGTCCCCTCCACCTCCTCTAAACAACAAATATCCTTAATTGACTAAACCCACCCTCATTAAAGCTCAAGACCTTTTGGCGAAAAAAATGACATATGGCACTTTTGACCAATCCAATGGCTCATAAGTGGTGGGATCAACTGAGAAACAAGTGGGGAAGAATTTTCAGCTATAAAAGAGAAGAAAAAGAGAAGATAGGGTAGTAGCTAGTTTCTTATTTTTTTTCTTAATGTCTTTTTTTTTAAATAAATGTTGTAGCTTAATTTAAATGTTGTAATTTCAGTGTCTTAATATCACATTTATGTTAAAGTGTCATTGTAATGTGTTTGTGAACTTTAATCCAAGTTTTATATGAATTCCAAGTTTACTGTGTACTGTGGAGATTTTCAAGTTTCAAAATTTGTATCCAAGCTTCTCATAAGCTTATGTTAGAATCAAATAAGCTTCTTTAAGCTTAGTTTAGCCTTTGGTAAGCTTGCAATCAAATTTTAAGTAGTTTTATCTCAAGGTCAATAAAAGTCAAACTGGTTTCATTGGATCTTGGAAATGGAGTGGGTAGAAGCAGGACTTGGATATGGGTTGGAAATGGTTTGATATATTGATATTGGGTCTGGTTTAGCCTTAGACATCACCGTGTCTTCGACAGTAAGTAGCTTATTTTCATTTTCAAGCCAATTTTCATATCAGTCTTGTGTATGTATCTGTGCTCATTAAAGGTTTTAACATGTTCAATTAGTTATATTTAAGTCAGTTAGAATGATTTTGAGTATCTGCTATAGCTAGATCAGTAGGTAGTTTAGTTAAATTTGCTTAACAGTTCTTAAAGGGTGTTTGGATTTGGTACTTATACTGTCTTAGAGGTGTATGCAATGATAGAGTTTTGTTGATTTGCTTCTCTCTGGTCATTTGAGACTCATATCTGTTTTAACCTTGTGCCTTTTAAGCTCAAAAGTCAAAATTCTATTTCATGTGCCTTAGCAGCTCCACTGTTGGATTTTCAACAATCCCAAAGTTTGTTTTGTGTTCCAAATTCATAGAGCTAGCTTTCTTCAGTCTCATTTCATCATAATATGTCATTTTCAGTTGGGAAATCATGATCAAAAATCCAAAATAGTCAACTTTTCAATTCTAGTAAAAAAGTCAAATATTGCAAAAGCTCAGTTTTGGCTAAGCTAAGTTGATTTTTCTTAACTTCATCTTTGAGCCAAATTCAGTGGAACTTGTTGTTTTAAAAAGCTCATCTGGTCTACTTTCTTATTAGCAATTTTGTAGATTTTATAATTTTTTATAAGTCGCAAAATAGCTTATGGATTTGGTCTCAAATTCCTAATGTGCCCTGTGCACTGAGCTACCAGTGTGACAGGAAATTGCAGAGCTGTCCACAAGCTCATAAGAGCTTGTAAGTAGCTCATTTTTGGTTTACTAGTACTTTGCTAGGTCAACTATGGATTGTAATATTTGGTTCTATGTTTTTGGCTTATCCAGTAACTTATTTTTAAGCTGCAAAGTGGTGTCAAGTCTTGTTTGGAAGTTTGATAGCTAAGATTTTGATTTGGCTAATTTGCTTCTAATCTGAGATTTAGTATTCATATTTAGTTGCATTAAGTTGGTACAAGTTTGTTTTAGCCTAATTCATGTCCTTGTAGCTTCTGGTTAATTAGTTTAGCTTATAGCTTATTTTCCCTATAATCTTCCCATAACAGATTCAAAGTAACTTGCATATCAGTGGTTGTAACTTGTTGATTTTAGTTGCATTTGGTCACTTCTAGCATATTTGAGTTCCTGTTTCAGTTTGGTATCCTTTGGTGCCCATTTGCTTATCCAAGTGCTTATTTATAAGCACTTGGCACATCAGTTTCTAATTTCTCCAAACAAGCCCCTGTTTTTCTATTTTTCCTAGCTTCCTAATATTATTTTAGACTTTTCCTGAAATTTTCAGATTTTTCCAAGCTTGTTTGCTATTTTTCTTGATTTTAATTAGTTTTTAAGTATTTTTAATTAGCTTTTAATACAAATAATTAAGAAAAGCTTCAAAAAAATAAGTTTTCATTTTTCTTAAGTTAAGATAAATATATAAGTCATAAAAAGTATTTTTCCATAATTTTCTCAGTTTAAAAAGTATTTTCTAGCATTTTAATTAGTTTTAAATTAATAATAAATATATAAAAAGTGTGAAAAATATATTTTCAGTTTTAAAATTAGTTTTATAGTATTTTAGATTTTTCTAAATCATAAGTTTATTTTTCTAGTCTTATTTCATATTTTCTTTTATTTTAGGGTATTGTTAAATAGTTTAAATTAGTTTTTAATTAATAATAATTAAATAAATAGTTGTAAAATTAATTTTCCTTTTCTAATAATTTTCTAATATAATTAGGATTGTAAAAATGTATTTTCTATATCCGTAGGTATTTTCCTTCTTTATTTTCACTTTTTATTTTGTACGTTTACGTAATTTTTAATTTAAACGTAAGTTTTCAGTTTTAAACGTTCATCACTTTAAATATAGTGATAGCGTTTATTTAATATATTTTATCTTTTTAATTTTCTTAATTTGCATTTTAGTCGCTGTAATTTATTAACTTTTTCAGTAGTGTAATATTCAATCCAAATCCTTTCCGATCACTATCCTTAGTGATCATTCTATCGTCTGATCAAGTTTTGACACACCATTGAGTCTCCGTGGGACTAAACGACCCGGGAATTCACTATATTCTCCTGGACTTCATTGTATTTGTGTTTTAAGCGGTTTTAAGCTTCTTACGATCGGCCATTCACAAGTGGCCGGTTTGTGTGAGGTAGCTTGACTGTTTTCAGCACAGATCAAATTTTGAATCAACACAAAGTTCCTGATTTGTCTTGGTCCTGATTGGGAGAAGTATGTTATATTCATCCGTCAAGCGAAGAATCTTCATCAAGCTACATACGGTTTGTTGTATGACTATTTGAAGCACCACCAAAAGGAAGTATACAAAGAAAGAATCATCCGTGGATTCCCTGCTTTGCCTTCACTCCCGGATAATCAAAATCTTGCTTTGTATACTCAAGCATGTTATCCTCAATTTCCAACCTTGCCAACTGTCTCAAACCCTCCACAACCAACTGCTCAGATTACACCATATGATCCATCACCACAACAATCACAAGAAACTCAATTGGTTCCATACCACAACAACAATGATCAAGCACTCTACAGTGAATCAAATAAGGATGCAGAAGCTTTCGATGCTTTGAATCAAGGATTTGTAATGATTTCAAGAGCCTTCGGACGATTTGCTAACAACTCCAACAACCGCATTCGCACCTCATCAAATACAAGAAATCAAGCTGTTGTTAACAATGGAAGGGTTGAGGTTCAGAATCGTGGAAATGATCGTTGATACGCTTACACAGCGCGTTCGGGGTCAAAGGAGCTTCCTTTTCATCGAGCAAGTTTTATAACACCCTAGGTAGTGAACCTAATCGTTGTACTGTAGTATTAGGGTAAGCCACGGGTATTGATATCGTTCTCTAGGGGAATAGGAATGCTAGTGAGAAATTACTACGCTAAGGTTGGGGTTGAGGAAGATTATTTTTTTGCTTTCTTATGTTTTTTTTAGGAAATGGAAAAGTACGAATCTCGGGGTTTGGATTTGGGGGTTGGTATTTCTACCGATTACTCTACTATTATCTAATCTAATTAACTAAGCTAGGGGTAGTCTATGTCTATTGTTGTGTGCTCGTATGATGATTTAAAAATGTGTTTACTTAGGTTTTATTACTCCCTTGTTATCTCCTATTGATGGTTGAATTGTCACGTCCTTATTCTTAATCGCGTTGTGTGTCTAAGGTCGTAGGGTATGCGTTTATCCCTAACTCTTTGAAGCTACCAAAGGTTAATGACTACAAAATCTCTAGGATTCATAAACTTAACACTAAGGTACTCTTTGGATGTTTAGCCTACGATTCCACTAGTGACTATAAGCTAAGGTCCACAAAGATTAATCAAGCATTAATGACACAACGAATGACCTATCGCAATACTAGATCAATAACAATTAAGATAAGAGACAACCAATCAATATTCAATAACTAAGTTTCATATTACCTAAGCAAACACACAAATAAATTAGCCGGACATCGGAAAAAATGCAAGCATACACACAATCAATTGAAGACATAATTGAATTAATGAAGTAAAACACTTATCTTGATGTAAGATAGGGTATGGAACCCTAAAATACTGTACAAGACAGCCTTGGTTCGGTTTAGGTTTTTACTCCACAAAACTACACACTGAAAACTGAAAAATTCGGTTTCTATATATAATGTTACAATCGCGACGGTGTCACTCTTTAATTGTGACGCCGTCGGGTCGTCATCATTAGGGTTTCGTCTTGGCCACGTTAGCATTGTGACGGCGTCACCTTATGCTTGTGACGTCGTCGCCTTCCGTCTCTGACGCCGTCTGGATCAAATCTAGGCCGTCCGAGCTGCGACGCCTACTCTTTAAAACGATGCCGTCACTTGATAATTAGCAATTTGGCTACTGGACCGTCACAAAACATCCACGACGGCATCGCCATTTTGGCAGTGACGCCGTCCCCTTTTGGTTGTAACGCCGTCCCCTTCAGTTCCAGCAGCTTGAATGTCTCGATTCTTGACTTTGGCCATTTTCTTCGTATATTCGCGCTTTTTCGTCCGAATAAGTGTCATTCCAGCAATTTGCCTTCAAGAGACCTAAAAAGTAAAAAGGAACGAAATTAAGTAATAATGGATACAAAAGTGATCAATTAAGGGCTTAAATGACCCCTCAAAAGTGTACATTTTAAATCCTTATCAAATATCCCTACACTTGGTATTTGCTTGTCCTCAAGCAAATGTGCTTTTAGCCAATTAATTTATAAGTTAGGGGTCATGAAGCATTGGTTTAGAACAATCCACAACACATATAAGCCCCGCAAAAGTCATAACAAGCACGGAAATTACATACTAGCACCTCACAAGGGGTGTTTGGATACTCACATCTCTCGGGTGTATATGAAATATATCAAAGTGGAAATGGAAGATAAACACTCATTAACCGATCCTAGTACATAGATTACCATAGGCTTGAGACTAGATCAAACCTCCATCGCTTTGGCGTAAGCACCTAGGAAAGACTATCCATGAGGTCTTTTAAAGGGTTGTAATGTTAGGCTTACGGTAGGGAAACAAAGGGTTTGGTGGGATAGGCGATTTAGTGGTGGCAAGTCAAAAATCTTTATGTTACAAGCATGCGAAGAATGGCGTTGCTAAGTCAAGACTCGACACTCTAAACTCTAGATAACTGAAATAAACAAACAAAAATTTAAAGATAGATGTAGGATGGTAGCCCGTTTTTTTTTTTTTCAACACTCTATTTTTTTTTCCTTTTCTCTTTTTTTCTATTTTTTTCGATTTTTTTTTCATACACTTTTACTCTACCATTCTCTACGATAACATCAAAATAATAGAGATTTATAGGCCCATCCCTACACTTGAGTTTTTATTACTCTAACACTGATTTGACCCGAATTGAAAAGATCAAAACACTTGGAGTACATTATTATGCAAATAAAGGGAATTTGAATTTAACGTTCCCTTCCAGTCATTTCATAAAATTTAACTTTTCCCATGAGTCCCAATCGTCCCAAAACTGTGTACAAAGAATATGACTCGACTTAGCAACTTATGCAAGCAACTAGATAATTGAACTAAGGGTTTAGTATGATAACAATAATACACTAAAAGTGAGTGCATACAAGGTAGGCTAAGGCGATTTGGGTGTACATTTGGGGGTGGGGTGTAAACAATGCTCTTCATTGATATTCCGGAAAACCGAAACATCACGAGAACCACGAAAATGATAGGCTCTGAGGGGTTAACTGGGGTATCTTGTACTAAAGATGAGTACAACGCAAGGGTGTGGGGAAATTACTCAACCGATGTGGAAGAAGTAATTATATTACGGGTATCAAACAAGGGCTATCCTAATGCCTCTTATCATTTAGTTATTCCTAACTACACAAGTGTAGTCTTACTAGCGATCTCGGGATGCATCACAAAACAAGTTCTAGAATCTATTATACTACCGGTTCACACTCTAAGCATTAAAGATGAATGCTTTAATTCCTACTAATCTAAGGGCGATCCTCAAATTTTTGGGTGGAATTTAGGTGGTAAAGGGTTTTTTGTGCTAGTCATATAACTTCCTATCCATGAGACGCTTTATTAAGACTAATGGCCCACTCTTACATGTCATGAAATTTTTTTAATTTGGTGCCAAAATTACCCTAACCGACATTTTCTCATGCTTTATTACACAAATGAAATTGGACAAAGCAAATAATCAAGGATAAGCATAGTTTCAAAGTTCCCGTTTTATTTTCCCTCCCTACACTTAAACTGAACATTGTCCCCAATGTTCCCCGAAAGTATCAAAGTTTTGATAATATAAGGTAATTAAAAACGAAAGAAACTAATACTCCCCTAATTAGCTCGGTAGGATCCATGTGTGAAGTAGTGGTTACATCTTTCTTCAGAAGAATGTTTGCGTGAAAAGCTCCTTCTCATCTTATGTATCTTCTTCTTGATAAATTAAACCTGCACACTTGAAGAAAACAAACGAAACCTTCGCGTAAAATCGGCGGTAACAATATATATACAAGACTTTACTAAACTAAGATATAATGCTTGTGGAATGGATGTTTACAGTTTTTCTGAAAAATTAAGACCTGGAAAATTCCAAAAATTTTATAAGTAGCACAGAAAACGAGAAAAAGTAATAAACTGTTTCTGCTCGTCCTGACGCCGTCAGGTTGCAATCCTGACGCCGTCAGGTTATCCTGACAGAAACTGGTCTGCGATTTTCTGGAAAAAATTCTGGAAAATTTATATCTTTAGAATCTGGAAAAATTCCTGCAAAAACATCCATTATGACTCGATACAAGCATTTGACTCGAACAAACACACATGTATATCTTTTAAATAATTGAAATTCTCATGTTTACGTTTCTTTTGAAAACGTGTGTAATCCTCCCTACACTTATCCCTTATGTAAAATACCTTTATATGAAATTAAGACGAGGTTAAAGACAAAATAAAGCATTTTTACAAATTTAAACATGAGAATAAACAATCAATAAAAGATACACGACACAAACAAGCAAACAATTAAGCATGGGTTGCCTCCCACGAAGCGCTTTTCTTTATGTTAGGAATTGGAAATTCCATGTTAAAGTGTCGGTCACCTCGATTATGGTCTAGCATGTGTTAGCTCGTAGACGTGTCGTTATTTATGTTATTTAGTAGTTAATTAGTTAGTTTGTAGCTTAGTTCAGATTAGTGCAACACCGTGGAGGAAGGACGGGTCTTTACCCACTGTATGCCTGATCCACAGTCCGTCAGGAGGACGTATTCATTGTAACTATAAATACCCTTTCCATCCTTGGAAGGGGTGGTGCTTCTCATAATCTAACCTTTACATTTTGTGCTACAAGTCTCTACCAAGAACACCCATCTCTTATCTTTCTCTCTCTAAATGGCTAACATGTATTTCCATCATCCAGGACCACCCGAATCATCAACACAATAATATTTATGATCCTACAAATGGTACCAGAGCCAGGTTATTGTGTTTTGATGATTTATTGTGGTTTTGTATCATGTTTTAAACTGTTTTTGGTACTATTTTGTGGTCGGAATATTTTTTCCTTATCTTTTGGTAAAACAGTTTACTCATGTTTTTGTATCCTTTTTGGTCCAAAAGTCCTGTGCTTTTATACAGTTGCATATGTCTATTTTGTGTCACTTATCCAAACAGATTTATCTCATATCATTTTTTAGACTTTTGGTACCATTTCAGTGATTGTTGTGGTCATAATGGTCCATATTCGTGGTCAAGTTGCGGTTATACATTGGTAAAAAGTGGTAATATGGTCAGATTCAAACTGTGGTCAAAACAGATAAATGAATCATTTTTATGCAGTTTTTCTGGGTTTCTATGAAGATGGTCGGAAAAACTCGCCGGAAAAATAAAGTCATAAGTCAGAAGCGATTTGTTTCAAAACCGATGCGTTTTGACGCATTGGTTCACAAGCGACTTGTCAAGTAGCGACTTGTCAAGAAGCACTTGTGTCAAAATAAAGGCGACTTGTCTGTAAAGAAGAGATGAAGAAGAAGAAGAATCATCAATTGACCACTATATCAACTCAGACCTCAGTTCAAAGCATCATCTGTCGATGTTTAAATGTAATGAAAACACTAAAACTAATCACAACTTCATCTGATACAACAAATCTTAATCCCATCTCCTTCAATCACACAACTAGCACCAACAAGTCTAACCAAATCCTACACCATATCAAAAGACTCGAATGTAGAATGATAAAAGATCTCAGATTTGATTCAACTCTAACATAAAACTTAACAGATTTCTGTTGAATCCTTATCATCACAGATCATATTCGAAGCTTAGCTTCATTTGTTTCCGAATGTCTAAGACAAGAAATAAAATATAATTATTATATTTCTTTCTCAGATTCGTTCATAAAAGGTGTCTTAACAACGAAAACCATCTCATCTCTAAAGCTTTCAAACATGACTCTCAACTAAATACAAATTAGAGATCTCAGATTTACTCACAGTTATATAACTCACGGTTATATAACTCATGTGTGAATCAAGCTCTTCATAGATCTCTTTTGATACTTTTCACTGGTTATGTTCGAACATGTCAAGAAAAGGGAAATAACAATAATATGTTATCTCCTTCCCTCGTTCGTTGGTTCAAAATAACAAAGGTACACGAATATAATTAATACCTACCTGGAACATGTTCATGAAACCCTCTACCATCCCTGTGGCTAAGTCAAATCGTGCCTCTAGCCATCCCTGTGGCGAGGTCGTGAATGAACATCCATATCATGATTTGTCGAATGAAGAATGATGATAGCACTTTTGTGAGGAGCTGTTGGTTATTGATTAGATATTTGGGGCGGACTGAAGTTGTAGTGAGTGAATATTTAGGGTTTGTAAACTGAGTAGAATGGTGCATTTTGTGAGAAGAGGGGGGCGGAATTATTTTGATAAGATTAGGGTTACAAGATTTTAGGTAATGTGTGATAATGTGATGTTTTATACCCGTGATATTAGGTTAAGCTGAGTGTGAATCATGTATATCTCTTCATGGTGGGCCGAGTGACTTCAATGGGCCGTGTACACATTATTCGTGATTGTTTGTGTGTCAAGTTGTTTCAGTGATACATGTATTTGTTTTACTGGGTCCGTGTACAGTAATGTGCCATTTATTATAACTTGAATATTACTTACCACATGGTTGAAAGGAACTAGATCAGACATGGGCCTCGCATGAAGATGTTAACTTGGATATCATGGGCCAAGTGATTTATGTTTGATATTATCAACGGGTAAGTATTATTTGGATGCACAGTTTGAGATTTGCAACTGGTCGAGTATGAGTTATTTGTGTGATCGGATGAGATAAATGATTTCAATGAACCATGTGATGAATGGAACTAATTTTGGAACGGGTTATGTGATAACGTGGGTCTCAGTTTTAATCATTTGAATCGAATATCTGCAGACTCATTCTCTTAACGATAATTAATGTTGTGAAGTGGACTTTAATCGAGATTGAGTAAGTTGTGTGATGACTTGGTTTCAAACATTGGAATTGATGATTGGATTGACTTTTATAGACTGAGCCACAATTTTTACTAATAACCATGTTTTTGGGTCGTACACATGATTAGGGTCAGATGGATTTTTTAAGATTTGGATGATATGAGAGTTGATGACGAGATTGGGTATAATGATGAGATTTGTTGTGTTTTTGAGGTTTGGTACTTTGGTATATACATTTTCACGAAGAACATTATATTACGGCTTTAATTGATATTAGAAAATGTTGACTGCGGGGTTGTTTGTACGGTATTTCTTATTCGACTTTAAAGTAAGGTTTTCCGGGGGCGTTCACTTATTTCGTCTTCTTTCTTTCTACCCTTCCGCGAAGATGACTTGTTTGAGCATTTATTGAGTGTGATAAAGACTTGGCTATCTAGTTACTTTGGTGATTCCTTCTCGCTTAACCCACAACGTAACTATCACTTCGGTGTCTCACGCAGTTGAGGATACGTCAAGAGGTTTTGTACATTGGGTACACCGTTTCTTTTTCAGCAAGGATTAGTACAAGTTTAAGTAACAAATCTAGGGAATTTTACTTCATGCTCAAGTTTGGCATATCGGATTTACTTCACCATGTTGTCACTGCAATAGCCGACAGAATGCGTGAATGATGTGTTTACTAAAGTGTTTATTGGATGGTTGTTGATATTGTTGATGTTGGATAATGAACCGTTGATGAACCGCTGCATGTTCCCCTAAAACAGATATTCACCGAAACCAAAGTTGTCATAACACATTCAAACTGACATTGTTTACGGTTTTGTCTTGATTTTGTAAAATCCCGCGAAAGAATCTATTTCTCGGTTTAAATCATAGACTTGTAAAATCCCGTGACAATGGAAACATCCTGGTAACAATAAAGTGCATTTTCGGATCTATCTTACGGTTTATTCTTGGCTTTGTAAAATTCCGCGAAAGAAACTATTTCTCGGTTTAAACCATAGAATTGTAAAATGCCATGATGATGGAACCATCCTGGAGTAAAGAAAGTGTATTTCGGGATCTTATCTGATGCTGGTGCTACAGTTTCTACTTCGAAGAAGGGATAAAAGGGTGTACTTCATGAATTGGGTGATTGTTTGGATATTCTTCAAGGCAGTTTGGTTATTACAAGGTTTTACGGGGTTATGTGCTATTAACCATGGTCGGGATGAAACCATTATTATAGTTCACTTAAAACGTAAAAGGAGGCTAAAGTTGAGCTTTTAACCAGAAGATGTGACAACGGCGTTAATTCACTATTATTTATTTGAGGTTGAAGTGAAATATCACGGGCAAGTGTACTTAGTATCTGAAGGTATCGGGGATGGTTGGATGAAGATTCTTCAAGATCCTTGTTCGAGCTTATTATCAAAAACGAAGACTTGGAAACCTAGTTATTGTTGGGTGACTTTTTCCTTTTCTTTTACAACTTGGGGGAATTGGGCTCTTATCACCACAAAATAACTATCACTTTAAGGAGTTACGTTGTAGTGCTCAGTGTCACATTCAATTGTGGATTTTCAAGAGGTGATGTACGTCTTATACTTGATGGTTGGTTGGATGAAGAGTATAGAGTACTTAGAGATTCAGTGGAGGATGAAGTCTCGGCACCGCTCTTTGTTACATATGTGCAAGCTTAAGTCGCGAGTTCGGGTTAGTTTACTTCAAGGTCAAATTCATCATATTGGGTTTTCTCCATCAGCTGTCATGACAAAGAGCCTACTGAATGATAATGGGGTTGATTACACGTTTGCCAAGAGAGATTGAAAAGAGAGAGATTTATGACATTTGAACACAACAGTTCAAGCCTCGTACTCTAAAGAAAAGAAATGTGTACGTTTCAGTGCGCATTATCTTCCGAAGAAGAGAAATCTTCTTTTGACGTTTGAACACAACAGTTCAAGCCTCGTACTCTAAAGAAAAGAAAAGTGTACGCTTCAGTGCGCTTTATCTTCTGAAGAAGAGAAATCTTCTCACTAATGACCATTCTCATCAACATGCTTCATGCTTTTTCCATGCGCTTTCAAACATCAAGTGAACCGGACTACCGTTGATTGTTTTTCTTATTCCACTTGCTCAACTATAATGACGATGGCGACATCATGTGCTAATTTTGCGGGGGAGTAGTGTGAATAGACTACATTTGAAGATATTCACTTATTCAATCAAGAATGGCAACTCCGTATGCAATTCTTGAGGGGGAGAAGAAGTGTGAATTTACTGCATGGTTGATTGATTTCTGAGAATAAATGGTCAAACGGCTCCAAACTCATGTAAGAACCGAGCTTCTTCTTATCGGGTCATCTTCACATGGAGTTTTCTACTAAGAGTCGTTGGTTAACATCTTCACACGGGCTGATTTGATTAATGACAAAGTGCTTCCAGTTGCTGGGATGATTTCCTTAATGAACATCTTTCTATTCTTGTTTGATTGGGAGGGATTTGAGTTAAGGGGATTTGCTATTTGTATGTTAACGGGAATGCATTTTGTGGGTTGAAGATGTTGACTTTCTATTCCCCAACTGGACAATCTTGAAGAAGGTCGAGTCTACAGTCTGTTCTACATTTTCTGCTACATGTTAGAAGACTAAAGACGAGTTGCATTTAAAGATCTAAAGACTTCTTCTTAATTCAAGCATTCATTATAAAGATTGTCGGTTTAGGGGAGAGCACTAATTGGGGGAGGGTGAAATATCTGATTTAATCCCTCATTAGACTTGCTCATATTCTTCAGCAAGTAGATTCTCACAAGAGTTCAAGTGTTCTTCTCAATCGATTTCTAGTATACGGGCTTATTATGTGTTGATGATTCTGAAGCATCAAAACCAGCAAGGGGGAAGGAGACAAGCATCTAAACGCGAGTAAACACTGATGTACTTAATACTTCTAAGTGATTGAAGATATCCCGGGAAGACAAATGTCATTACCGCAGAGAAACTCAAGGTTTGACTCATGGCATTTAGTGTTTATTCCAACTATGTGGGGGAAGAGATGTTAGATAAAGTTTCTGAAGATAAAAGAGGTACACAAGTGTGTGATGATTTCGATGGTATCGCAATCATCAGGGGAGAGAGATTGTGTATATTGGGACGCCAATGTTTCACTTGAGTGCTTAATCAGTGATTCAGAGATATAATCACTTTTTATGGAGTTGACATCCGCAGAGATTGTCATCCGCAGAGATAATCAGTGATTCGGCCTGCTTCTTCAATATTATCGGTTCTTCTCTCTTTGGGCATTCGGGTACTTCGGGTTCTTGAGCTTCATACACTTTCTTTAGGGGAGAGAAAAGTATACATCGGGGTTATTCTTTGGCTATTGGACTTAATCGCTACTTGATGGTATAAGTTTTTTTGTCTTCGGGTATATGTGTATTCGGGTTCGTGAGCTCTAGTCTAAGAGACTGACTGCATCAATTCATCTACTTGGGGGAAGTGATCTCTTGACAACTTTTTGGTATGGATCGCTTCAGACTTAAGTGGAAAAGGAATTTGAGAAGATTATTTATGAGTGGGATGATACGTTGTTGTTCTTGTTGATGATATAACCCCAGACGGAGAATCTTCGATCTTTCTTAAAAGGAGCAGCAAACTCGATGATAATGGTGTGCTTCTTTGTGCATCTGACTATGACAAGCTTGGAAAAGAGCTTCGAATCTGCTCAGCTAAAGTATTTTCAGTTTGGGGGAAAGCTGCCAAAGTCTCTCTTTCTCAAAGGCTCATGTTCTGTCTTCTATTCTGGAGCCTCGGAAGCTTTGGTGGTGGAAGTTTAAGAGATGACGGATTCTATCTTCTACGATGTGCTGTTCGATATCCTTATCTCGGTACTCGTATCATCATCTTCTTAAACTATATCATCTTCTCTATCTATGTATATATTTATCAAAAAGCAAAATACAAAAATATAAAACCAACAAAATCAAAATAGAAAAATATAAAACCAACAAAAACCCATAAAAATTAGAAAATTTGGAAAATACCAAAAATATTGTTTTTCAAAGACATGTCTTCTGGTATCGATAACATCTACGGTCTTAGAAATGTCATTCAATAATGGCACGGGACCATAGATGAAGTTCGAGCAGGAGGTGTAAATATTTCTTTTCAAAACATGTCACTAATCAAATGGCTTACAGTTATTTCAGACTGTAACCCGGGCTTCAAATAATGGCTTGCAGTTACTTCAGATTGTAACCCGCACTTAAATATGGCTTGCTATTACTTCTGATAGCAACCCGCTTTTCAAGAAAGGAAAGTGCTACGCTAAACCAATCTTCAAATATTTCGTGCACTTATCCTAAAAATAAAATGGGGAAAGTATGTCGAAGGACTGCTGTTCCTACTCAATCAATGACTTCAGCGCTTTTAAATATTTGTTTTAACAAAATGGTGGTAAATGAGTTGCTTGAAAATCAATCAGAATCAAGTTTTCATAAATTTGCAAAACTCAATCAATGACTTCAGCGCTTTTAAACTTTTCAGGAAAATAAGTCATTGATTGAGGGGGAGAATGTTTTCAAATTTATATCATCTATCGGGCTTATCTAATTATCCTAAATGCTTAACTGAAAAATGATGTTAAGCTACGTTGAAGGACTAGGTGCCTAGGATATGATTGTTAGGATTAGATGATTAGAGTTTGATGAACACATAAATCCCATGCCTTATATGAACTGATTGATAATGTTGAATTGACTTTTATTAGTCGATTGTTGTTTGGGTGATGTCGACCACCATATATCTGTATGTGTGTTCACTAACGTATGCAGGTATATTGGTATATAAGAATGTTCCCGATCCGGATCCCACAATAGAAGATGATTGGATGCCGAAAGGAAAGGGTAACTATATCTTGGGTTGACAAATGAAGAAACGGAACTTAATTTGACTTCTATGGAAAGTTGGCATGAAAAAATGCAACGTAAGAGGTCTCACTGCATCAGCAGATGGTTTTCTTCATCATCAAATGAAGAAACGGAGCTTAATTGGACCTCTATGAAGAGTTGGCATGACAAATGCAATGTCAGAAGTCTCACTGCGTCAGCAGACGGTTTTCTTCCAGCCCTACAGCAACAACAACAGAAGCAACTTGTTATTCCATACCACCTAACGTATCTTGTGCAAGAAAACAAGTGAATGATACCATTTTTAAACAATCTTGAAAATATTGTTTTGAAAATGGAAAAATATTGTTTTGAAAATAAATTGGACTAAATTTTGATAATCACCGGACTTCATTTTATCAAAACTTAAGTCACTCAATCATCAACTTCGGTCATCGATTGAGGGGGAGAGTGATTCAAATAAAATATTTTCAAACAATATATCATCAAAAAGTCCGGTTTGTACAAAAACAAAGTGGTGATCTAAAGATTTAATGTTATGTCATGGTATGATTTTCTTTAAAACTCAAAGATCTTACAAAATGAATTTTTTCTCGTTCTTTTTTGATTGTGAATTTTTTTTTATTTTACTTAAAGATCTCTTAAAACTATCATACCTGACACTAACAATCTTTAATGTCTTAAATTGATCCTAATCAGTCATTTTTCAAAATTAAATGTTGCCACGTCTTTCCCCAAAATTTTCTAAATGATTTAAATCAATTGGGATCATAAATCTCAAATAGTTTGAAATTTTTGATCGGGGGAGAGATCGTGATTTAAATCTCAAATCGGTTTTAAAAGGGTGATTGTCTCAAAAGCACTCCTTCCTTCATGTGCAAAACGATTTTGAAATACATAATGCACATGATTGTGGAGGAGCATTTAACCAAAAACCAGAAGAGTATTTAAACAAGGCCACATTTTCTCCCATGTTTTCTAAACCTTATTAAATCACTCGGGATCCAAAATCTCAAAGGGTTTGATATTTTTGATCGGGAGAGAATTTGTGATTTAATTATGAAATCTGATAAAAGATGATCGTTTGATTCATATGTGCACTACTCTCGCATATGTGCTAAACGCTTTCGAATCTCGAAGCACATATTGAGGGGGAGCATTTCAAAAGAAAACAAACTATCGAGGTACAAATGCTTTTATGTTTTAACATAAAGTACCTTGATTGATTTTCTAAATGGTTTCTTAATGACTATGTGATCGTGAAAGTACTTCAATGAACTCTTTCCTCTATGTGTTAAATGATTTCAAATAACCAACGCACATATTGAGGGGGAGAATTTACCAAAGAAAATCAAATGGCTTTTTCATAAGAAATTGTGATCAAAGAAAAATTTCAAAGTACTCTTGCCTCCATGTGCTAAACAATTTCAAGATCATATGCACATGTTGAGGGGGAGCATTTCTAAATGATCAAAACTATTAAGGTACAAAATGCTTTGATTTCGTATCACAAGTACCTTGATTGATTTTCCAAATGATTTTTCAATTGGTTTTATGGAAGAATGAACTGTACCAAAAGACCGGCCATTTTACTTTATGCATGGAGTTATAAGGATGGTAAGGTTAGGTATTAGTTCCCACGATTCGCCAGAACCGGAGGGATCTACCCAGGGACAATCCACTAGATAGTGTAGAGTCCTTAGGTATATTGAAAAAAGGATAAAAATGAGAATATGGGAAGAGTGTCGACTGTGACAGATCTAAAACTGGAATAAACCCAACAAGGTTCTAGTAATGAAGTCTCGGTAAGCACTGAAGGGGTTAAATAATGAAAAAGAAATGAATGTGAAAAAGGGTGAAAAGAAATAGCCCTCCAATAATTCAACCTTAGGGGAGAAACCGGGTTCAATACATATGCTACTGGTTGTTACCAAGGTAACACTGGTATTGAAGACAAGACGTCATGGACCCAGTGACGCACTGCACTAAACTTCCAAAGCTACTCAAGTTCCTCTTAAAAGGGCTTGTTTCATTCTCACGGGGAACCTACATAATCTATCGACTTTCTCTTAGAGATTGTTGATATTGAAGAAGGAGACCCTCTCCCTAGTCTCCGGCATAGGAACCAAAGTTCACAATTGAGTCTAGAGCCAAGAGATCATCCACAATATCTCATTAGGACACTAAATTCTTGAAGACTTGATGTTTCACACAATGTGGAAAGTAAGAATATATTTTAAGAGTCCTACGCATTATCCTTGTGATATTGCCAGAACATCCGAGTGATATGTAAAAGTATTCACGATGAAGATGGAAATCCTTCTAGAGCCAACATCAAACAAGCTCTTGGTAGGTGACATGTGAAATCTTTTCAAAAGATCAAGCTTGTGACAACTGGATAGAAACAATGGGGAGATTCATTCTTGAATCAACCTTGGTCCAGGAAATGAATTGACGAATACTTTTGGAAAAACCGTTCGATTTGCAAATCTTCTTTTCTCTAGCACATCGAATGTGTATTCATGTTTTCAAACACAAAAAGTATATCTGATTGAAAAAAATACTTTTGGAAAAACTGTTTGATGTGCAAATCTTCTTTTCTCTAGCACATCGAATGTGTACTCTTTTTAAATACAAAAAGTATTTGTGATTGAAAATTGATCTTTCTCATAAAACCTTCGTCGTATTGCAAAACTCTTTCTTCTAAGCAATACGCGATTGTTTTCAAATCTATTTTTCATCAATCAGTGAATCTCAATTCGCTGGTTCACTCACTCTGTGTTGTCTTCTTTGAGACGTTCCGGCTTGAGAACAGCTAGAACAGCTGCGAAACCCTGTCAAGGAGATTCTTCGAATTATACCTGATCACGGCAAGACTTGTACTGATCAACGGGAACCGTGGGCCGTGTACCTCAATTCAACGAAAGTGATCAAGACACTTTCGTGTGTTTTATTGCTAACCGTTGTTTGCGGTACATTTGGATCAAGTTGCGGTGATTGAGAAGTCAATCCATAGCCGCATGCTCACAGCATCCACACTTAATTGAAGAAATCATGACTTGTGCATATCTAGAACCCCGGCTCGATATTTTTATACTATGTTTTTGCTTCGCTGCTGCAAATATCATGAGCCAGTAAAGCTTCCACTACTCTGATGAAAAGATGTCATGATCCAAAAAGTGTGAGCATGTCGGTCCAAAAGTTACAACATCACATGAAGGCAACACTACAAAGGGTGATCCAGAGATTTACTGTGGTTGATGATCTCAATGAAAGCTCAAAGATCATCAAAGATGTGGATCAGTTAAAGGCCTCCACTAAAAGTATAAATCAATGCGGACTTTAAAGAATCGCTAGTAAAGCACAAAGATTGCGGAACTTGAAGAATAGAAGTCTACGAGCTCAGAACTAAAGACAAAGATAGAATGCTAGGATGCAAAATGTATTTCATGGGGTGACCTCCCTTAGGGGGAGATTGTTAGGAATTGGAAATTCCATGTTAAAGTGTCAGTCACCCCAATTATGGTCTAGCATGTGTTAGCTCTGTTAGGTTCCCATATTTGTAACACAAGCCTCAATATGTAAGAAAGAAAGATGAGATGATCGGTTGAACAATAACAAACACACACGTATAAGAGTATAGAAAAGTTATGCGTAAAGGTGAATGAGAATTGAACAACCAACCCTTAAGTGAGGGTTTACAAGAGTATTTATAGGAGGGAACTAGGGCAACACTCCAAGTTCCCATCCTTTGCTTATTGGGCTTGGCCTAGGCTTATGGGCCTTCTTCAGAAGCCTAAGCTTAATAACAAACATAAAGGCCTAATTAAGCTAACTATTACATATTAATTACTAACACTTTAATTCTAGTTTAGGAGTGATTCCAACAATCTCCCCCTAAGTGTTAGTGATTGATAATACAAATGTTGTAGGTGCTGATGTAATAGTAGCTTTGACGTCTTCTGACATTCTTCTTTCTTGTGAGAAGAAGTGCCTTGATTCGAACAATCTCCCCAGTGTAGAGAAATTGTTTCCTTTGAAAAGTTCTGCTTTGAAGTCATCATTTTCTTTGTTCTTTGATCTTTGTTCTTTGTGATGGTAGTGATAGTATGTTGTTGTTGTGCGCATCAGTCGCTTCGTTGCTCCATTGTCTCCACGTCTTTCTCCAACATGCTCACACGCTCTTTGACGTTGGATTTCAGTACTGATGTAGTTCTCTTAGTCTTTAAACTTTGTAGATTCTTTGATATAATGAAGAATCATTCTGACTTTGTGTTGCCTTTTGAGAGAACTTTCATTAGTGATGATGTTGGTATGAGCATGTGAAGAATCAACACGATCAGTCCGCTCCAGAGCTTCCATAAGAAGAAAATATAAGAATGGTTAGTGATAAACGGATTCCAGTCCTTACAAGTTTGAACTTCGAGAGTGTTAACAACATAGTGTGAAAACAAAACTCTAATTCTCACAAAAGCTGTTCATGAACTGGAGTCCCACAAGTGAGATAACGCGATGTACCGAAGTACACCTACAGTTCAGATGAGTCGCTGAGGTACACCGAAGCATCACCTCACGACTGTAGACCGTTTGAGACACACTAAGCGTAATCCACGGGGATTTACCGAAGTGACCTGCTGTCAGGGCTGTTTGATGTTGACCCTGGCAGGAGTTTCCATCCAATCACTGAGGATCACTATTGTGAACCTCTCATAAATGTTCTCGAAAGATTGCTAAGATCTGTGAAGGACACGATAATGTATCACTTGCGTCCTTATTGTTGAACGTCAAGTGATAAAATATCAAGTGTACCTAAGAGATCTTTTGATGAATCTCGTGGCTCTAGACTCAATAGTGCGATTTGGTTTTCCTGAGCGGAGACTAGGGAGAGGGTCTCCTTCTTCAATACCAGCAATCTCTAAGAGAAAGCCGATAGTTTACGTAGGGTTCCCTGTGAGAATGAAACAAGCTTCTATTGAGAGAAACTTGAGTGGCTAAGAAGGTTTAGTGCATGCGTCACTGGGTCCATGACGACTTTGATCTTCAATACCGGTGTCATCAAGTGACAACCAGTACCATATGAACTGAACCCGGTGTCTGCCCTAATTTGAATAATCTGGAGGGCTATTTCTTTTCACCCTTTTCTTTGCATTT
Organism: Chrysanthemum makinoi; assembly: GCA_910596185.1. Taxonomy (NCBI): domain Eukaryota; kingdom Viridiplantae; phylum Streptophyta; class Magnoliopsida; order Asterales; family Asteraceae; genus Chrysanthemum; species Chrysanthemum makinoi. Next base: position 193,951,647 of record OU343219.1, on the reverse strand, counting down.
GTTTTTAATTCTTCAACTCCTTCTTTCTCCGATTCTCATTTTCTCCTTTTTTATAATCATACCTAAGGACTTCTAGTTCTAACTATTGGTAGTGTCCTTGGGTAGATCCCTCCGGCTCTGGCGGATCATAGGACGGTTATTCCTAACCTTAATCACCTTATAACTCCATTGCCATAAAACCGATTTCTTGAAAATTTCTCAAAGTGTTTATGAATAAGAAACATTTTGAAACACTTCGAGAGTTTTATTTTGCAGAAATACTCCCCCTCCACACATGCTTAATTGTTTTGACAGAAATTTGCATGGTGAGGGAGGAGCTGCACTTTTGAATTGATCAACTTAAGATAGACAATCCCCGCAGACACCAGTTACGTTGCATAGTTGAAGAGTTACATTGTCAACTTTTAGGTGACAACTAGCTCTAATAACTACCTTGAAGGTGTGGACAATCCTCGAAAGGTTGTCAAACCCGTCAAAGTACATGTCTACCAAGAGTTTCTCGAATGGTACATTCTATTCGGACAAGTCCTTTGCGAGACACGTTTACATCACTAGCGAACTAGCTTGAAATTATTACCCGTCCCGGACAAGTCTTTTCGAGTTACTAACATTTAAGATATCGTCAATTCATTGGTTAAGTCTGTAGCACAAAGATTCATTTGCGACTTCACAACATATTTCTTATCACATAATTTTTCTCCCCCTCAAAAATGGCATATAAATGTTATTTTTGATGAAATTTTGATATGGAATATGACCATTTTGAGTTTTGTGGGAAGATTTTTACAAAGAACAATTTTTGTGAACAAAGATTTTGGTTCACAAATACTTCCCCATAACAAGTGATATAAACTTTTGAGGTTTTGAAAATCATTATGGGAAGTACTTGTTCTTTTGAGCAAAACTTTGAAAAATGAAAGTTTTGATAAGTTTTACTCAAAAGTAAGAAGCTTTCGCTCCTTTTATAGGATTGTGGCACTGAAGCGTACCACAGGGTCCTTTCATTACAAGAACGGGTTGTACACTGTAATGTGTGCACAAGCCATAGTCAATAAATAATCACACATCCAAATCAATATAGAAAATGAAACAGTTTAAGGGGTACCAGGTAGTCCAGCAATATTTCCAGGAATGCGAACAGGGCGTTGATAGCCTGTGAGAGTAATCCTGGGACGACCACCTACGAAGCTTTCGAGTTCTGCTGGTCCCTTCTGATAAACCTTTATCGATTCGAGTGATGATCCTCTTAACATCCCGTCTCTCCTGAGAATTCCATCGCTTTGGTGACCCAATGCCTTCATGTATCGCCTTTAACCTATTAGCCAAGCCGTCCCTCGACTTTCTTCAGTTGTGTGATCCCCAAACTTATGAAGATCTTACACGCCGATCTAGTAGTTGCGTTGTAGTTCACTGCGGTAAACTACTCTAAACGGTTTCGCCGATGAGAGTGTATTGTGGAAGCCGGTTGATGTCGGAAGTTCTAGCCGAGGTCTGGTGAGGTTGACACGTGTCCATACGATTTCAACAGCAAGTTGTAAATCTTCTACACGCTTCCTCGATCACTATGCTTCGATGAAGATGAGCAGGGACTTGATGTATTCACGTTGGATTTCAGTCAAGAAATGTCTCATTCTTCCCTGTACTTTGGCAAGATACAGATCTTCAATGTCGTTGAGAGACAAATTCTGGAAGTCCGCTTCACAGAAATCATAGTCCCTTTCATCTTGTCTTTTGACCACGATTTTCTTGAGGAAACTGTAGTCCCATTTAGACGAAAGGGCTACATGCTTAACAACAACGATCCCTTTATCACTGTGCACTTCATGTTTAGACTTTTGAACCTGGCAGCTTTTGTAGTAGATTCGTCGGCGTTCCGGCCAATGGTGAATCCCATATGTTACATCAATGTCATACTGTTCCACACTGTTAGAAAACATGTGAGTAGCCTTTTCCTCGATGGCTATGCAGTTGGAGTATATGGCTGCCGGGAACGGAAGTGTAAGTGATGTAGTGTATTTCTTTGAACCATCGCTACCGTGTAGAAGAAATTCTAAGTCATTGTTGAAGAAGTAGCGGAATGGAATCTTAGGTTGATCCGGTTGGCTACAATCATTGGTAGAGGTCTAGACCATCGGTGTAGTATGGAGCCTTGTCTCTTCGGTGAAGTCAATGTTTGCTTGGGTTGAGCCAATCAATGTTGTTAGACATGGCGCGTGCTATGTTTTCAAGGTGATATTCGACTTCAATAGCACTTTCCGAGCTGTCTTTGAGTAGTTGAAAGGCTTCATTCTTGATTCATCTCAACTCTGATTTCGTCATCTTCTTCACTCGGAACTTTTCTTGCGAACTTAGCATGCTCCGACGTACGACCTTCTACCATATCTTGATCATCGTTAGGGCGGAGTAGCATCAACTAGTGTAGAGAACCATACATACTCTGTGTCATCTTCGTCTAGCCATGAGACGACATCGTTTAGTTGTCTTCTTCTTCTTCTTTGGCCTAGATGATGATGCGGGTTTCTTTGCTGTGTCGGGAGAGGTGGGTTGTTGTCGGGGCTCAGGTATCTCTTCATCGTCAGCACCAGTGTACTCGAAGTGATCACCGGTTTTCTCTGTCTGAGGTGGTAACTCAGAGTCCTGAGGTTTATCAGCAGCAGAACTTGGTGGAGATCTTCTTTCGGTTGGAGTCTTTTGGGTTGGTGGTGGCATTGAGGAAGATTCACCAGACTTCTTTGGACGTTTAGGTGCAGAGTCCTTGTCCTTATCATCGTCATCTCTTGGTCGTTTAGGTTGGTCTGCTGATTCTTTGCATGATGATCTGAATTGATAATCTAGTAGACCTTCAAAAATTTAGCTTCATCTCAAGTAAAAGTTGCAGATCGCTTTGACATTTGCATCACCAATTTAGCAATTAACTCAGCCGAGAGATCGATTCTTTGGCCATTATATGTTTAACCAATGCGTCGATATTTGGAGTAAGTTGTCTGGAAAATACTTCTCTTGTCAAACCAGGAACAGTGTCGAGAAGAAACTTGTGAGTATATTCTCTTTCCGTCTTCTCCAATTCCTTTTGGAAATCTCCTTTTATAAACTTCTGGATTTGTTCCCTTTCTTTCAACAATTCAGCTTTTTGTTGGTCACGTCTTTCTTCCTGACTTGCTTGACAACATTGACAATCTTTATCTTAGCTCGAGATATCCAAGAGTTGGTTGGTTTCTTTACTGACTTGGATGTGGATCTTGTTGTGCCTTTGGATGGTGGTGGAGATGAATGAGAGGATGAGTCTGATGAAGATGAGATATGAGGAGACTCAGGATCCTTTGCTGGTTCAGAAGTTTCTTCTTTTGAGCGTACTGGACTATCTAGAAGAAAATCATCATAGTTGACTTCGTCATCTTTTCCAGACTTGGCCGTTTCTTCAGCCTTAAGCCTGGCTTCTTCATCAGCTTTAGCTTGAGCTTCCATTTCTGCTTTTGACTTAGCTGCAGCTTCAGAGATCTTCATCGTTTTCTTTCTCAGACTTCTCTCTTTCTCGGTTCCTCAAATTCATAGGTGATGGTGTCCTCCAGTTGCCGTTGTTGTTGTTCTTGGGTGGTGGTACCAGTTCCCTTATTGGGTTGATTAACCGCATCAGGAACTGGTGAAGCACCACTTGACCCTCCAGGGCCACGAATTTGTTGCCGTTGAATTGTTCAAAGAACGTGTTGGAGTCTCAAATTTTTTACCTTTTTCCTGTAGTCTTTGTCTAGTTGCTCTTCATCTAAACTTTCTTCTTCTTCTTGCTCAAGCACCGGAGTCTTTCCCTTGTCACCTTTGGGACTTGGAGGTTTTTCTACTTTCTCGTTCAACGATTGGGGTTTCAGAGTAGAAAACTTCTTCGTCCGTTTCAGTGTTTTATGAGTCTTCATCGACTAGCTTTTGTTTCGGTTCTGTCATGGGAATCGGGATGGCTTCCTTAGAGGGAACTTTCCTTTTGAGAGTATGTGACCTCTTAGGAAACTTTCTCTCGCTCAAGTGCTTGTAACACTCCCCTGCACCGCCTCTCCTGGTTTTCCTAGTAGGTGTACCGGAGGACTTTTCATCAAGAAATCCTACTTTGCCTTCATCAACCGCTACCAGATATCTTTTGTATGAATAAAGTTGTTTGATGTCATCGTTGAGAAGATATTCGTAACACGCACCTGTTTCTTTGTTGTTGAGTCTTTAAATCTGACGGTGAGTGTTGGCTCATACAACGCGGAGTGTTGTTTAGGGTCATTGAGTCTCAAAGGAATATCAGGATTATTCCCTAGAGCTCTTTGGATCAATAGCTTGGTATACCTGATATATGGGATTTTGGAGCCAAGCTTTTTGAGGAAGGACATCATGTCGTCCCATATCAGTGCTTCAACTTCAATGTGTTTCATGTTGATCAACGCCCAAAAGATCTGTAGTTTCATGAGCTTGGGATGCTCATAACCACTGTCACGCCCAAAACGATTTGGTGATGATAATGTAGAGGGTTCTCCATGGTTGAGGAATATTCTTAAGATCCACGTATGAATGCTTTGTGATTACTCCTGTAGCTTCGTCATAACCAATGTCGATCATGATTGCGTGCGAACGGCCTCTTCAGCTTGGTGGCATTGTATTCCGTTGGTTCGATGACGGGAATGAGAAGAATAGCCCTTAAGTCTGCTGGTGTGATGGTGACTTGTTTGTGGTTGAGCGTCACCGTCACAAAGATTTTGACCTTTGATTTTTTGCATTGTATGCCAGAATTGGTGAATGTAGATCTCCGGCACTGTAGCAGAGTTGGTGAGCATGTTCTGATAGGGGTGATTTTTTAGAATGTCCACAGCTATTAAATAAGAAGACTCTGAGCAGGTGAGACTATCAAAGTCAACACGAAAGTTGTTCTTTCCTATCTTCATCGGATAGCCATTAGGGAAGATATCTTCAATGGTGAGAACGTCTGGTTCTTCCATGTTTTGCATTTGAGCGTCCATGTCCACTACAAGAATCTGATGGAATACCCACGAAAATTACCCACGCTCATCCTTTAGAGGGTATTTACCCACCCAATACCCACGTGTTACCCACAATCATTAACTTTTAAATTCGATTTTATTTTCCCTCGAACTTCCCATGGATTTACCCACACAAATAGCCACATGAATATATTTGGTGTGCAATACGTGGGTAAATAATTGGCGCCAAAACATTCCCTACGAATTACCCACATCGTGAGTTATTGTGGCTATATTTGTAGGTAATTTAGTGGGTAAACGTTATTTACCCACGAAATACAAATATCATTTTTATTGGTGGGTGAGTTAATGTGGGTGTTTTGTGGGTGAATATATACCCATGAATTTACCCATCTTTTTGTTTGTGTGAGTATTTAAAATGGGTAATTTCCTATATGGACAAGTTGTGGTTACAAACAGGGGTGCTATAAAATTCGGCCCGACCGAATCGAAATAAGACTATTCGAGCAGGTTACTCGGGTTCATATTCGGGTTAGTCGGGTCAACCTGACTAACCCATTTACCATATATGGTCGGGCATCGGTTTGAAAATACATTGCTTATTCAAATTCGGTACAACCCGAGTGACCTAAATTAGAATATATATATTATTTTTCATATAAACTTTGCCTTTGTTCAACTAAAAGCCCATACTAAGCCTAGTTACCATCACAATTTAGAGTTGACATATGATCACATTTTTTACTGGCATAAGCATGACTACTGTCGTGATTTATTTTATGTAAGTGTCATGAGTTCAAATCATGTTCTTATGTCTTTTTAATCATAATTTATTTTATGTAATAACATGATTATATGAAACTTGAGGTTAAGCTATTCAAGACAACATTTTGGATTTTGTTATGTTGTAAAAAAATGGAATAATCGGTATTAAATCCTAACAAGACAACCCGTTTGTGAAAGAAGAAAATAGATAAGAAACTTGTGTTTGTTCCCAAACCCGATCTGAGACCCTTACCTAAAGCCAGTAATCTCTTTCATGTAGCTTGGCAAGGAAATTGACCAAATGAATAAGTTTCCTTGTAGGGTCGGTTCTTGGGTGCAAAAGTGATCGGAAAATTTAAAGATAACAGACTTATTTAATAACCGAAATTGATAATAAAATAATAATAATAATAACGGGTAGTTGAATATGAAGCTAGAGCTCGGGCAAGTTAAATCGATGAAATTTTAAGTTAATCTTGAGCTCGAAAACTAATTAATTAGCTTTGAGTTAAAAGTCAAGGTCGGATTGAGCTCAAGTAGAGCTTAAGTCGACTTTTTCACGAGCTGAGTTCAATTATCTCACAAATAGCTTCTTTCCTTTACAACTTTACTTGTATCGATTATTATAATTTCTATGCTTACACGAAACTTAAAGTTAAACTATTTAAGACATACCGTTTGGATTTAGTTATGTTGTATAAAATGTGAAAAAAACTTGGTAAACGTATAAAAATCTAACGAGACAACCCCTTTGCGAAAGAAGAAAGATCTATACACAACTATTGTTATTATGTTAGTAAGTACCCTAACAGCTTGATTGACATGAACCCGACAAATCTGCTTAATGTAGGTCCGATTGCGAGTTAATTTCTTTTCTTTGAACATCCTATAGACCCGATAATCTGATTAGCATGACTAATTCTAATTCATAATAACAAAAATACTAATGAAGAGGTAAATAAATAACAATAATAGTAATAACAATTAGGGGTGTTACTCGGGTTGACCCGGTTGGGTTCGGGTCAATTCGGGTTGAGGCTAAAAAAAATCCCCGAACCCGACCTTATTTAAAAATCGGGTCAGTCGAGTTTGAATCAATTTGGATCGGGTCAAATAAGGCCAGGTCAACCTGAATAAAAGTAAAATGATTAAAAAAAATTGCTTACTTCAATATGTTTACAATGTAAAAGTGTTAGTCGAGTCAGGTTGATCGGGTTCGGGTCAATTCCGGTCAGGTCAATATGGGTTGAAGCTAAAAAATATACCCGACCCGACCCTATTTAGAACTCAGGTTAATCGAGTTAACCCGAATTAACCTGAATAAAATTATAGACCAAATAACCCAACCCAAATAGGCTTAACCGGGTCGAGGTCGGGTATGCGTTTTTGACACCCCTAATAATAATGATAATATATATAGTATCTACTTATTCATCAAACTATAGTTTATAATAAAATACTTATGAAAACAATGAATAATAAAACTATAGGTTTACTCATTCATCAAATTTTTAACATTCCACACACAAGAACATACATACGGTTACTGATTTTTGTGAAGATATTGGCGCCATTCTGTGAAAATATTTGGCGCCCCTAGATATGTGGGGATCGTGGAGCAGGAATGACTCCTTCCGCAGAAGGTATATGTCGCGGTTTATGAGATGCAATAGACTTTCAAGAAGCATTATAAAAAGGTATGTTTATACACCATTCACTATTTTATATCATAATTTGTGGTAATTAGTTTTAATTTACCTTTTAATTTAATGTTACGGTGCTTGATTCATGGAGTTTTATTGCATGATTAGAGTTGATTAGGTTTATTTTTACTTTACACTTTCGTGTAAAAAACCTAGGGTTCTTTAAATTAGTTTTCATATCTGTAATTGAGTGGGTAAATGAACCACATATTCAATTGCGTTAACCATTAGTTTCAATTGTGAACCCACTGCTTGAACCCACTATTTTTATTTATAAACCCTAATATCACTGGAATTGGGAAAATTATAGAAAAAGATATTAAAATCAGAAGTAGATAATGAACAGGACTTGCTTTTGCTGTTGTAGTTGTAATACTCAGATTACTAGTTTATAGGTGATCAACAACTTTTTTCATCTGATGAACTAGTAGACGCAATTATCAACATGGCATATCTTTGAAAATGGAATAGAAGTTTTCAAAAGTCTGCTGAAAGAAGGGGTGAATAAGTAGTTATTTTTACCAATAGATTGCTAGTTTTTTTTAACCAATAGATTGCCAGTTTTGTGACAAACTGATATGAAACCTATCATTTAGTCACTTAATTAGAATAATTTGTTTACCCAAACACTAGTGATGATCATTTAAAGTACATATATCTAGTGACAAATCTTTTTTATAGTCTAATGTTGAATATAACTGTCATAAGCTAACAGGAACACAAGATATTGTTTAGAATTTACTTGTGCTGAGTTACTGATGATGTGTTGGGATTTACATATGATAAGTTAATAGGAACATATATATTGTGGTAGTTACTCATGTTTAAAAGTATATATATCTTGCTTTAAAGTACGTATATCTTGTTTTAAGTCTGTTTTAAAGTCTAATATGGATATCATTATCTCAGAAATTTCTCACATTCCTTTATACTTGAAAACTTTCTCCTTGTAGATATGGATACACGAAGGAAAAGGCTTGGATCAAGAGAGAGTAGGCCTCATGCCCGGGAAGGACAATCAAATGATATCCCTAATAATTCAACGAGGCAAAGGCTTGGAGCAGGAGAGAGTAGGCCTCATGCCAGCGAAGGACAATCAAATGAGATCCCTAATAATTCAACTATCAATGATAATACCGATCAAACGACGCCTGAAAACATTATTGAGAACTTAGATAATCCATCAAATGGAAGAAAACAAGTGCATGTTTTGAATGGATTGTAAATACTGTAAATTATTAATTTGGGCATCACAAATTTTTTATTCTGTTACTTCTATTTTTCGTCACTGTAAAAGATTCGACAAATCAAGTGCGTGTTCGCGAGAGATTACGAAGATATTTAGAGAAAGAATTGATGATATTAGGTACAGGACAAAGGTGTCTTAACCTACAAAATACTTTTATTTTGGAGAATTTAAGGTATTGGTTAGATTTTAATTGTTTTTAAGATCTATATTTCTTTTTATAAATACTAATTCTTTGAATTTATAACAAAAACATTTTTTAGGGATCTGGAAGCCGAGACAAGCGTGAGGGTAGCATGGTATGCAAAAGTTCTGGACGCTATGCTGATTTCTTGAGAGACATAAGAGGTAAAATGGTGAAACCTGTATTCATGAGTGACAACTCATAGACAAAGTTCACATCTTATTGGGGAACATTAAAGTACAAGGTGACCCAAGAAAAAATACACAAAATCATCTAAAAGGATAAGGTTCCTCAACTCATACCGGAGGATCAATCTCTTTTCGTAAGCATGCAAAAAATCTAGTAAGTATATTAGAAATTATTTATGTCATTGGGAATTTGCTCTACATACGACATTAGGATATAATTGTATCGAGTTACTTGTATGTGCAGCTAGACATTGCATAAACTATTCCATAGTTGACCCAGTTTGATGCGTAGATTGTGTTAATTTAGGAATACTCCCATGACACATTTACGCCCACTATTGCACTGTACCATTTGACCAACACTTATACCATTATATAAATCTGTACTAGGTAAATCTTTAAGGCCGTTCCTAGCACAACCCAAGGTTATTCGAATTAACTTCATAAAATTGGCATGCTGGTAATTTTTACGGTAACTTGATTAAACATGTTGCATTGAAGTCAATCTTTGAACATAATCAAATGTCAATATAAGATTTTAACAATGGGCATTGCTGTAAGGTTGTAGCTTACACTATTATTCAGTGAGTACTCTATCTAGCCTTCCCTTTACTTATTAATTATGATAGGTTGACTCTTTCTTTTCAACTTTTTTCTCTTGCTAGAAGAAATTGTTTTGCTGGTAAAAAAGATAAAACTTATTTACATTTTCAATGAATATCAAATTCATCAAAACACAATACCACTCTCTTTTAGACTTAGAGATATAGATGTACTATTGTTAAAATATATGGCACCTAAGTTGGTGCAATCAACCCTTAGCTTAAACCTTTTACCATCTTAATTTCACCTTGCTTAGTTGGCAAAGTTTTAGACCATCGTCCCTTTTTATTTCATAGTAAGATATACTTATATAGAAAACTGACACATGAGCTTGTTGTAAAATTGAAGTAGACTTTCACTTGAACTTGTAGAATAACTGCCGACCTGTAGAAAACTGTCACTTGTAGATGTACTTGTAGCAGAACGGTAGAAACACTCATTTGTATATGTAGCAGAACCATGTAGCAGAACTGAAGAATAAAAAGACCAGACAAACTAAACACTTTTAGACCATTGCACCAACCTTATAGATATCACAGAAACATTGAAACATAACTGCACACCTAATGCCATCACACTTGTTGTTAAGGGTGTCGATAGGGTCGAGTTAACCCGACCCAACCCCGAACCCAATAAGGCTTCTAGGGTTGGGTCTAGTCGGGGTTGAAAAGCTTATCGGGTTAGTTTGACCCGACCCCGATAACCTGATATTGTTATAGGATCGGGTTAGGGCTGAGTTATTTATGCTATCGGGTTATTGGGTCAACCTGATAAGACCCGAAATACGTTATATAACTTTTTATATATATATATATATATATTAAAAAGTTTACTAGTCAGTTGGCATGAGAAGATTAATATACCAAATTTTATTAGTGCCTAATAGTTGATCATTATCTTACTGCCACACATTACAACTACTGCATGAAGTCTATTACTACCTCACGCATGATAGTCGGTCAATTAGTGACTCAAAAATCCGTTGGGCATTCATTGCCGCAACACATCTACATGGGATGGTGACATTCTGGGTTCAAGCTGTTGCAAACAATGTGTTTCAATGGTCTAATTTAGTTGCCTCGCTCACATTTCATTTCATAGTTTTCATGGTTTGACATAAAAAAGTGTGTCTTGTTATTGGTCTTGTATGTGGGGACGTAAAATCAATAGTAAACTAATCTTTTGTAGATGCATTTATTCTTGCTTGTGAGGGTCAATAGCCATTTTGGCTTTGCTATAATGTATCTATACTTATGCCTTTAATTTAATAGAGTTGTTATCAATTAAAATATTTATGTGTTGTGCTTATTTCAAACCTGATAACAAGCGTGATCATGCTATGTACTGTTGGACTACTTTTTTCCGTGGCCCATATAATAAACCATATATATTGGATTTACGCTACATATAATACATCATTACTATGATCGCAATATGTATCCAAATGTATTTTTTTAATCTCTTCTTTATGCATATGTGATGTAGGAATCTATATACAAGCGTCCACCTACGGGATTTCAACTTGTTTTGCATACTCATACCAGCGACAATGACAAGAAAACATTTATTAATGAGAAGTAAAAAACAATCAATGTAAGTTCTGAGTTCCTCATTATACAATATCGTTCTTAGTTCTGTCATTACTCATGGATAAATCTACACACTTATAGGATAAGGTGTTGCGTCTAAGGCAAGAAAGGGAGGAAAATCCAGCTTCTGCAGAAAGTCATGTAGATGAAACAACACTTCACATTGCAACAGCAGGTGGTGCAATGAGAAGAAACTTGTATGGTGCTAGTTCAAAGAGATTTTATTATATTAAAGATATAGATTCTGGAAATAAAACAACTGCAGTTACCAAGGTAGACGACGGGTGGGAGAAAAAGTCCTGAAAATGGAAAGTAAGATCAACAGATTAAATAAACTCTTGAGATCGTGTGCAATCATTTTCAATATAACACTTCCGGATTGTGATTCTGATAGTGGAAATTCTTCTGATGGAGGAGATGCTCATCAAGATCCCAATACTAGTCACTCCCGAAAAGGTGGAAGAGAGGAAGATGACTATGATAGCCGCATGATCGTGAGTTCATAAGTCATATTTATATTTATGTTAATTGTTTTGAGACATCTATATGATGATGGTTTGTTCTTGTCAATTTATTTTATTTGTTTTGAGACATCATTAGAATGATGGTTTGTGCTAACTATGAGACTTAATATTTATGTAAGAATGATCTATTTATTATCGTGTGCTTTATATTTCAAAAATATTTGCGTTTAATGTGTGGGTAAGTTAGCTACGAATATACCCACAAAATGTTCATGGCAAAGAGGTCATGTTTGACCATGACATTTACACACGGTCACATGTGGGTAATTTTTCCCATGGATTATCATGGGCAAATTTGCCCACGCTTTTTACACACGACTATATACGCGGTTAATTCTATTCAAGGATTTTGTGGGGGATTTGACTTTTACACACGAATAGTTTTGTGGGCAATGTTACCCACACAATACCCACGGGTATATTTATGGGTGTTTTGTGGTGAGTTAGAAAATCTCACAAACAATTTACCCATGAATGCAAAACAATCACCCACCAAGAATGACGTGGGTAAACTTACCCATGGTATGAAATTTTCATGGGCAAACAATTAGCCTCGGAAGTTTTACCCATCTATAGAGAGTCGTGAGTAATCCGTGGGTACTACCCAGTTACCCATGAAAATATGGCTTTTACCCACAAATTTTGTCCGTGGCTATTTGCCTGAATTTTTGTAGTGGTCGTGATCTGAAAGATATTTAGCCAAAAGAACCAACATATCGAAAGACATTACGTTAGTCAACAGTTGATTTTATTCACTAATTATTGAATGTGATATGTCGATGATTGTTATGAGTCCAATGTCACTTGTTTGTCCAATAGTCCAAAGACGTCGTGATAATTATCGTGAGTTGGTTAACTTTGAGTTTTAACGTCCAAGTTTTCACTTATTTTTCACAACTTATTAAACGTTTAAGCTTATTAGTGACATTATTGGTTTCATGGCGTTATGATTTATTTATTTACAAGTTTGCACACGTAACAATTCACAATTAAGGTTATACTAGGCTTAGGCGTAGAAATGGCAAGCTTATGCGTAAACAGGAGTGATTATACGCGTAAACGTAAGCTTATGTGTAGGTTCTTGACTTACGCGTAAGAAATATTACTCGTAGGAAAAGAGGGCCTTATGCGTAAAGCTTACGCGTAAGCGTATATGGAACCTTACGCGTAAGGCTTACTCGTAAGAGTCAACCTTATGCGTAGAGGTTACTGTTTACGCATATCCTTCATAGGATACGCGTAGTCCCCAATGTAGAACCTTACGCGTAAACGTTACATGTAAGATTTCTCTTACGCATAACATGCTACGCGTAAGGTGATCCTTATGCGTAGATGGCAAGTGACCTTGATTATGAGTTATACACGCGTAGAAACCTGAAATAAATTCACCATATTACCAATATTAACATATACATTCATTCCTTTTCAAATCAAATCATGAATACTCATTCAAGCAGTTATGCGTAGAACAGGTTTACGTGTAGACCTAAAACCCTTAAGTTTAATTTCTACGAGTAAGATATTTAGCCATAGGAATTGCACCAAACCTTTTATGGGATGTCTAAGAAGCCTATTGAGTTGTTTTATCCAAGTTTTAACATCAAAATCTAAGCAGATTAAAATTACCCAAATACTAAGAACATAAACCCTAGTTTTCAAATTTAACAGAGTTGGTGTTTCGGTAAGTTCGAGCCTAGATATCATCAATTCAACATGAGAACAACATCAAACAAGCAACTAATTAACCAGAAACGTTCACACAAGAAAATACCCAATTCACGCATAAACCCTAGTTTTCAAGAATCATTCAATTCGAGTATCTGGGTGAGTTTTAATGATGGAAATGATTTCAAAGTGATTAGATGAATGTTTTGACACAACCATTTAAACCACAAACACTCAAACATGATTGTGTGTTCATACGCTTATGCGTAGAATACAAAATCATCCATCGACAAAAATCTAACCGTTGGTTTGAGAAATGATTCAAAACCTATGTTTAGATGATTACTAAGAACGTTTAATCACTTACAAATTGATGATCAAGAACACGGATTTGATGATTGATTATTAGGCGTAGGATTTGGTTGGTGTGTAATAAATGTGTATGATTAAATGTGATTTTTGAAAGTTAGGTGAGGTATTTTTGTTTAAAATACTTTGATCTTTTTACACATTTAGTCCCTGCACCAGTGCACCTTTACCATTTACATCCAATGTCCATAACTTCCATTTTGGTTACCAAACGAAAGATATTTGGAAAGAAATTTGATGACACTCCCCCTCGACTTAATGAAATTTTATAAATCTTAGTCCGAGGAGTGTCAGTAAACCAGAAATGTGACCACCATTAATAAAGAAACAACCGGAATGAGACAACATGCAAGTACAAGGTTTTAAGAAACCGAAAGAATATTTGCTTTCTCCCCCTCAACACTTGATCGAAAAAATACTGAATTTTGAAAGATTTGAGTGTTGACGGAAGAGTTGGACTTGCCATGTTAAAAAGAAATATAGATAGAAGAATATTTTTGTTGTTTTATCAGATTTTATATTTTTGTATTTTGTTTTTGAAAAAAATATTTACAAAAGAGGTTTTGGTGTTTGACTGATTTTAAGAATGTTTTAAAAGTTCATCCAGTTCCTCTGGAGTCAAACACCTCATATCAATCCGGTGGACTAACTCATTAAACCTAGTAGGAGCTAAGGCTTTGGTGAGGAGATCTGCCAATTGGTATGCAGTACCACAAAATATAATTCAACAGTACCCTTTTCCACGTGCTCCTTGATGAAATGATATCGAAGATCGATGTGCTTTGATTTTGAGTGTTGAACGGAGTTGCACGAGATCGCAATAGCACTTCGATTGTCGCAGTACATCGGGATTTTGTCAAATATGTAACCATAGTATTTGAGTTGTGTTCTTATCCAAATGACTTGAGCACAACACGCCGACATGGCTACATATTCTGCTTCTGTTGAGGACAACGACGTACAATCATGCTTCTTCGATTGCCATGACACCAGTTTATCACCAAGAAATTGTAATGCTCCTGAAGTACTTTTCCGTGAATCTAAGCATCCTGCGTGATCAGCGTTTGAAAAAGCTATTAGTTCAAAACAGAATCCTTCTGGATACCGGATCCCCAAGTTAATGGTTCCCTTGATGTATCGGAGGATTCTTTTAGCCTCGAAGAGGTGGGTTTCAGTTGGTCTCGATTGATAACGGAGCAGATATACGGCAAAAAACAATATCGTCCGCTAGCTGTTAGATATATGAGAGACCCAATAATACTACGGTATTTGGTAGGGTCCACCAATTTCCCATGTAAATCAGCATCTAGCTTCTTGGTATGAGCCATTGGTGTGGCATATGTGTCACAGTTTTGCATTCCAAATTTGTTTAAAAGTTCAACGGCATATTTGGACTGACTTAAGAAAATACCACGGGGTGATTGATGAACTTGCATTCCTAGAAAGAATGTGAATTCACCCATCATTGACATTTCAAAATGTTTTGTCATAAGTTTTGCAAAAGCATTTGAATATTTTAAATGTGTTGACCCAAAAATGATGTCATCCACATAGATTTGAACGATTAAAATGTGAGCCCCGTGATATTGTATGAAAAGTGTAGGGTCGACCGAGCCTTTGGTGAACTTATTGGCAATTAGGAAGGATGATAACTTATCGTACCACGCCCGAGGAGCTTGTTTGAGTCCGTACAGAGCTTTGTTCAGTTTGTAGACATGGTTCGGGAACTCGGGATCAATGAATCCTTCTGGCTGGCTGACATAAACCGCTTTCGTTGCCCATTCGAAAAGCAGCTTTTGACGTCCATCTAAAAGACCGTTATATTCATATGAGCCGCGAACGCTAAAAATATCCGAACAGCCTCAAGACGAGCAACCGGAGTGAATGATTCTTCGAAGTCTATACCCTCTTCCTGTCTATAACCCTTAGCTACCAGACGTGACTTGTTTCTGATTATGGTTCCTTCAGCATCCAATTTGTTTTTCCAAATCCATTTGAGGCCAATGACGAAGACCCCTGTTGGTCTTTCAACCAATTCCCATACTTCAAGACGTTTAAACTGATTGAGTTCTTCCTGCATGGATTCAATCCAGTTGTCTCGTGGTCATTGCCTTTAATGTTTTTAGGTTCAGATTGGCAGACAATGAGTGCATAAATGCAATGTTCACCATCTAAGTGAAGACGTTGTCTCGTTACGACTGGTTGATTCGGGTTACCAATAATGTTCTCAAGAGGATGGTCTTTTGTCCAACGATGTGTCGAGGGTTGATGTTGGTATACATTGTGCGTATTTTGAGGATTCAAATGGCTTGTAGATGATTCGCAACATCAAAGTGCAGCATTTCATTAGCAAACGGTTAAAGAACGATTTGGATCAAAATCTGCAGGTGGGGGTACTTCATTGTTTAGAACATCATCAGTTGGTTCAGCGTCGTTGGAAGCAGTTTGTTCAACTGTTGTTGTAGAGTCAATGGTGGTGCTTCCTCAACAGAGTTGTTGTAGCAGTGTATCGTATTGGAATATGATCAGTTGAGCAGCGGAAATATCGGATACACCGAAGCACGCTTCATCAATGTCATCACTAAACAAAGGAGCAAATAACGTTTCCATTTGTTGACGAGTAAGTCGGGCTTGATTAAGCTGATGATGGGTTTGAGGGAAGTTTAAACGGTTGTGACCGGTTCCAAGTGTTATGCTCGAAGCCATTTCAGAAGCTCATCAAAATTAGCATGAATCGCTTCCATAACCCGCTTTGTATGACGATTCCAGATCCGGTAACCTTTAGAATTCTCAAAGTATCCAATAAAGACTCCAATATCAGCTTTGGCTTTGAGCTTTCCAAAGTCATCACGATCATTATTTGGGTAGCAAAGGATCCAAATACATGAAAGTGTTTGAGATTCGGTTTTCTGTTGTGGATAAGCTCAAAAGGTGTTTTGTTGTGGCGTTTTGTAATCATTGATCGGTTTTGAGTGTAGCATGCAGTTGATAAGTAATCTGTAAGTTTAGCATTGATTAACATTATTCTTGCAGCTTACCTAACATACGGTTTCGTCTTTCAACAACTCCGTTTTGTTCTGGTGTACGTGCAATAGATGTCTGATGCTCAATTCCCACTTTCTCATGAAATTCTCGAAGAGTTTGGTTCACAAATTCAGTTCCTTTGTCTGTTCTTATTTGGCGGACGGTGTTCTGGAGCTGAACTTGAGTTTTCATGAGAAAGGTGATGATCATCTGTGGAGCTTGATCTTTGCTTCGAAGAAAGTAGACCCAAGTCCATCGTGAGTAGTCATCGACAATTACCAAGATGTAGCGTTTGCCATTAATAGTTTGCACGCAAGATCGGCCACACAAATCCATGTGAAGAAGATGAAGCACATGCCGAGATGGTTCCACCTTTGAAGGAAAATGAGCACGAGTGCTTTTCCCTTGTTCACACGCAGAGCAAAGGTGATCTTTAGAATACCGGAATCTCGGGAGACCTTCAACAAGTTTGTAACGAGCAAGGGTGGTTATGGTTTAAAAGTTTAAATGTGAGAGACGTCGGTGCCATAGCCAAGATTTTGTTGATGTTGCCTTTGAAAGTAGACAAATGGGAGATGAAGCAATCATGTCTTGCATTGAGATTGTGTACAGACTTGAATTCTGAGTGCAAGACATAAGATCGCTTCCTTGTAGATCACTTAATGAAACAAGTTTTCTCCCAAAAAGCAACTTCCAAATCTCCATCACGAATGACCAACAGAAAACAGATTGTGACCGAGTCCTTCCACATAATAAATCCTGCTAATTTCGATGTTTCCATTGATGTAATCTCCGTAGCCCATGATAGCTGCGAAGTGATCATTCCCGAATCTGACAGTGCCAATGAACTTTGCAATAAAGTTTGATAACAGTTTAAGATTGCATGTCATGTGTCGGGAACATCCGCTCTCAACAATCCAAAGGATGATCAGACACCCGTGCATTACGCATAACACAGATGGAATAGAAGTAGATGTGGAACCCGAAGAGTTAGAGAGTTCCATAGCAGTTATAGTCGAAATACACACATCAATGATTTTAGGCATCCATTTAAATCCTAGTGTATTATGAATCCATTTCTGCCACCTCCAACTAGTCTTTGCTTTAGTCTTAGTGAAAGCACTAGGTGGTACTACATTCCTTGGAGGTGATACTGGAACTACAGGGACATCAATGCGTTTCGTAGAATCTAAAGAGGGCGGTTTACCAAGCACAGACTTAGAAGCATTAGTGGGCCTAGAGGTATTCCGTTTCTTAGGATTGCGTAAACGAGACAAGATAGATTTAGCAACACATTTATCATGACAATCAGAAAGCATACTTTTACGACATATAACACAAGAAGCTTCAGACTTAATATCAAAAGTACTTAAAGGTTCAGCATTCGTTACAACACTTTTTCCATTACATTTGTCAGACGCAATATCTAAAGTGGGTGCAACTTGAGTCTTATTCAAAGTCCTAGGGTGTTCTTCTACTTCATCATTCTTTATTGTTCTTTTCTTAGGTCGTAACTTCCTATTCTTCCTTGTATTGCTCCTAGGCTGTGAAGTGCGGACGTTGGGAAAAGAGGCAACTATTCCTGTTTTAGTAGAGGGAAGCACATTAGTTTCTTGTGTTTTGTCAAGAGGCATTCTGGGGTCACGTTTGCTAAGTGTAACATGTGCAATTTTCTTAATGATGCTAGGCTGAACTTGTTCATATTTTCCTAACATCTCCTTTAACTTAATGATAGTGTGCACCAAATCTTGATTTTCGAACGAAGATTTTAAAAAATTCATGACTTCTTTAGTGTGTGCAAGATAATGATCAAGTTCGTTGATGCTTCATCACGAGTCTGTTTGAGCAAATCAAATATGACACCATATTCCTTTTAACTTTTCAAGTTCTTGTTCATATTTTGTGATTTGACATTTCAAAGACACGTTTTGATCATCCAGTTGCTCAAATTTTGGATTAAACATTTTGGAATGCAACTGGATGATTTTGTTTTGCAAAGCAAGTTCACGATTTTGACAATCTTTTTGACACCATTGAAGACGATGTTTTGCATTTGAAAGTTCGTTTAACATTCGTTCATTTTCAACTTTTAAAGACTCTATCTGATGCACATTATCAGTATTCTCAACAATTTCAACAGAATCAACAGTACAAATAACATCTTCCAAGAGTCGATCAACATCTTTTCGTAACATTTTCTTTTTACGTTTAGTATTATAAATAGATGTTTCGCTTTTCTGAAAACGACTTTCATTAATCCAAGTTCCTTATGAAATTCCCTTTCCCAATACAATGCACAATTTTTCAAAATTTTAACATGGGGTAAAATTCTTTTCTGAAAAATATCTCTTTGTTCTCGCACCTGAGGCGATTGAAAATGTTCAACTTTTATTTCAGAATTAAATTCAATCTCACGTTCTAAAAGTTTGAGGTCAGAAGTGAAAATGTCAAAATATCTAAGAATTTGACGATTTTCTAGTTTTGATTTTACTTCACTGAGTGAAGGTAAAGGACCATAAAGTTGTGCATAATTTGGTTGGGGAGCAACATTAGAAGACTCAGACGTTTTTGTGATAATCCTGGGTGTGTTAGAAGAATCCTGTGTTGTGACGAAAGTGACCGCTTCTGAATAGTTAAATGGTTTGTTATAAACAACATTTTCTAATTTCGATCGACTCTCGTCTTCTGCATCTAATTCCTCTTGACGATGATATTCCACAACACTCATAACAATCATCAATTTTATATTCTCACTGACCGAAACTTCAAGATTTGGTTTGAATGCTTTGGTTGAAAGCTGTGGTTTGTAATCAGCAAGATTCGGTCCATATCCATTTGGATTGGGTTTTAAAGTAAACTTTTGAATAGTTGTGATTGACTCACCATGTTTGTAAACAACATTTCGAAACTCTTTGAGTTTGTTTTGTAAGCCGACAATTTCTTCAAGATGGTCATCTATTCATTTCGTTGAATGCTTTTTGTACGCAGAGAACTGTTTTTGACAAGTTAACAACTCAGCCTTGGCTTTTTGAGTTTCCAAAGTA
This sequence comes from Chrysanthemum makinoi, assembly GCA_910596185.1. Lineage (NCBI taxonomy): Eukaryota > Viridiplantae > Streptophyta > Magnoliopsida > Asterales > Asteraceae > Chrysanthemum > Chrysanthemum makinoi. Next base: position 193,931,773 of record OU343219.1, on the reverse strand, counting down.
AGAGCGTTAAGTTGTTTTTTATGTTCATGTTTCAGTTGTTCTATTTGAGACAACAAAGCATTCTTCGATGCGACTAGATCACGAATCTGTCGTTCTAAAGATTTTTCGTTTTGATGTGATTTAGCAAAAGCGGCTTCAAAACCTTTTCACGGTTTTCTTGAGTTTTGAAAAAATTGAGTTGCCGTTTTAAGCATTCAATATCCCTGGTTAACAGTGCATTTTTATTGTGTAGTTGCTGATTTAATGAATGACATTCAACCATTTGGGATAGATAATCTTTTATTAAGAGATCAACATCCGACTAGGCAAGTTCAGCAGATTCAACGTGAGTCACTACATGATCACTATTCAGATCCTCAAGTATAACCACGGAGTCAATTTGAGTATCAAAGGTAACCATAAGATCATCTTGATCGTCAAATGTAACTACGGGTCTAGTTGAGATTCGCCGAATGAGATGTGGATGATTCATTTTGAACATTCTGAGCCTCGCCGGATTCAGATGTTGGCGGAGATATTAGATCAGAGATGAATATGGTTTGTTCGGTACCTGAGACAAGCCATCAGTGTCATACACTGGGCCTGTGTCACTCATTTGTAGTTCGTGCATATTAGCCATCAACATAACTGCTGCATTGGCCTGCAAGTCCTCCATATCATCATCTCGAAGTCTGATCTGCCATAAAGCTATGTTCTTTGTCTGTGAGAGTTTCACCAGCTTCATCCTTAAGAGCCAAAAATAAAGCCTCCTTGTGATAAGCACTGCCTCTAGTCCTCGGCTTTGGGCATGCATTAGCCAAGTGTCCCTTCTCATTACAGTTGTAGCAGCGAAGACCATTTATCCCATTCTCGAGCATTACCCCTGTTCAACCACTTGAGTTCTCTGTTGTGGAGCACCCATGTTATTCCTACCCATAGCATTAAACCCTTGACCACCGCCCATCCGACGACCATAACCACGATTCTGAACTTCAACTCGTCCATTGTTCACAAATACCGATTCCTTGTGTTTGATAAGGAACGAATGCGATTGTTGGATTTGTTTGTATAACGGCCAAAAGCTTTAGCCATCATAACAAATCCTTGTTGTAATGCATCGAAAGCATCTGAGTCCTCATTAGCTTCACTGTAAAGTGCTTGATCATTGTTGTTGTTGTATGGAACCAATTGAGTTTTTTGCTGTGACGGATCATATGGTGTGATTGTGGCAGTTGGTTGCGGAGCTGGTTGAGGAGGATAACTAGTTTGAGCCCACAAAGCAAGTTGTTGATTATCCGGAAGTGAAGGTGAAGTAGTTTGGCCACGGATAACCCTTTCCTTATCAACTTCTTTTTGATGAGGCTTTAAATAGTCGTACAACAATCCGTATGAAGCATGATGAAGATTCTTTGCTTGACGGAGGAAAATGACATACTTCTCCCAATCAGGACCAAGACTACTTTGGAACTTTGTATTGACTGCAATTCTTGGCACGATGATGTTGTGTTTATCCAAATCATTAATGATGTCTGAGAATTGATGATGATAAGACTCTAGTGTCTCTCCAGGTTCAATCATGAAGTGTTCATAAGCCAAGTAAATTTTGGATTCCATATCCTCTTGATTGAGTGCAGTGCCTTCCATGAGAAGATGAATATGTTCCTACATTGCTTTTGCGGTCTTTTGAGCATCAACACTTTGAAGAATTGGGTTTGGTAATCCTAAAAGGATATATTGCATTGCTAGCTCATCAGCTTCGTAGTGTAGAAGTTCATCACCGAAAGGTCAAGAATAGTTGCAATGTTTGTGAGATCATCTCTTGGTGGAACAGCATTTGGATCTCCGGGTGTAACGACAATAGGCATCTGGAATGGACCTTCCAAGATAACCTTCTTTAAGAACTTTGCATGTGGCTTCTTTAGATCACAAAACCTAAAGAACCTAATCACCCATTGATCGTAGTTTCCGAGAGTGAGCATTGGAGGTCTATCAAGTGATCCTGCCTCATGAATTGATTGTTGGCTACTTAAAGCTTCACACATCTTTGCAAACCAAGTCCGTTCCTTCATAGTATTCTCTGATGGATGTTGATTGTAAACGTTTGTGTAAGGTTGTACTTGAAGACTAGGTGGTGGTTGAACCAATTGAGGTGGAGTTGCTCCTTGTTGTGGATAATGTTGTTGATTAAATTGTTGTTGATAAATTTGTTGTTGTTGATTGAATTGTTGATGTTGTGGACTAAGTTGTTGTTGTTGTTGATTGTACGTGTAAGGAAAGTAGTTAGAGTATGGAGGTTGAGACATGTTGAAAACTTGTGTTGTTAAATGGATCTTTGTAGTCGAATGAAACGTTGTTGATGAAGTATCCTTAGGCGTAGAAAAACCAAGTTTAGGCAAAGCAACACTTAGGCGTAAAAACACCAAACTTACGCGTAAAAGCAATAGTTACGCGTAGGATTAGCTTACGCATAAGAATTGAGAAACACTAAGATTATGCGCAAACAGAAAGTTAGGCGTAGAAAACTTAGGCGTAGGATTAGCTTATGCGTAAGACAGAGCTTAGGCGTAAGAAAAATCTTATGCGGAAAGAGTTCTACGCATAAGTTTGAGCTTATGCATAAGATTAGGGTTTTGCCCAAAAAATCTTTTACACTATCACAGTGTAAAGGATATCCAAAGTCAAAGTGTTTTCAGACTTATCCAAGCAAGAAAACACTAAGTAAACCACGAGAACTGAAGATCGATCCAAGGAAAAATTATGCGTAACTTTAGGGTTTAGTTATGCGTAAAATTTAACCAAAATTTATTTTTAGCCCAAAGTGTTTCTAAACCAGATTTTTGAGATGAAACAGCTTCAATATCACCAAAATAACACAAAAGTGTGAAACTTGATGATCCAAAACTTAAAAACACCTTATGCGTAGAAAGGGTCCTACGTATAAAACCAAGTTTAAAATCAATGAAATACACGTAAAGTTCGAAACGTTTTGCCAAAAACAGATATTTTAACACCTAAAAACGTTGAAAGTACAAGAATCTTGGATTGAAAAGTGTAAAAAATGAGTTTTTAAGCGTGACAAAGTTTGAAACCGTATGTTACGCGTAAGACCAAAACACCCTTCAAAAACAAAACCTTTTCACCCAACTATTTGGCGATTGATACCACTGTTAGGTTCCCATATTTGTAACACAAGCCTCAATATGTAAGAAAGAAAGATGAGATGATCGGTTGAACAATAACAAACACACACGTATAAGAGTATAGAAAACTTATGCGTAAAGGTGAATGAGAATTGAACAACCAACCCTCAAGTGAGGGTTTACAAGAGTATTTATAGGAGGGAACTAGGGCAACACTCCAAGTTCCCATCCTTTGCTTATTGGGCTTGGCCTAGGCTTATGGGCCTTCTTCAGAAGCCTAAGCTTAATAACAAACATAAAGGTCTAATTAAGCTAACTATTACATATTAATTACTAACACTTTAATTCTAGTTTAGGAGTGATTCCAACAAGCTCGTAGACGTGTCGTTATTTATGTTATTTAGTAGTTAATTAGTTAGTTTGTAGCTTAGTTTAGATTAGTGCAACACCGTGGAGGAAGGACGGGTCTTTAACCACTGTATGCCTGATCCACAGTCCATCAGGAGGACGTATTCATTGTAACTATAAATACCCCTTCCATCCTTGAAAGGGGTGGTGCTTCTCATAATCTAACCTTTACATTTTGTGCTACAAGTCTCTACCAAGAACACCCTCTCTTATCTTTCTCTCTCTAAATGGCTAACATGTATTTCCATCATCCAAGACCACCCGAATCATCAACATAATAATATTTATGATCCTACACTTAATTTATGAGTCTTGTAGCTAGACTCGAAGTCGTGCCCCTACGTTTTTCTCCTCTTAGAAGCCCATTCAATTATCTTAATTCTGTTCTCATCACGAATATATTCAGGGCCCAACTCTAGACAAGCAGTATAGTGAATCTTGTCTTCCCAATCAACTTCAAAGGCCGGAATGTTGTCTACATCTAGATCATCAATACCCTCAAACTTCTTATTTTTGTAGGGCATTATATACTTAACACATTCGGTCCCATTTGAGAAATTGACTATTCCTTCCTCTTGAACATAAACCATCTTAGATTCCTCAATAAATGGTCTCCCAAGTATCACATCTCCTAAAACTCCATCAATAATGCCCTTAATATTTTCTAGGATCATGAAATCACACCTATATGTGAAGTTTCCTACGAAGACATGTAATCCTTTAACCCTCCCAACATAGTTACTTACCTTCCTAGGGAAAAAGGGATCCCTCATAGGTCCTAAATTTTCACTCATGATCCAATTATAGTAAAGCCTAGACATTATGTTCATAGGTGCTTTATCATCTGTATAAGTGTGATCCCTATATAAGTACCCAATCATGCACGGTATTTTGATATTTTTAGGGTCACCACTTTTTATGCATGGTTCGAAAGGCGGTCGCGGGAAGTTAACTACATTATAGTGATAAGCAGTTTCCTTCCCATTAGGGTATGAATCGAAATACTCCCTAAGTTTCTCCTCCTCCTTACTTCCATCCATAATTTCCAAAACCTTATAATCTCCTTCCACGATTTCATCTTCCGAATCACTTGAGGTTGAATCACTATCTAAGGTACTAGTGGATTCCCCAAGGGCTTTCTCAAGTGCGCTTTCAATTATCCTATTTAGTTTCTTAAGTTCTCCAATTTCACTAACAATGCGAGCTCGGAGTTGGTTGGCAAAAGTTGGATCGAGTGGTGGGTATTTGTTTGATGGGGAATTTGTTTGGGTGGTTATCACCTTCCATGATGAAAAGTGATGGGTTTTACGAACAAAGGTAACGAAGAAGGGGGATAGACTACGAGGAAGCTAAAAATGGGAAAAAGCTTACTTGATAGGAATCAAGCAAGGAAACCTAAACGAGGTGAACTCCTAACTAGCTATTCTATTCCCCGGCAGCGGCGCCAAAAACTTGATACGCTTACACAGCGCGTTTGGGGTCAAAGGAACTTCCTTTTCGTTGAACAAGTTTTATAACACCCTAGGCAGTGAACCTAATCGTTGTAGTGTAGTATTAGGGTAAGCCACGGGTATTGATATCGTTCTCTAGGGGAATAGGAATGCTAGTGAGAAATTAATACGCTAAGGTTGGGGCTGAGGAAGATTATTTTTTGCTTTTTTATGTTTTTTTTAGGAAATGGAAAAGTACGAATCTTGGGGTTTGGATTTGGGGGTTGGAATTTCTACCGATTACTCTACTATTATCTAATCTAATTAACTAAGCTAGGGGTAGTCTATGTCTATTGTTGTGTGCTCGTATGATGATTTAAAAATGTGTTTACTTAGGTTTTATTACTCCCTAGTTATCTCCTATTGATGGTTGAATTGTCACGTCATTATTCTTAATCGCGTTGTGTGTCTAAGGTAGTAGGGTATGCGTTAATCCCTAACTCTTTGAAGCTACCAAATGTTAATGACTACAAAATCTCTAGGATTCATAAACTTAACACTAAGGTACTCTTTGGATGTTTTGCCTACGATTCCACTAGTGACTATAAGCTAAGGTTCACAAAGATTAATCAAGCATTAATGACACAACGAATGACCTATCGCAATACTAGATCAATAACAATTAAGATAAGAGACAACCAATCAATATTCAATAACTAAGTTTCATATTACCTAAGCAAACACACAAATAAATTAGCCGGACATGGAAAACATGCAAGCATACACACAATCAATTGAAGGCATAATTGAATTAATGAAGTAAAACACTTATCTTGATGTAAGATAGGGTATGGAACCCTAAAATACTGTACAAGACAGCCTTGGTTCGGTTTAGGTTTTTACTCCACAAAACTACACACTGAAAACTGAAAAATTCGATTTCTATATATAATGTTACAATCGCGACGGTGTCACTCTTTAATTGTGACGCCGTCGGGTCGCCGTCATTAGGATTTCGTCTTGGCCACGTTAGCATTGTGAGGGCGTCACCTTATGCCTGTGACGCCGTCGCCTTCAGTCTCTGACGCCGTTTGGATCAAATCTAGGCCGTCTGAGCTGCGACGCCCTACTCTTTTAAAACTTGATGCCGTCACTTGATAATTAGCAATTTGGCTACTGGACCGTCACAAAACATCCACGACGGCATCGCCATTTTGGCAGTGACGCCGTCCCCTTCAGTTCCAGCAGCTTGAGTGTCTCGATTCTTGACTTTGGCCATTTTCTTCGTATATTCGCGCCTTTTCGCCCGAATAAGTGTCATTCCAGCAATTTGCCTTCAAGAGACCTAAAAAGTAAAAAGGAACGAAATTAAGTAATAACGGATACAAAAGTGATCAATTAAGGGCTTAAATGACCGCTCAAAAGTGTACCTTTTAAATCCTTATCAGTCGTCAGATGAATAGTGGTCAAGGGTTTAACGTTAATGGAAGGAATAACATGGGTGCTCCACAACAACGGGGTTCAAGTGGTTGATCAGGGAAATGCTCAGACTGGGGTTAATGGTCTCCGATGCTATAACTGCAATGAGAAGGGTCATATGGTTAATTCATGTCCTAAGCCGAGAACAAGAGGCAACGCTTATCACAAAGAGGCTTTACTCTTTTCTCTCAAGGATGAAGCTGGTGGAACACTTACCAACAAGGAACAGAGCTTCATGGCTAATGCAGATTCTGATGATGACATGGAGGACTTGCAGGCTAATGCAGCTGTGATGTTAATGGCAAACATACAAGAGCTCCACATGAGTGACACAGGCCCAGTGTATGACACTGATGGCTTGTCTCAGGTACCGGATCAAACTATACTCATTAAAGATCTGATATCTTCGCCAACATCTGCATCCGACGAGACTCAGAGTGTTCAACATGAATCCTCCACATCTCATTCCGACGATAATTAAATGGATCCCGTAGTTATATTTGACGATCAAGATGACCTTATGGTTAATATTGATAATCAAGTTGACTCCGTTGTCATATTTTAGGATCTAAATAGTGATTTTGTTGAGACTCAAGTTGAACAAGATGAACCTTTGTCTAATCCAGATCTTGAGCTCATGACCAACTTAATTCAGACCACCCGATCTCAACTGGAAAAGTGCAATGAGATCAATAAGAAACTGCAAGATAAAATTGCACTGTTGAATAAGGATAATGAATGCTATAAGTTCCAACTCAACATTTTTGAAACCAAAGAGAAACGTGAAAAAGGTTTTGAAGTCGCTTTTGCAAAATCCTACCAAAATGAAAAATATTTGGAAAAACGGATATGTGATCTAGTTGCCTCCAAGAATGCATTGTTTTCTCAAATAGAACAATTAAAATACGATCATAAACAACAACTTAACACTCTTACTTCGGAAACTCAAAAAGCCAAGTCTGAGTTGTTAACTTGTCAAAAACAGTTTTGTGAGTTCAAAAAGCATTCGAAGAAAAAAATTGATGACTATCTTGATGAAATTGTCGACTTACAACACAAAATCAAATAATTTCGAAATGTTGTTTACAAACATGGTGAGTCAATCACAACCATTCAAAAGTTTACTTTTAAACCAAATCCTAATGGATATGGACCAAATCTTGCTGATTACAAACCACGTTTCTCACATAGAGCATTCAAACCAAATCCTCAAGTTTACAGTGCAGAACATAGAATTGATGATTCCATTATGAGTGTTGTTGAATATAATCGAATTGAGGAATTAGATGCAGAAGACGAGAGTCGGTTAAAAATGGAAAATGTTGTTTATAACAAACCATTTAACTATTCCAAAGCCATAACTTTCGTCACACAACAGGACACTTCTAACACACCTTAGGTTATCACACCTACTCCTGTGTCCTCCTCTCATGATGGTCCCCACTCCAATGTTGCACAAATTAATGGTCCTTTACCTTCTTTTAGTGAAATAAATCCATTAGCTGAACGATGTCAAGTTCTAAAATATTTTGACACTTTTATGTCTGACATCAAACTTTTGGAACAGGCAATTGAAGTTAATTCTGAAATAAAAGCTGAACATTTTCAATCGCCTTTTGCGCGACAAAAAAGGGATATTTTTCAGAATGGGCTTTTACCACATGTCCGAAATCTAAAAATGTGTGCAATTTATTGGGAACGGGAACTTCAGAAAGAGATTGGACTCATGAAAACAGTTTTTGAGAAAACCAAAACATCGATTTCAAATACTAAACGTAAAAAGAAAATGTTGAGAAATCATGTTGACCGACTCTTGGAAGATGTCATATGTGCTGATACCATAAATGTTGTGCTATTACATTCTGTTGCATATGCATTTGATTATATTGCTGTTGATTCTGTTGATAACGTTGAGAATACCGATAATGTGTCACAAATCGAGTCTTTCAAAATTGAAAATGAGCGATTGTTAACTGAGCTTTCAAATGCAAAACTTCGTCTTCAATGGTGTCAAAAAGATTGTCAAAATCGAGAACCTGCTTTGCAAAACAAAATCAAGCAGTTGCGTTCAAAATCTTTTGATCCAAAAATAGAACAACTGAATGATGAAAACGTGCCTTTAAAATGTCAAATTTCAAAATATGAACAAGAAATTGCCAAAGTCAAAACAAAATATGGTGTCATATTTGATTTGCTCAAAAAGACTCGTGCTAAAGCGTCAAAAGATGTTGATGATCATCTTGCATATACCAAAGAAGTTTTACGAAACTATGGAAACACTCGCTCTAAAAATCAAGATTTGTTACACACTATCCATGACTTGAAAGCGGAGTTGGTAAAACTTATGCAAGATAAGATTAGTAACACACATGTACTTGCCCATGGATTGCTTAAAATTGACACTAGAACACCTAATGACACACCACAAGATACTAATGTGCTTCCTTCCACTGAGACAAGAATAGTTGCCTCTATTTCCAACGTTAGCACTTCATAGCTTAAGAGCAAAACCAGGAAGAATAGGAAGTTGCAACGTAAGAGAAGAACAATAAAGACCTCTGAAGTAGAAGAACACCTTAGGACTTTGAATAAAACTCATGTTGCACCCACTTTAGACATTGCGTTAGACAAATGTAATAGCCAAAGTGATGTAACGAATGCTGAACCTTTAAGTACTTTGAATGTTATGTTTGAAGCATCTTGTGTTGGTTGTCATAAAAGCATGTTTTCTGGTTGTCATGATAAATGTGTTGCTAATGTTATCTTATCTCGTAAGCGTAACAATAGAAAATGGAATACCTCTAGTCACACTAATGCTTCTAAGTCTGTGCTAGGTAAACCGCCTACTAGTGTTTCTGCTATGATCATTGATGTACCCATAGAACCCACTTCACCTCCTAGGAAGAGAATATCACCTAGTGCGTTCACCAAGACCAAAGCTAAGACTAGTTGGACTTGGCAGAGATGGTTACAAAACATACCAGGATTTAAATGGATTCCTAAAATCATTAACATGTGTGTTTCAACTGTAACTGTAATGGAACCCTCTAACTCTTTGGGTTCCACCTCTACTTCTATTCCACCTGTGTCGTCTGTGTGTAACGCAGGTGGTACAGATCATCCTCTGGATTGTTGATAGCGGATGTTCCCGGCACATGACAGGCAATCCCAAACTGTTATCAAACTTTATCTCAAAGTTTATTGGCACTGTCAGGTTCGGGAATGATCACTTCGCAGCTATCATGGGCTACGAAGATTACATCAATGGGAACATCGAAATTAGCAGAGTTTATTATGTGGAAGGTCTCGGTCACAATCTCTTTTCAATCGGTCAATTTTGTGATGGAGATTTAGAAGTTGCTTTTAGGGAGAAAACTTGTTTCATTCGTGATCTACAAGGAAACGATCTTATGTTTGGCAACCGAACATCAAGCATTTACACAATATCAATGCAAGACATGATTGCTTCATCTCCCATCTGTCTACTTTCTAAGGCAACATCTACAGAATCTTGGTTGTGGCACCGTCGACTTTCACATTTAAACTTTCAAACCATAACCAATCTTGCACGTTATAAACTTGTTGAAGGACTCCCAAGATTTTGGTTTTCTAAAGATCATCTATGCTCAGCTTGTGAACAAGGGAAAAGCACTCGTGCTCACTTTCCTTCAAAGGTGGAACACAGCTCCCAGCATGTGCTTCATCTTCTTCACATGGATTTGTGTGGCCCGATGCGTGTGCAGACGATTAATGGTAAACGCTACATTCTTGTAATTGTCGATGACTACTCAAGATGGACTTGGGTTTATTTTCTTCGAAGTAAAGTTCAAGCTCCACAGATGATCATCACCTTTCTCACGAAAATTCAAGTTCAGCCTGAACACAATGACAAATCGAACATGAGGAACCTGAATTTGTGAATCAAACACTTCGTGAATATTATGAGAAAGTAGGAATTGAGCATCAAACATCAATTGCACGGACACCGAACAAAACAGAGTTGTTGAAAGACGAAACCGTGACGTTAGTGGAAGCCGCAAGAACGATGTTGATAAATGCAAAACTTCCAGATTACTTGTGGGTTGAAGCCGTGTCAACTGCATGCTACACTCAGAACCGTTCTATGATAACCAAACGTCACAACAAAACACCTTATGAGCTTATACATAACTGCAAACCGAATCTCAAACACTTTCATGTATTTGGCTCTCTCTGTTACCCGAATAATGATCGTGATGATTTTGGAAAGCTCAAGGCTAAAGCTGACATAGGAGTCTTCGTTGGATACTATGAAAATTTTAAAGGATATTGGTTCTGGAATCGTCGTACAAGGGAGATTATGGAAACGATTCATGAAAATTTCGATGAGCTTACAGAAATGGCTTCTGAGCAAAACAGCTTGGAACCCGGTCATAACTGTCTAAACTTCCCCCAAACCCCATCATCAGCGTAACCAAGCTTACAGCTTACTCGTCATCAAATGGAACAGCTATTTTCTCCTCTGTTTAGTGATGATATTGATCAACGTGCTACAGATGTATCAAATGTTTTCGCTGCTCAACCTGATAATAATCCAATACCTGATACACCTGCAACAACAACAACTGTTGAAGAAGCACCTCCAATTGATTCTACAACAACAGCTGAACAAACCGCATCCAATGACGCTGAACAAGCTGATGATCTTCTGAATCATGATGTACCTACACCCGCAAATTATGATACAAATGCGTTCTTCAATCCTTTCGCTAATGAAACTGCCACCTCTGATGTTGCGGAATCATCTACAAGACATTTGAATCCTCCCAATCTGCATAATGTATATCAACATCAACCCTCCACACATCGTTGAACTAAAGACCATCCTCTTGTGAACATTATTGGAAACCCGAATCAACCAGTCGTAACTAGACAATGCCTTCAGACTGACGGTGAACATTGCATTTATGCACTTACCGTTTGCCAATTTGAACCCAAAAACATTAAAGAAGCAATGACTTATGACAACTGGATTGAATCCATGCAAGAAGAACTTAATCAGTTTAAACGTCTTGAAGTATGGGAATTGGTTGAAAACCAACAGGGGTCTATGTTATTGGTCTGAAATGGATTTGGAAAACAAGTTGGATGTGAAGGTACGGTTATCGAAATAAGTCACGCCCTGGTGGCTAAGGGTTATAGACAAGAAGAGGGGATTGACTTGGAGGAATCATTCGCACCGGTTGCTAGACTTGAGGTCTGACGATTTTTCTTGCATTCGCGGCTCACATGAACATCACGGTACTATCGATGGATGTCAAAACCGCTTTTCGAATGGTAAATGAAGGAAACGCGGTATATGTTAGTCAGCCAAAAGGATTTGTTGATCCAGAGTTCCCTAATCACGTCTACAAACTGAACAAGGCTCTTTACGGTCTCAAACAAGCCCCTCGGGCGTGGTACGATGAGTTGTCATCCTTTCTCCTATCTCATAATTTTGTCAAAGGATCGGTCGACCAAACACTGTTTATACAATATCACGGGGAACACATTTTAATCCTTCAAATCTATGTGGATGACATCATTTTTGGGTCAACACATAAAAAGTACTCAAACATTTTTTCAAAACTTATGAAAACACATTTTGAAATGTCAATGATGGGTGAACTTACGTTCTTTCTAGGACTGCAAGTTCATCAATCACCCCGTGGTATTTTCCTAAGTCAGTCCAAATATGCTCTTGAAATTTTAAACAAACATGGAATGCAAAGTTGTGATACCTATGCCACACCAATGGCACATACCAAAAAACTGGACGCTGATTTGCATGGGAAATTGGTTGCCCCTACCAAATACCGAAGTATTATTAGGTCTCTCATGTATCTAACAACCAGTAGACCTGACATTGTATTTGTTGTATATCTTTGCTCTCGTTATCAGTCACGACCAACTGAAACTCACCTCTCTGAGGCTAAAAGCATCCTCCGATACATTAAGGGAACCATTAATTTGGGGATGGTTTTGAACTAATAGCTTTTTCAGACGCTGATCACGCAAGATTCTTAGATTCTCGGAAAAGTACTTCAGGTGGTTTGCAATTCCTTGGTGATAAATTGGTGTCATGGCAATCGAAGAAACAGGATTGTACATCGCTGTCTCAACCGAATCAGAATATGTAGCCATGTCAGCGTGTTGTGCTCAAGTCATTTGGATAAGAACACAACTCAAAAACTATGGTTACGTATTTGACATAATTCTGGTGTACTGCGACAATCGAAGTGCTATTGCGATCTCGTGCAACACCGTTCAACATTCGAAGTCCAAGCACATCGATCTTCGATATCATTTCATAAAGGAGCATGTGGAAAAGGGTACCGTTGAATTATATTTTGTGGGTACTGAACACCAACTGACAGATCTTCTCACCAAAGCCTTAGCTCCTGCTAGGTTTACTGAGCTGATCCACCGGATTGGCATGTGGTGTTTGACTCCAGAGGAACTGGATGAATTTTTAACACATTCTTAAAACCAGTCAAACACCAAAACCTCTTTTGTAAATAAATTTCACAAAAAAAAAAAAAAAATGATAAAATACAAAAATATTCTTCTATCTAAATTTCTTCAAACATTGCAAGTACAACTCTTCCATCAACACTTTGCTCTTTCAAACATTTCATTATTTTTCACAGACAAGCGTTGAGGGGGAGAATGTAAATATTTTTCAGTTTCATAAAACCTTGTACTTGCATGTTACCTAAATTGGTTGTATCTTTGATAATGGTGGATTCGTTTCTTGTTTTAAAACTCTCCTCGGACTCAAATTTGTAAAATTTCACTATTTCTAAAGTCGAGGGGGAGTGTCGTCAAGTTTCTTTCCAAAGATCACGTTTTGCTTAACCAAAATGGAGGTATGGGCTGTGGTTGAAAATGGTTGAGGTGGAGGGACTATTATTGTCAAAAGTTAAAACTCATTTTTATACAAAACACTCCACCTAATTTCGTCTACTCATTTATTACAAACATTAACTTTTCCAACCACTTCATCTACGCCTAAGATTGATTCTCCAATCCGTGCTTCAAACTTGAATTTTGTAAGTGTTAAACGCTTCATTGAATGATTACAAACATAGGTTTTAAATCTTATTCAAAACAAACGATTTGATTTTAAACTATAAGTGATTTTGGGTTCTACGCATAAGCGTATGAACAAGAAATCACTATGGGGTGTTTTTGATGAAATGGTTTGTATTAAAATGGTTAAAAACATGTCTAATAATCATTTCCATCAAGATTTTCAACCCATAAAAAGTTTTTGATCATTTTCGTGGTTTAGGGTTTATACGTGGATTTGGGTACTTTCATATGTGAGTGTTTGAGGTTAATTAGATGCTTGGGTTAGGTTTGTTACATGTTTAATTAACCAAATGCACCTTTGAATCAAACCCAGAAACATCAAATTTGTGAAATTAGACTTTAGGGTTTATGAACTCGTAGGTTTGGGTATTTTTGATTCATGATTCATTTGATGTTAAAACTTGTTGAAAACATCTCTTCTTGCTTCTAAGACTTCCCAGAAATCATTTGGTGGATTTTCCATGGCTAGATTGTTTACACGTAGGTTTTGAATGTTTAGGGTTTATGTTTACGCATAACGTTATTCTACGCGTAACTGGAATTGACTTGTGATACCATGTGATGTTGAAAGTGATTGAATAACTTGTTAATAGGAGTGTTATGATTGATCTATTTCAGGTTTTTACGCATACCAATTCAGAATCAAGGTTAAAATGGACTTTACGCTTAAGGATCACCTTATGCGTAGACGTTACGCATAAGAGCAATCTTACGCGTAACTTATACGCATAAGGTTCTACAATGGGACTACGCGTATCCTATGAAGGATATGCGTAAACTTGGAATTCTACGCCTAAGGCTTACTCTTATGAGTAAACCTTATGCGTAAGACCCTAACCTAAGCTTATGCGTAAGCCTTATGCTAAGAGTCTATTCCTACGCGTAAGATTTCTTACGCCTATGAGTGACTCCTACGCATAAGCTTACCCTGTTTACGTATAAGCTTGCAAACCTACGCTTAAGCCAAATTGTATCTAAATTTTTGAAATGTTACGCGTATAAACTTGTTATAAGTCACTCATAATGTCACAAAACCAAAACGTCACTAATAAGCTACAAAAGTTAATACGTTGTGTGATTAAGTAAACTTTGGACATTAACATTCAAAATTAACATACTCACGTTACTTATCACGTCAACTTTGGACTATTGGACAATATGTGACTTTGGACTCGTAACATTCATTAACATAACAATTCAATAATTGGACAATAAAATCAACTTTTGATTAACGTAATGTCTTTCGATATGTTGGTTCTCTTGTCTCAATACCTTTCAGATCACGAAATGGACGTCATAATGGAAAATGTCAATGCACCAAATGAGCTCACAATGAATGATATCTTCCCAACTGATTACAGCAAGACGATAGGAAAGAACAACCTCAAGGTCGATTTTGAGAACTTCACGTGCTCATAGTCTTCATGCAGGATTGTTGTGGATATTCTCAAGACTCATCCCTACAACAACATGCTTACGAACTCTGCAACTGTGCCATAAATCTACATTCATCAATTTTGGCACACAATGAAAAAGGTGGATGGTCAAGACGCCATCACCATGACCCTCAATGATAAGGAAGTCACCATTACTGTTGCAGATCTTCGGTCAATTCTTCTTCTACCTGCTATTGAGGCTGTTGACTATGTGGCAACTCCAAGTGAAGAGGCTACCATTCAATTCATGATCGACATTGGACATGATGAAGTTGCCGGGGTCATCACCAGACATTCCTCTGTGGATCTAAAGAATATTCCTCAACCTTGGAGAACACTGTATATTATGATCGCCAAGTCTGTGTCTGGAAGAGACAGCGGTCACGAGCATCCCAAACTTATGCATCTGCAAACCTTCTGGGGCATGGTCAACAAGCAGCACATCGACTTTGCTAGTCTGATATGGGAAGACATGATGTCCCATCTCAAGAAGCCAGAGACAAAAGTTCCTTTTATCAGATAAACCAAGCTGTTGATCCAAAATATTCTCGGGAAACATCAGGACATTCCCTTGAGACTTAACGACCCCAACAATCACTCTGTGTTGTATGAGCCCACATTAAACATTGTCAGATTCAAAGACTAATCAACAAAGAAGCAAGGTGCAGTGCTACTGGATTGCCTTCTCACCGATGATATCAAAAGTCTACCATCGTATCGTCGATACCTTAAAGTTGTAAGCAAAGGAAAATTAGGGTTTATGGATGAAAAGACTTCTGCTACTCCTACCAGGAAGACACGAAGGTTTGGCAGTGCTGGAAGAGTTGAAAGCACTGGAAGTGCCCTCAAATATCCTAAGAGGCATCCAAGCCTCAAAAGAAAAGTCCCATCTAAGGGTGGTAGTCCTGATCCTAAACCGGCACTCAAACTAGAGGACGAAGACTCTAAGGATACTGAGTCTGAAGAGTTGGTTCGCTATTCCGAAACTGCAACTGATGAAACAACCTCACTGAGGTCAGATGACAAACCACCCAGTACCAAATCAGACAAAGGGAAGACTCCAGTCGCTGAAGAAGAGGAAGAAAGTTCTGATGACGAACCAAAGGATGAGGAGAGAGCTTACCATAAGACTCTTAAGCAGCTCAGGTTGCAGCATATTGCTACTGAATTCAACATTCAACAAACCAGAGGCCCTAGAGGTTCCAGTGGTGGTGCACTAACCACACCAGTTCTTGATACGGTTAATCAACCCATTAAGGGAACTGGTACCACTACTAAGGAATCAACAGAGCAACATCAACAAGAGTCCGAAATCAAGCTCGAATTTGAAGATGAAGAGGAACAAGATAAGAATGAGAAGATAACAGATGAAGACGTGGAAGAAGCAGCGAGGGAAAAGGCTGAAGAAGAAGCTCGGGCTAAAGCTGAAGAAGAAAGGATTCGAATTGAGGCTGACAGTTTCATTCAAGACAATCCTGAACATAACCCTGAAGAAACTTCTGAGCCACCTAAAGACCCAGAGCCATCTCATGACTCATCTTCATCAGATTCATCATCTCATTCATCACCACCACCATCCAAAGATGCTACCACCAGATCTTTATACAGATCGATCAAGAAACCCACTGACACTTGGGCATTACGTGCCAAAACCAAGATTGTTAAGGCTTTCAGGCTAGCAAGGAAACGAAATGTGGTTAACAAGAAGTTGAATCAGCTAGCTGACAGGGTTAACTTACTTGGTGATTTGACGAATGAGTTCTTGGAGGAAAGAGACCAGATCCAGCAATTCCTCAACCGAGATATTCAGGGTGAAATGGACAAGACGATTAAGGACTACACTCATAAGTTCCTTCTCGACACCGTCCCTGGAGTCACAAAATAAATGTTCGCAAGACAACTCTACCCATATCTGATGTGATTGGTCAAGCAAACAATTTCAACTACACCAGCAATGATGCAAATCCGACCAGTTCCACCTCATGTTGTCACTGAAGCTGATTTGATTTCAAAACTGATTATGCAGATGTCTTCCCGATCTGGAACTTTCACTTCTGATGATTCAAAATTTTTTGAGGCATTGCTTGCATATTAACTAAAGCAAACTTGCAAGGAAGGAGCTGGTCAAGATAAACGACCAAGAGACGATGATGATGCGGACAAGGATTCAGATCCTAAACGTCAGAAGAAAACAAGTGAATCCTCATCTATGCCTCCACCACCCCAAGGACCACCACCACCACAAGCTCTTCTCAACGACCTCCTGCTAGTGATAAACCTCAGGACTCTAAGTCTCCACCACCATCGGAGAAAACTGGTGATCATTTCCAATACACCGGTGGTGATGACGAAGAGATTCCTGAGCCCCAACAACCGCCCTCATCAACACCATTAACCAAGCAACAATCACCATCATCCTCCAAGCCAAAGAATAAAAAGTCTACCTCAGTCGTATCATGGTTGGATGAAGATGACACTGATGAATACGAATGGTTTTCCAAGCTTGTTGATGCCACCCCTGGATTACCGGAAGGCCAAGAACCGGTAGATGGTCGAACCATGGAGCACGTCAAGATAATTCAAGATAAGTTCAAAGTGAAAAAGATGACGAAAGGGGAGTTACGCCGAATCAAGAACGATGCGTTTCAACTGCTCAAGGACAGCTCCGATAGTGCTATTGAAGTCGAATATCATCTAGACAACATCACAAGAGCTATGTCCAACAACATTGATTGGCTCAACCCTGAATCCAACATCGACTTCACAAGACAAGATAAGACTCCATACTACACTGACTAGACCAAGCCACTACCAACCATTGGTCGACCTAATCAACCAAGGATTCCCTACCAATACTTCTTCAATAATGACCTGGAATTTCTTCAACATGGTAGCGATGTATGCAAGAAGTACACTACGTCACTCACCTTTAACATCCCGGCAGCTGTCTTATCCAACAATTTTGCCATAGAGGAAGAAGCCACAATAATATTTGCTGAAAATGTGGTGAAGTATGATCTCGATGCACAATATGGCATTCATCATTGGCCTGCAAGAAGAAGACTATACTACATAAGCTGCCAAGTTCAGAAATCAAACAAAAAGGTGTTCAGTGACAAACGGATCGTTGCTATCATGAATGTCAGTCTGGCTACAATGTGGGGTTACTCATTCCTGGAGGAAATCAAAGTCAAACGCCAAGACGAGCAAGAATATGATTTTACTGAAGCTGATTTTTCGAGATTGTCACTCAACGACATTGAAGACATGTATCTGGCTAAGGTACAAGGTAGGATGAGACATTTCTCCACAAACATCCAGCTCCAGTACATCACGTCTTTGTTGATATTCATCAAAAGCAAAGTGATCCAGGAACATGTTGAAGATCTTCAACTTGCCGTGGAATCATACCAGAAACAAGTCAATCTCACTAAACCGTTGCTACACTTTCCCGACATCAACCGACTCTCTCAGTACACCATTATGAAGATACCAACGTTTGGAGTTGTTTACCGCAGTGAACTTCACCACAACTGTTTCATGGCGTACAATGAGCTTCACAAGTTTTGTGATCACACTCTGAAGAAGGTTCGTGATGGGTTAGCGTATCGGTTGAAGGAGATTCATGAAGGCATTGGGTCGAAGAAGCGGTGGAATTATAAAGACAGGATGGATGTTAAGAAAATTATCAAGAAGATAGATGAAAGGTTGTTTAATCGGGGATCAGATGTGGAGGCTAGAGAGCTTAGTGGGTGGAAGAGAGAGTTTCCCTCTTACGGGTTATCAACGTCAAGAGAGAACTCCCGGTCTTATTGACAAATTGCCTGGTACTCCTTAAATTATTTCTTTGATTGATATTTGGATGTTATGATTAGAAATTTGACAATGGATTGTGCACACACAACAGTGTAGAACCCGTACTTGTAATAAAAGGACCCTATGGTACGCATCAGTGCCACAATCCTTATAAAAGGAGCGAAAGCTTCTTACTTTTGAGTAAAACTTATCAAAACTTTCATTTTTCAAAGTTTTGCTCAAAAGAACAAGTACTCCCCCTTATGTTTTTTCAAAACCTCAAAAGTTAATATTACTTGTTGAGGGGAGTATTTTCTTACAAATATTTGTTCACAATACGTTCTTCGTGGAAATCTTCCCACAAAACTCGAAATGGTCATATTCGATATCAAATTTTCATCAAAAATAACATTTATATGCCATTTTTGAGGGGGAGAAAAATTGTGTGATACAAATATGTTGTAAATATGATTGAATCTTAGCGTGCTAAGACTTAACCCATGAATTGACGAGATCTGAACTGTCATACATCGAAAAGATTTTTCTACCAAGACTTATCATAGTAGATCGTACCTTTTTCGAGAAACTCCTGATAAACATGAACCTTGACGGGTTAGACAACCTTTCGAGGTTTGTCCACATCTTCAAGGTAGTTATTAGAGCTAGTTGTCACCTAAAAGCTGACAATGTATCTCTTTAACTATACAACGTAACCGTGTCTCGCGGGGAATTGTCTATCTTGAGTCTATCAATTCAAAAGTGCGAGCTCTACCCTCACTGTTCAGCTTTCTGTCAAAACTCTTGAGCACATGTGGAGGGGGAGTATTTCTGAAAATACAAAACTCTCAAAGTGTTACAAAATGTTTTCAATCATAAACACTTTGAGAGATTTTCGAGAAAATGGTTTTATGGCAACTTAGGATAGTCATGGAGTTATAAGGTGATTAAGGTTAGGAATAACTGTCCTATCCACAAAAAAAGGTGTAGATTGGCGGGAACACCCTGACCCTGGGTGCCTTTTGGCACCAGCCATTGTCCACCCCACAAGGAATAGCTCCGGGCAACTCTCCTGGCCTAGTGAGGGTAAAGCTCGGAGGGATCTACCCAAGGACACCACCAATAGTTAGAATTTAGAAGTCCTTAGGTATGATTATAAAAAGGAAAAAATGAGAATCGGAGAAAGAAGGAGTTGAAGAATTAAAAACAAAAGTAATGAAAAGGGTGAAAAGAAATAGCCCTCCAAATTATTCAACTTAGGGCAGATACCGGGTTCAATACATATGCTATTGGTTGTCACTAGATGACACCGGTATTGAAGATTAAAGTCGTCATGGACCCAGTGACGCATGCACTAAACCTTCTTAACCACTCAAGTTTCTCTCAACAGAAGCTTGTTTTATTCACACAGGGAACCCTACATAAACTATCGGCTTTCTCTTAGAGATTGCTGGTATTGAAGAAGGAGACCCTCTCCCTAGTATCCGCTCAGGAAAACCAAAGCGCACTATTGAGTCTAGAGCCACGAGATTCATTAAAATATCTCTTAGGAACACTTGACATTTCATCACTTGTCGTTCAACATTAAGGACGCAAGTGATACAATTCTAGAGTCCTACACAGATCTTAGCAATCTGTCGAGAACATTTATGAGAGGTTCACAATTGTGATCCTCAGTGATTGAATGGAAACTCCTGCCAAGGTCAACATCAAACAACCCTGACAGCAGGTCGCTTCGGTAACTCCTCGTGGGTTACGCTTAGTGTTGTCTCAAACGGTCTACAGTCGTGAGGTGATGCTTCGGTGTATCTCATTGACTCACCTGAACTGTAGGTGTACTTCGGTACATCGTGTTATCCTACTTGAGGGACTCCAGTTCAGGAACAACTATTGCTAGAATTAGAGATGTGTTTTCACACTATGCTGTTAAAACGCTCGAAGTTCGAACTTGTAAGTGCTGAAAATCCCGCCAAGGAGATTCCTTTCAAGAATCGAGTCCTGAAGATGTGGATCATTACTTGAACTTGTTCAATGTAATGCCAACTGTCCCTTATGGGATTCGGACGGCTGATTCGCCCGACCAAGGTGAATGGAATCAAGACATTCATCAGAAGAACAATCGTAGCGGTCAATTCTCTAAGAAACGACCACAGTGATCGATTGGTGTTTATCACTAACTCATTCTTATGTTTTCTTCTTATGGATGCTCCTGGGAGATGATCGTGCTAATTCTCCTCATGCTCATACCAACAACAACACAATTTGAAGTTCTCTCGAAAGGCAACACAAAAGTCAGAATGATTCTTCTTCAAAGACAAAGAATCTAACAAATTTAAAGACTAAGAGAACTACATCAAAACTGAAATCCAACGTCAAAGAGCGTGTGATCATGTTGGAGAAGGATGTGGAGACACCTGAGCAATGAAGCGGACCTGATGCAGACAACAACAACATAACATCACCATATCTACAACAAAACAAAGAACAAAGATTACGAAGACGTCAAAGCTGAAAACTTCAAAAGAAACAAGATCCTCACACTGGGGAGATTGTTGGAATCAAGGCACTTCTTCTCACAAGAAAGAAGAATGTCAGAAGACGTCAAGGAAACTATTACATCAACACCAACAACTTTCCAAGATTGCTGGAATCATCTATTAATTACCAACACTTAGGGGGAGATTGTTGGAATCACTCCTAACTTGTATTTCAAGTGTTAGTAATTAGTTTGTAATAGGTTGCTTAAACTAGGATTTTATGTTTGTATTAATGGCAAGGCTTATGTAGAAAGCCCATAATCCTTGGCCCAAGCCTAATAAGGAAGGAAGGGACTAGACATGTTGCCCTAGTTCCCTTCCCTATATAAACAATTGTAAACCTTCCTTGGAAGGTTGATTGTTCATTTGCACTCATAATCCTACGCATAACCTTTCTTATCCATACGTGTATTTTGTGTGTGTTTGTTCAACCAATATATCTTCATCTTATTTCTTACATATTGATGCTTGTGTTATATTATGGTGACCTAACACTTATGAACAATGTTATGTGCATGATATAAGTTACGAATGTCATCCTCATCTGGTTTTCTTAAAAACTCCTTAACATATAGATGGATTATGCACATAGTAAAAAAATCTAGGAAATCGCGTGCACAGTGTTCACCTATTTGTAAATACTCATCTAATGCATCAGCTGATACCCCGTAAGCCAATTGGCGTAGGGCACATGTGCATTTCATAATCACACTAAAACTCATTACACCCCTACAATCTGGTCGGACTCTAAAGAAATCAAATGCTTGGGAAGAGGATGATGAGTTTCAATATATGTTTCAATACCTTGTACTATTTGTAAAAATAGTGTACAGCTCATAGGAAAGCGACGCTTAAAATTTTCATCCGTATATTTTGGGTTGTCACCAAAATAGTCATCAAGTAGACGTGCTTCAGCAACTTCACGTTCACGGGGGACGTATCGATGTTGGCTTGAAGGACCGGCTTCTTGTTCTTGCAACGATTGCTCTGCCTCAAACTCTTGAATAAATATTTCTAGGTCCGCTAACTCTTCAATGTCACTTTCACCGGAAAAAGATGATTCACTCATGTTTATATATGTAGATTTTATAGTGTGTAAAAGTGTGTTTATTTTGATTGAAACGGTTTAGTATTTATAAGTGGTATAAAGATTTTTTTTAAGGGGGGGGGGGGAACTATCCGTTATAAAACGGATAGTTTTTTATGTGTCAGGGATTCAAGCTCTTCGTGGTGACGATGAAGCAAACGACGGTGAGGGATGGCGAAGGGGGCGGTGTGGCGGCGAGCTGCCATGTAGGATTACGGCGAGCCATGGTTTCCCCACACCGGGTGCTCTTACCTACATAGATTAAGCTTACTGTTGCACACAATGCAAGAGGTGGTAATGTTGGATTATAAATTATGCATTATCAAAGGGTAGAACGACGAACAAACATCTCTAGTGATTTAGAAGAACGTTAAGGCTGTAACTTTGTAAGTAAGTATAATATCTTATAGCACAAGGTGTCGTGAAGAGGCTAACCTCTTCATTCGGGGCCCACGGGTTTCACATAATCATAACAAACCTCCACAACTAACCACAACTAACCCCCATCTCACTCACAACAAACCTCAACCTCTTCATTTGGGGGCCACCACTAAAATTTTTTTTTTTTTTTTCAAATTTCCAAATAAACTAAATTTATTTCATTAATAGTTAAAAACTTTAAATACATTAACAACACAATAATAAGAAAAAATAAATACGATACGTAAAAGAAAAAAATGATACGGGGAAAAAGAAAAATACAACACATACTAATAATAAGAAACCTAAACATTTTACTAGTCATCTCTTCCGGCATATTTCTTCATTATTCTTTCTTGCCTCTTTCGGATGATCTCTGCTTTTGCCGGGTCAGAAATCAAATTGGGATCTAGCATGAGAAACTTCATCTCCTTAATCTCTAACGCAAAAATTTCCTTCTCCCGCCTCGCCTCGTAATAAGCCATTTGAACGTCGGCTTTTTGAGCATATTTTTCGGATAATTGTCCCGAAAAAGTACTCGATTGGCTCCCACCGGAGCTCGCAGCGCTCGACGTTGAAGTCGACTTTTGTTTCTTTGCGGCTCGACTCTTTCTGCCGCCATCTCTTTCAGGACGAGGTCGTTTGTCAGGGCCGAATATATCCTCGAGACATGTAATGTCAATCGGATCTTCGGCATCCCACTTCGACTAATTTTTCAAAATCTCCTAAGCGTGAACATACACGAACTCCTTCCCACTAAAGCGTTGCTCAAAGTTCAGTTTCGCATTCTCGAGATGATCGTGGTCATTTTCACCACTTTGACGCTGCAAATGTTTGTAAATAACGTTGAATTTTTGGCAATCACCGTTAATCCTCGACCATTTACCCGTGATCATATTTTTGGTACGATGGTCATCGGTAGTCTGATCATTGAACATCTCCATAATGTTGTTCCAAAAGAAATTTTCGGAACGGTCATTTCCCATATCTCGATCTTGCGAAATTAAATTCCAAATTTGCGCAAGCAACCTTTCTTCAACCTTGTTCCACTTCCTCCTGTCTGCCTGGCCTACGACTTCCATATCTTCGTCATCGTCTGCGTCCAAATCCACAGCTTGTTTTGATTTTTTTGCCTTCGTCTTTTTCCCTTTACCTTTGGTCGGTTCACGTGCTTTTGGTACTTTGAATTGTGAACCGGACGGTTGTGATTCAATTTGGGGAAACGTTGGAGGTTGTGACGGCTTAACAAACTGTGGAGGTTGTGACGGGTTAAAAAACTGTAGTGACGGAAATCGTCCGGGGTAACTTGCGAATCCTTGTTGAAACGCATATTGTTGGTTAAGAAAATTTTCTTGGGGAGATTGGTAGGAATTTTGCGAGGAGGGGGTAGACGGGTTTGAAGAACCCCCGTATTGTGGTGGGTTTGAATTTAGTAGGTTCGTGAAATACCCTCCGTCATTCGGGTTTTGAGACATTGTTGTTTTTTTTTTTTTTGGAACTAGAGATATAGAAAGTATATAAAGTTGGTTGAATTGTTGTGAGAAAAATGGTGGTTTATGGTTTGTTACTTATAGAGGTGTTAAGTTTTTTTGTTTTTTTTAAGTAAAAACTATCCGTTAAAAAACGGATAGACTTTTTCAAAATTTATTTATCCGTGTTTTTTGACTTTTTCAAACACTCCTCTTCGTTGTGCAGACGACGAGAGGCTCCACGGCGAAGGACGGCGAGGGAAGGCGAGGCGTCCAGCGTGGCGGCGAGGTGGACGACGAGATCGACACCTTGTGCTCTTATACGTAATGGCTATGAGTATATCTTACGTTTGATTGATAATGTGACATTTGATTCTTTAGAGTGCGGTTGGTATTTTCTTATGTGAATGAGGGAATGATAGTTGTAATGATTCTAAAGGATCGTTTGGTTTGTTTCTAGGAATCACAATGGGTATCGGATTTGGTATGAGGTAGAATGACAATGGATATAAAAAAATGTATCATTATGATTCTTTATGTTTGGTTGATAAGGTATGGAATGAAAAAGTGTATAGATATTTGAATTTTGTAGTGGAAAAGAGAGGGGCGCGGGGGAATGGATTCCATAGACACCAAATTGGTGTGTAATGAATCTATGACTATGATATACCCATTTCATTCCCGGGCCCATTAAACAAGCACCACTAATTGGAATGAAATCCATAGATCCATTCCGATAAGCGCATACCAAACGCACCCTAAGTGTTTGGTTAAGATGAGTGGCCCATATTATATGAGAATGAAATATAGATATTGTCCATACTTCATAAGAGTCTAAAAGAGAAGGAATAAATTTAGACAAAATTTCTTAAACGAACACTTTCTGCGTTAGATTTCGAAAATGAACTCGCCTATATATTTTTCGAAAATGAACCTTTCAATGTTATACGTTAGATTTCTACCGGAATATGTTTTAAACCGTACACGTGTATAACAAATTTGCGATTTGGGCAACCAGTAGAAGTGAGGCGTGAGGGCGTGCCCCGGGCGAGAGGTTGAAATGGCGCAGGTGGGTGCGTGGCTTGGGGTTGGCGTGGCCTAGCGTGGCGTGGGTTATAGAACCAGGTTGTTTTGTTATAGAACATCAATGAATATTGTAGCATCTTCACATCATGCATATTCAACGTAGCATCTTCACATCTTTGCCGTAACACACATCTTTGCCGTAACGCACATCATGCATATTCAATGTAGCATCTTCTAATCTTAAACTCATACATGCGAAAATGGTCGGATGAGAATATTGTCTCCGACAGAACATCATCATCATTGTTGAGGTTTGTTTTGTTTGGTTTATGGAGAGGTATGATGTGCTTGGTGGGTTGAATATAAACCAAGTTTCTAATTGTAGTTGAGTTGGGAGATTAACCTTGGTGTCTGGTTAGAGTAAAAGATCTTTTGATGAGAAAGAATCGATAAGGATTACAAGGTTGTGATATTACTTGTAAGATCAAAATAAGAAAAGATATTATATACCAAGAACAAATGAACCAAACTTCTTTAAAATACAAAATCTATTTTCCTTCCCACTTTACTCTAACTGTTAGAACTTAGAAGCATTAAGTTTAATGAAGGATCATGTTTATAAAAGATAAAGATATGTTGTGGGGCAATGCAAAATGTATGATTGTGACAGAATGAGAAATGTATGATAGTGACAGAAAATGGTCATCTCGGTAAACTATAGAAAAAAAGTTCACTTTTGTATAATCACTGTGTATATGGTTTATTTTCGTAATTTACTTATAAATTTATCATAGGAGAAAGACCTATTTTATATCGAAACCGATACCAATTATGATTTATGACATAATACCAAACACACCTTCAAAACTCAGATGGAGTTTTGATGGTCAAAACTCAAAAGTCAGAAAACATGCATCTAAAACATAAAGTCATAAATGAAAAAGTTATAAACAAAGCATAATTAGAAGCCCAATATATTCGGTCCAATAAAGCCCAATTTCACTTGCATCATCATCATCATCATCATCACCGCTCTCTCTTCAATTCATTTTACTGAACACAACTTCAATTCGATTCTAAAACCCAAACAAAGAAAACAAAAATGGGCATGGCTGCTGCTGCTTATTCAAAAGTGCTAAGAAGATTATCTAGACCTTTAAATTCAATAAACACCTCTCGATTCTTATCATCTTCAACGATTCTTCATCAACATACGAAGCTTAATCATTCCACTTTGTGTAACGATATTAATAAAACTACTCGTGCTATTTCTAGTAAATATTTCTGCTCACAGACTTCTAAAATCGAAGGACCTGCTCCCATTGACTACAGGTATATATATTATATGTGTTTTACTGCAATTTTTGTGTATTAGCATAGCTGTTTTAATATTGAAGTTTTAGGTGTTAATTATTACTCCCAGCTTCCACAATAAGTAGTTGATAAATAGTGTTTGGGATTGTGGTTTAGAGTATATTATTTCATTTTTGTGTTTGCAAACCCAATGCCAAACACCCCCCCTGCATATTTTACCCGAATTTAGCAGACGAGTAAAAGTAGTTTAATTTATCCAAACTGTTTATCTGCTTAAAGTTAAGCAGAGTAAATAAGTGACTCGAAACACCCTCCATATGTTATACGTAGTTGATTTTCCATCAGAGAAACTAATATACGATAATACCAAGGACTTCAATCTGAAAGAAGAAAAATATGACACTGATTAGTGATTATTTTTTTAAAGTTGAAGGTTCTAGGTTTGACATAGATACCTTCTTTTAGTCATTTTTTAAGTCTTCCTGTTTAAACCCTAGAGTTGACGCTAAAATTCGAAGTATGAGTGCATGAAAAGGTTAATTTCATATCATTTTATTTGGAGCCGATGGAATATGTAAATATGTTAGGAAAATGTACTAATATTTTGCTTAAGAAGCAGTGGAATTGTTAACCATTGAATTAAGTTTGGTTGTTTGATAGTCTGGTTAACGGTAAAAATATAGTTAGTTTGCGCTCAGTTACCTTTGGATATTTAATGTCATTAGTTAAGTATGCATCATCTTTTGTTTAATTGGCGTAGTTTAAGGTTCGGAAAATATTGGGAATTTATCTATAGTTCTATACAGAATAAAAGCTTAGTTGACTGTTGATGTAGTGATTTTCGTAGTTTGAAGCTTTATGCATTACGATCAAGTTTCAAGTAACATCAGAGATTTTCAAAAGTGGTTAACCGTTAAGAATTCTCCCGACTTATCTAGGCCTGTATCAGGAGACATATATTATACTTGGCAATTAGGCAGTAATCAATTAAGATATGTAATTGCTTGACATGAGGTATCGATCAAGACAAAGAGAAAAGGTTCAGTTTCATAAACAGTACTTTCGATTTCTGATAGCAACAATCCTATTCACGCCCACAATCCTTTTATAGAAACACGCAGATGAACAATTAGCTATAAAACTTTAGAAAGTATACACCCACTAAGAAATATTTTTTTAAAGATACTCAGGCCTAAAATTTAGCAGTCGATAAATATGCACCTAGAAGTTATCAAGCATTCATGATCATGTTTAAAACTGAATCTAATTTTGTTAAAGCATCAAGCCCACGCAATGCATGTGTGTGGAGATACAAAGCCAGGACTTAGTCTCTAGCAATCTTATAAATCTTTGACTTGCTAGCTGCCTAGTTGCCACATTAACTGAACCTCACAGTCGCAATTCCATCAGCCAAAAAATTTACAATAGAGGCTGAAGACGTGTATTTAAGATATCTAGCGAAAAGGATCAGCTCCTGATAGTACACAGATAATTGGTTTTATAAAGAAATATAAGAAGTACGAACAAATTAGTTACGTGGGAGATGCAACCGTCTCTCTCATTTGACTTACTTTCGAGAGGTAGGCTCTCTCCCAGTTGACACTCAAATAAACCCTAACTAAATATCAATTAAGCATAATAGTCTTGTACCCCTAAGTCCTAACCATATACTTATTTAGACCCCCGTAAGTAAGGAAAATATGAAATTGCCAGTGTTTAATGGAACAATTTTATGACCATAACTAAAGGTTTATATGCTATGATTCTTGTAGTTTATGCCTCTTTTATGCAAAGTGAAAGAACTTGGTCCTTATAACAAGTTTTATCTGTCAAATGTTAAGTTTATGCTAATATGCTATCAGAGATTTCAAAGTCGAGAAGGAGGTGGTTTGTTTTCACATGCTAAATTGCAATCTTTATGTTGAATTACTAGAATTTGGCCACCTTTTGGTGTATATTTCTTACTAAAGTGGGCAGATTGAAGTTGATTATGATAGTAAAATCGTGTTGGTGAGTTGATAATGATCTTACAACCATTGATCTTATTCAAAATGCGAAAAGGATATAATAGCTCTTGGTTGTATGCCTTTTTGAGCTGTTAAGTGTTTTGTACCGAGAACTTATGAAGTTGCTAATAGTAAATATGCATACAGTGCTTTGCTAGAGGAGGATGAATTTCATAAACTGGCCGATGCAACAATTCATGATTTGTTAGAGAAGATAGAGGTAATAAACATAAACATCTTGGTATAAAGTGCGTAAAACTTTCAAATTAGTATATTAAAATTTTCCTCTTCTTGTTTGGCAGGAATATGGCGATTCTGTGGATATTGATGGTTTTGACATAGACTACGGGGTTAGATTCGATTACCATGTAACTTTTCCTTTTTTTTTTCAAGATGTTGCTGAAATATGATAAACTCATTTTGGATTGTACAGAACCAAGTTTTAACTGTGAAGTTTGGTAGCTTGGGAACCTACGTGCTGAACAAACAGACACCGAACAGACAGATTTGGATGTCTTCACCTGTGAGGTACAAACTCTCTGCTAAAACCTTTTCAATTTACCTTGGTTTAGGATATATTGGTTGATATTCATATCGTCGTGTGTTTTACATGTATTTTGAGTGTTTTATGGGGCCTTTGGTGTAAATGAGCTTTTTTCCAGCATTTCTAATAATTATTAGTAGTATCTACAGCAGTAACGATGTGGTCTCTTTCACGCATTTACTGAATCAAACATTTTGGTGGCTTGCATTTTTCGAAAATAAAATTCTTAAAAGTTGAATTGTCTTGTTTAGGATTTCACCTTTGCAAAAGATTTCTTATTGTGTAGGCTCTTAAATATCACCATCTTATAATTAATAAACTTAGTTTGATCGAGACACAACTTCTTTAACATATTTATTGCATATCGACATATAGTTATCTATAAAGGACTGTTCATTCTTGACCACATAAACATGTCGGTGAAGTAGACAAGTAATCTGGTTGGTTGAGTGGTTGATATGCTATTCATATTCTCTTTAAGGATGTAAATAGATCCATCCATCTATATGAGACAGAGATACAAATTGCTCATATGCATTGCTTATGCATGTATATTCTCTGATTTCTAAGAGCACAAGGTATCGCAATGACGGATAACACGTTATTGGTATGCCACTTCAGTGCCACATCATTTACCTCCTAATAACACACCAATAACTAAAACACCCTCCCTCATAACACACCACTAACATGTTACTGGGTCCCACAAAATACCCCACTATAAATACCCCTCACTCACAATACATTAAAAAAATAAAAATAAAAACACAACATTTAACCAATAAGTTGAGCCACTGAAATAACTCAAACATGAATGGCTTGTGAATGGCATGTTCCTAGGTACCATCATTGGCATGTTATTGGTTTACAAATGAGTATTTGGCATGTTAAATTCAATGCATACCCTCTGCTCTAATATACATCCAAATAAATCTATGAACACTTGGACAAAAAAATCCGAAGCTGGAGGGACCAGGAACTATTAGGAGTGGGAGCCAATGTTTCTTGGATTCTTATATACCCACATAAGAATTCAAAAACATACAAGTTATTATGGAACATTAAATCATCTTACACTGATACAAATCATTCATGAAATGCCAAAACTGCTAATCCTTCTTACTCAAAAAAATGTGATGTAGTCTAACCATGCACATAGTTTGGGAGAACAAGGACTAGTTGGCCAATATCTGAAATACCCTTCCTAATGTCAAGTAAAGGAATCAGATGGAAATCAATGTCATTAGTATTGTTGTGATTATGATAACAAATGGATATGTAATTTTAACTTTGAACTTTATTTAAGGAGATAATGATTTCTGTAAGACAGCCTAAAATAGAAAGTTTTACAACTTTATCGACTAACTATAAAGTCTTTTATCATTGATTAAGTATTCTCCTAAAACCTTGTATATAAGGGTGATGCAAAGTAGACCAGAAATTTTCAGCGATTCATTGTTATGCATAACCATGTCAATGAATACGTTCGCAATCATATACTGATCATGGCGCTATTTGATTGTTTTATGCAGTGGTCCTTCGAGATTTGACTGGGATCGAACTACTGAAGCTTGGATATACAGGCGGACAAAGGCTAAACTTTTAGAAACACTTGAAAATGAGATCCAGCAACTGTGTCATGAGCCGATAAAACTGACTTGAACTTCTAAAGATACAAGAATCTAAGTTATATGTTTAGGTATGTTATACTCCTACATCACCATTGAATCACCTTTTTGTCCTTTTGAAGCTTCTAAACGAGCACAATAACCTGAAATGGGTTCTGTGAGTCTAGGTTGGGTTTTCGGGTTTGTTCCTCCACCCCCGTATAGCTAGCCCCACTCTTCTTTTAGCAACCGTTGAATAAAAGTTGTATGTGGCTATGGATTTATCAAATATTGACTATTGATAAAAAGAAATAAGTTTCTATGTGAAACGAAATTGCAGGAAGGATAAAGAAAGACAATTACTTTAAAAACAAGTGGACATTGAAAGTGAGTGGATCATTCAAAGAGGTGACATAAGTTAGGTTTTAGTTAACAAATGTCAACATAGTTCTAATTTTGGAACATACATAAGAAAGTGTCAAATACACTTTACTACTTCAAATATAACTAGCGTGTTGATTATGTTTCTAATACATTAAATAGGAACGAGCTTATGATTAAGAAAGGCAAGAGTTTTCTTTTTTGTGATCACATGACTATCAATTCTTTTATGGTAATAAAACGATGGTTCTTTCTAATCCACAAGATATATCGCACGTTCTTAACACAAATTGAGCAAATCTACGTTTAAGGATTTCCCCTGCAATCGAACGGGTGTCCTTTGTTAAGAAGTAATTATCATGAATTGTAAAATTGTCTGAAGAAATATTGTTCCTCGTTTGTTGTATTCAAATGATGATTGATTTTTTAAGGCGTTCCTACTATACATATTAGGAATTCGGAAATTTGAGAGGGTGAAGTGGTTGAAATTGGGTTCTATAGAAGTATAGGGTATTAATTTGGTGCATCCACAAGTTCTCAAACAAACATTATGAAGAGGTTCTAGGTTTTTTGGAAAGGTTTTGAAGCAAAATTGCTTTCTTTCAAAAAGGATTGTTTGCATTACTAAAATATACATATTTTTTTACTCTCAGATCTATTCCAACATTTCTAGAAGAAACCATTCAGCTTTGGTTGAAAGATGCGACGTACATCAAAGATTATCTCTTCAGATTCGTTCATATGTGGATTTTGTTTCCGAATCTTCCGTTTGTGAAGAATTCCATTTCCCTTTTTCTCCACTCTTATTTCTTCCTTTCTTATTTTCCTGTTGGAAGTACTAATATGCTCGACATAAAGATTCTAGCTCGCCCACTTATAGGAACCAGGTAGATAGCTTACGTTCAATAATCCCAGGACCGAACCCACGTATGTGGCAAAATACGGGGATGACTTGTGGCTAAGGTAAACAACGTAAAAAAAACACCCATTTCTATATCGGTTCCGAAAGAGCGAAGAAAAAATTTGGTCCTAGTTTCACCAAAGGGTCTCGAGGTCCTCTTTGAGGCTGAAATTGCAAAATATCCAAGTTTATTCAAAATCATTCTTGATGGATAGTCTAGGCATGGTGGCTTCATTGATGTTGAGAATGGGTTCTCGAGAAAAGTTTAATGTAGATTCAACATTCTCTAAAGATCAAATGAATCAATAATATCTATTTTTTCATCAAAACAAAAAAAATTAAACTTTAATCTTTTTTGTAAAAATTAAATATCTCGTAAATCGTTAATCGTTACGCAAAAAGAATCATACGAGAATTAAATTATCTTTCTATAGACGGACACTTTAATATACTTTCGATGAACTTTTTGTTCGATTTTTTTTTTATCACATGTGATTTTTCGAAACATAACTTTAAAAAAAATCCAAAAAAAGTTAATCGAAAATATATCCAAGTGCCCGTCTACTGAAAGATAAAAAAATACCGTTGCGATGGTGTGGTTTTTTTTCACTTGACAATTTACCGTTTGCAAGATATTTTATTTTTAAAAAAAGAGGTGGAAAGTTTTTGTTTTTTTTGATGAAAAATTAAGTAGCTATAATTGGTTCATTGAATCTTTAGATAATTTTAGTTGTACATTGATCTCAACTCATGGGCTATTAAGCTACCAGCTAGTTTGCCCAATTTGGTTCTCAAGCATAGGCGTTATACGTTCATGTCCCCCCGCCCCCCTCCCCCTCCCCCTTTTCTGGAAGATGACTAACTACTTTGTCACAATTTATGCACCACAAATACATATCATATGTTTTGGACGAGACTTGAACTCACAATTATTTGATTGGGGAACAATCTCACGTAACAGGGTACTACTGAGCTACAAATTCTCGTCTTGTACAGTTGTTCACGTGTGAATATTTTTCGTCCATAATAGTGTTTCACTGTAATTGTGATTGTTCAGTTATTCTAACCACAGTGGGAGAAAACACAATCGGCCGACCTATTAAATCGGTCATCCCCATTGTGGGGAGAAAAACACAATTGGTCGAAGATCCTTTTTTTGGACAAATCGGGCGTTTTCGTGACCAAGTGTTTAAACACAATAAATTCAAAAAAAAAACTATCCGTTTGATAATTAAAAAAAATAAATAAATAAACTTTACCACTTACATTATAAAACCAACCTCACACACTTCCAAACACACAATTTCAAACACAATCCAAACAACTTCTCATCCATATTCATAATGTCAAAAAAAAAAGAAAAAAAACTCCCGCATCAAAAAATCGACGATCCCGACTACCCTAAATTGCACAGAATTTGAATTTCTCGCCGGATTCTGAATTAACCGGCATAACACCTTCACAAAATCGGGGTCTTTGCTTTCGTGCTCCCAGTTTTGATTATCTAACACGACTACCAAAACCGAATCAAAGTCAAAACTCATTTTACATTAATCGTCAATTTATCCCACCGCAACGTCCTAATATGGACTACCACCAAGAACCAAGTGGGTCGTCGTATTATCCTAACATGGATTTCTCGCAGTCTTCCCAACCGTATCAAACGTATTCCCCGATTCGTAGTGCTAATCTTGATATGGATTTGGAGGGTTATATGGCAAACTATCCGACTCAACAATACTCGACTCAAAACTATCCGAGTCAAGATGCTTCGATGGGGCAAGGTTCGGGTCACGGTTCGTACCGCAGTTCGTACCACGGTTCCATGCCTGTTGAAGACGATGACGATGTCGAAGAGACGTCACACATCAAACCAAAAAAGCCTTTGAGACGTGCTACAAAGGCGAAGAACAAAGGCAAAAAGACCGAACCAACCAAAAAGACCGAACCAACCAAAAAGAACGAACTATGGACAAAGGCGGAAGAGATCGCGCTTTGTAGAGCTTGGGTTTATGTGTCGGAAAATTCCGAGAGAGAAAAAACTATCAACATGAATAGGTTTTGGGAGGAGGTGATAGAGTACTTTCAAAAGAAAACTGGTTTAGAAAGAACGTACGACTCGATCACGACCAAATAGAAGAATAGGATTCGTAGTATGGTTGGGAATTTTTGTGGTATTATGGATAATATCAAGGCTAATCATGGAAGTGGTGAGAATGATGCAGACGATAAAGAAAAAGCTCTTAGAGAATACCGTGGATGATTCTGATGATGAGGGACAGACTAGAGAATCACGACCAGAAGGTCGTGACGCAGCCAGGAAGAAATCATCCTCTTCCTCTCGTGATCCACCAGAATCATTTGTTAGTTCGTTAGCCAAAACCTTTTTCAAGTTCAAGCCATCAAAACCGGAAAAAAAATAAGGGTATGGAAGAGACATACATAAAGTTGAGGGAAAAAGAGCTGGAGATGAAAAGAGAGAAAATTGAGCTCCAAAAACAGCAAATGGTATTAATGGCCCAATCAACTACACCAATCGACCCAAATTTGCTCCCACGACAACTACAAGAACTGATGGATATTAGGCATTAATCAAAGCACGCTACAACTTAATTAGTATTGTAATGTTTGAGTTTTATTAGTTTAAGTTTTAGTTAGTATTGTAATGTTTTTATTTTTAATGAATTTTAATTTAAAAAAAAAAAAAAAAAAAAAAAAAAAAAAAACCTCGGTAACCGACTGTGTCAATTTGATCGTGTTTGGTCATCGAAAAGAGAAAGCTGATGTGACAGAGAAAACTCGGTCACTGGCTGTGTCCAGCCTAATGTCTTGAGTACGTAGTAATTTTTTGCGTTTTAGAAAAAGATAAATTGTTTGATAAAAAAGTAGTGATTATAACTCAATAGGGGTGAAAACGAGCCGAGCCGAGCCTGCCAGAGCTCGAGCTCGGCTCGTTTATGTTTTAAAAGGCTCGAGCTCGAGCTCAGCTCGTTTCGAGCCTTAAATATTAGGCTCGAGCTCGGCTCGTGGTGTTTTATATAGGCTCGAGCTCGGCTTGTTTATACGATTTGGCCATGAAAAATTAAAAGTTTAGCTCGAGCTCGAGCTCGGCTCGTAATATATCTTTATTGAGCTCGTTAATAAGCTCGAGCTCGGCTCGTATATTTGTTTAATACTTAAAATATCATAATGTCGTTTAGGCTCGCGAGCCCAAACGAGCTTTGTATGTAAAGCTCGGGCTCGAGCTCGATTAATAAGCGAGCTGCAACTTAGGCTCGAGCTCGTTTAGGCTCGGCCCGTTCGAGCTTTTACTAATCCGATCATGAGCTTTTCACGAACGAGTCGACTTATTTCCGACCCTATGACTCAATAAATCAGGATGCTTTTTTCAAAACCAAATGGATGAAGTATATGTTTGTGGACCACGATTGACGAGACAATGCTTTGAATAGAAGTTGTATCCGTCAATAAAAAAAGGGGTCATAATCACACAACCTCAAATATCAACCATAAAATCTTCATTATTTCCTTTTCTCAAGTTGTTGAGAGAATGGCCACACATACGTAACCATCTTTCTCCACTCATTCTTCTTTTTTACCTTAAATATATTGTAGACTTTTATATTTCTAGTTGTTTTAATTAAGGACAATAATTATATACAATCATTTTCTTTATTTAATTGTTGATATAAACAAATATCAACTACTCTCAATCAAATATCAACCTCAAAATTTTCTTTTTTCAAGTTGTTGAGAGAATGGCCACATATGCGTCTAACCATCTTTCTCCACTCATTCTTCTTTTTTACCTTAAATATAGTCTAGACTTTTATATTTCTGGTTGTTTTAATTAAGGAAAATAATTATATATAATCATTTTTTATTTCATTGTTGGTATAAACAAACATCAACTACTCTCAATCAAATGAAGTCTATATCTTATAAGAACAAAGTTACAAATGATGAAAATGACATTTGAATAGTTTTATAAACTCACATATCTTGTAAATTGTTTAATGAAGAAATATCTTGATTGTTTGGAAATTGGAAGGCATCATATTATACCGGGCAGCAGCTATTTTTTTATTAAAATATTTAAAGCATCAACCAAATCGACACTCATCCATACATAAATGATAAATCTACTTTATAAATTGTGTGTTGACAATCATATTAATCTCACCCACTACATTTTCTAAGGTGGAAACATACTTTCACATTCGTATTTTATATTTCTCAGTTCTCATCAATCACCCTTTTTAATGTCTTGTCAATATTATATTATTATTCTTCGTATTAAGCTAATACTCCGTAATATTTGTTCTACAGAAGAAGAAAAAAAAAAAAAAAAAAAATCTAGTTAACTATTTATTAAAGGGTTAATAATATCATAGCATTTTCATTTCTATGACTAAACTCAGATTTAAAATTTTACAGTC
Organism: Chrysanthemum makinoi; assembly: GCA_910596185.1. Classification (NCBI taxonomy): domain Eukaryota; kingdom Viridiplantae; phylum Streptophyta; class Magnoliopsida; order Asterales; family Asteraceae; genus Chrysanthemum; species Chrysanthemum makinoi. The sequence continues at coordinate 193,895,265 of OU343219.1, read as the reverse complement.
ATCCATATCAATATTTAATCTTAGGCCTTGTTTGGTTCGCTGTTATGTGACATAATTTATGTGGCGTAATTCGATATAATTGTAACATGATTACATTATGTAAGCTGTTTGGTTTGCAGAATGAAAGGAATTGTAATTCTAATAACATTACAGACGTTATTTGGTTTCAAATGTAATTATAATTCAACCACTTCAATTACATCAAGTGCATAAATTCATATTACATAGCAAGTTAGATGAAAAGTTTGAATTATAATGCAATTCATATTTTCATAATTTAAAGCATCCTTATTTGAAATTTAATTATTATTATTATTATTATTATTATTATTATAATTAAATAAAATAAAGATAATAAATAATAACTTTTTATATTTAAGTTATTATTTATTATTATATTAAAAAGATTATTAATACTTTTCAATTCTATTTTTGTAATTCTAATAACATTACAGACGTTATTTGGTTTCAAATGTAATTGTAATTCAACCACTTCAATTACATCAAGTGCATAAATTCATATTACATAGCAAGTTAGATGGAAAGTTTGAATTATAGTACAATTCATATTTTCATAATTTAAAGCATCCTTATTTGAAAATTTTATATTATTATTATTATTATAATTAAATAAAATAAAAATAATAAATAATAACTTTTTATATTTTAGTTATTATTTATTATTATATTAAAAAGATTATTATTCTTCATATTAAGCTAATAATATTTTTTCTACAGAAGAAGAAAAAAAAAAAAAAAAATCTAGTTAACTATTTATTAAAGGGTTAATAATATCATAGCATTTTCATTTCTATGACTAAACTCAGATTCAAAATTTTACAGTCATCCACATCAATATTTAATCTTAGGCCTTGTTTGGTTCGCTGTTATGTGACATAATTTATGTGGCGTAATTCGATATAATTGTAACATGATTACATTATGTAAGTTGTTTGGTTTGCAGAATGAAGGGAATTGTAATTCTAATAACATTACAGACGTTATTTGGTTTCAAATGTAATTGTAATTCAACCACTTCAATTACATCAAGTGCATAAATTCATATTACATAGCAAGTTAGATGGAAAGTTTGAATTATAGTGCAATTCATATTTTCATAATTTAAAGCATCCTTATTTGAAATTTTATTATTATTATTATTATTATTATAATTAAATAAAATAAAGATAATAAATAATAACTTTTTATATTTTAGTTATTATTTATTATTATATTAAAAAGATTATTAATACTTTTCAATTCTATTTTTGTTATTATTTAATTTAAATATTTTATTATTTTAATAATTACTTAATTTTTATTAAACTTAACAAACTATATTTATTATTATTTCTATTATTATTATTATTATTATTATTATTATTATTATTATTATTTGAATTACAATTATTACATAATTTAAATATTTTGTTATTATTATTTTAATAATTAATTAATTTTTTATTAAATTTAGCTATCGATTATTATTATTATTATTATTATTATTATTATTATTTGAAATACAAATACAATTCATACATATTGCAACTAATTTAGATTACAATTATAATTCGTTTAACAAATTATAATTTATTCATTTTACAATTCATTTAGATTATATTACAATTTATTTGACATATTATAAATCATTCAAAAACATATTACGAATCAAACGGGCCTTTAGTCTGTCTTTGTGAGTACATTTGTGCAATGTTTTAAAGCCGGGGTTGACCCGACCGGGTTAACCGGTTCCGGCAAAAAAAGGGGTAAGAAAACCAGGTTTTAAAAAATGGGTTAGCCGGTTAGACCCGTTGGGTTTTAAGTGACCTGTGTCAACCCGGTTCTCGAAACCTGACCGAGTTTGGTTTTCTTATTTTTTTTAATAGAAAACCGGGTTGGCCTAGTTAAAAAATAGTTTTTTTAATAGAATCTGGATTGACCCAGCGATTAAACCGGTAACATAATGACTCGATGACTCGACTGAGTCGATTAAAAAACCGGTTTTCAATATATTGCATTTGTGTGAATGGGTCTTAGACTCTTAATTAAATATTGACAACTAGTTCATAATTTTAATTTATACAAGCAATCTTATCCACAAACATATATACATAATTACTCCATGCATGACCATCACTTTAAATTATTGACCAAGCTTTTGATGATCAATGAATAACTATGCACATACTTTTATATACATGAGTACATGACATACAAACACCATGTGTTTCTATGCAACCTAAGAGCACAAGGTATGGGGTGCCATTGGTGTGTCAAATGCATGTCATTCGTGAGCCAACTATATCGGAGCATCATGTCATTCATGAGCCAAAAGTTTTGAGCCAATGCAATGGCTCAAGCCATTTGCATTCTTTTGTGTTTTTTTTCTTTTGTTTTTTTGTGTATTGTGAGTGAGTGGATATTTTTAGTGGGTTATTTTGTGGGACCCAATAACATGTTAGTGGTGTGTTATGAGGGATGGGTGTTTGAGTGATTGGTGTGTTATAGGGAAGTGTATGATGTGGCGCTAATGTGGCATACCAATAACGTGTTATTGGTATCTCCCTCACCTACTCCTCTAATGCCTAAAAGATGGATATTAACATACAAGACATATAGACAAATGCATGTTTAATTTAGACATACACAAAGGTAAAGCGATTTTTGCATGTACTTTTGTATACTATATGTGTCTTACTATAAAATAGTGAATACAGATCAAATTATTGAAAACCAAGTTTCTTATCATTTCACATCACTTCTCATGCTAACAATAACTCAACATATATCAATATGGAAAATATGACTTAACTAGTTGTATTTTTGTTGATTATAGTAACTTAGCTCATCAACATGATCGATAAAAGACAATTCACTTAGTGATATTTGAGTATAACAACAACAATATACAAATATCGGCTAAAGTAAGTGACATGCTAAAACAATGGTTGTACGCTCAAATCGCGAGTGAAACATATGTGGGGTTTTAGCTTTTAACTATAAAAGTTTAGGCTATGTTTAGCGCGGATCTTTTTGGAGTTTTTTAAGGATAAGCGGTGAGCAAGGAGCTTTTTTATTTTTATTGTTCGTTTGGTAAAAGAGGGGTGAACATTGCTATTTTTTAATAATGCTCATTTTTCTAATGTTTTTTTAAAAAGCTGTGAGCTGTGGCTACTGCTCACAACTCAGTGCTCACAGCTCACTGATGCTGCTCACTGCTACTTTTACCAAACACACCCTAAATAACATAAGTTAATGTAGAATTTTTCTGTTTTCAAAATTTATAAGATTGGAGGGAAAGTAATAATAATGTCAAATAATAAATAAATATAGGTGGGGTTCTGACATAGAACATGTTTAATACGGAGTAGTAGACATGCTTTGGGCATGAGGCTAATACAAATGACACGCAAACACACCACATACTCAACACACCATACCCACATATCAAATCATCGAACCATACGAAACCACGGTTCAAACTGTTACGTTTAAAAAACCATCACATGGTTTTGTAAAAGTATAGGCTTTACATTATTTTGATTTTTATAAAGATAACTGATTAAAAATGTATTTAAGTTGTTCAAAAAATTACTTTGTTGTATAACCATTTTTTTCCTATTAAATATATTGATATGGTTAAACTTTCGTATGTGCTAAACGGGATGATTACGAAAAAATAATGACATGGCACAAGTTGACTTCACTAATAGTAGACATGCTTTGTATTAACCTTGTTTTATTACATCAAAATACACTTTTTTATCAACCCATTTTGTTATATCTAACAACACATCTTTGTAGGTGTTTATATAGCGTTTATTTGTACAAAATATTTCTTTTATTTTTAAAAAAGAGTTAAGAATTTTGAAAATCTGTTTAGATGAAGTTATATTTTTCCTTTCTGAAAAAATTACCTCGGATTGCGACGGTGAACGGCAATAGAAGGGTTGGATGGTGGAGATTACAACATATGATAATTAGGGTTAGAATGAGATACTTGAATGACAGCTTAAGAAATACCGTATTTTTTTAGTTAGAGAGAAAAAAAAAATGGAGAAATGTAGATTAAGGTTTGGTTTGTTGTAGTTAAAATTTGAAAAGTGAAATTTCACTTTTTGAAAATTGTTGGAAAAAAAAAGTGACTAAAACGGTTTTCAGTTTTTTCATTTTTCAATATAAAATTTTCTGGAAAATTAGATGTTTTTCACCAACTAAACACAACGTTAGAGTTTTAGAAAACGGTTTTCACATTCAATGTAAACATAAGCCGTTCAAATAATATATTGATCAAAGTAGCGGAAGCAATTATAAAAACACCAATAATGGATTCTTATGTTTTGTAAAATTAATCAAGTTAAACAAGAAATATGTACCTTGTTAAGCTCAATATGATCACCAGAAACTGCAGTGACTTCGACTGACCATAACATGATCAGTAAATCCTCAAAACCTGAAACTTCCTTCTAAGAAGTTGTAGCCCTATGTCTTGAGAAGCTACAATGTAAATATAATTAAAAACGGACTAGTAACGAATCGAAAAGTCCATTTTACCACATGTACGTCAAGCTGTCCGAATTTAGTGGTGTGTTCATTAATCAAGAATGAACACAATTCTTGTGGGATGAAACTCTAAGCAATCAAAATAGATTTCCTCTTCGATGATCCACACTACATGTACAACGATCACCTTTGGAATGCTAGTCCAATACCATGAATCAACAATCACCTTTACGTCCTTGAATCTTGCAAGATGATAAGCAAAACCGAAACCTTTTAGGGTTTAGAGTTCGATCGACCAGTGGGAAAAAAAAGGGAGAAAAAGGAGATTAAGGTTAAGTTTTTTGTCAGGAGGATGTAGTATTTATTGAATAAATCACAGCTCCTCTAACACTAAACTTTTTGACAAAGCTAACTCTTTTTCTTTATTCTTTTAAGCTTTGGCCGAACACCCCCTTAAGAGAAAACGCATTCCTAATTTAAGGTTTATTCTTGCTTAAATAGGATGACATTTCTAATATGTTAGTAACATATAATATCTAAGAACATACACAATGCTCCCACTAGCTCTCTAATGTGTACATAGAAATTTATCTTTGTTTTAATCAAAATCAATTCATTGATTTTATTATTGAACCAAAGATTCAACCCTTAGACTTTTGCCTTTATCCGAACATGGATTTTTGCAACTTTTATACTAAAAAAAATATATTATTTGGATTCATAAACCCTTTGATTTCACCACGTTCCCTCTAAGGTGTGACAATTAAAAATGTATTTTGACATCTATTTATCAGATTTTATAATCATGGAGTCAAGTATGATAATAATAATCTTAGTACTTTAATGCTTGAAACAAAAATAAAAATCTAATCATAATCAGTTGCTTGAATATGAATGATAACTCTTGTCATCAAGCAGGTTTACAGATGTGTAAATTTCTGTCCATATTAGTCTAACAATGAAGGCTCAATTTCTCTTAACAATCTAATTGTTCATTGTGTTGGGTATTACTAATCATAACAATTATATAAAACAAGTAAACATCATCAAAGCATACAGCGGAAGTAATAGGAATAATACTTGTAAATTAATTAACCGAATTAAAAGTATATGCGTACCTTTTGCGAATCAATGCAATTAGGGTTTATGAAAAACCCCCAATTAAGATCATCAACCAAGAAACCCTAAACCCTAATAAATTAGGGTTTATATAATTCGACCACATCAAAAGTCGAATACCCAAAATATGCAAACACAAGTGTATTTGCTCTTCGTTCTTGTACACACGTATTAGTAACGAATCAATGAGAAAAGCTAGGTTCTTGATCACAATAGATTAACCAAACACCTTTGTTATGCTCAAGGTCACTCGTAAATCCCTTACAATGGGGATTCACTTCGTCGACCAAGAACAAGAGGGAAGAAAGAAGAAGTTTGGCCTTCTATTGAAATCTAGTGTACCAAAGGATGAATACATGGGGATGTATTTATAGCCTTATGGTAGGTGTCAAGTTTACTATAGTATCCGATGTGGGATTCTATAGTTTTCGGCGAAACACAAGCCCAAAAGAGGATTCCTAAAACCTTCTCTTGACTTGTTAACTTTTCTTCATATGCCGTTGACATTTAATGACCGATAATCAAAACTCGTCAAATATTAAATATCATTAAGTATTTATTTCGTGATCAAATAATTAAATATAACATTTTATATATTAATTATTTATACATTGATTCTCATACGTAATGTGTGCAATCCCGAAGTCTCGAGTTCGAATCCGGTCATACTAATATTAATAATTATCCATAAACCTTTCAGCTCCCACTTGGATATTACTTAATATAGTAATGACATTGGTTAGTCTAGCTTTAACACGCCAATGCCCCCAGATCGAATCGAGCATGGTCTCCTGGAAAAACCATTTAATGATTCATCATTTTTACTTATCCTTTTGTTACTAATACTACATTAACTATGAATATGGATCAAGTCATTTCATAAGTTAATATTCTGTTTCTCGTTGTATTTGATTGAACAAGATTACCAAATCATCTGAACGTATTCCAGATAGATCTTGGGTAAGGCCTTACAAACATCTTGCCAATCCTAAGAGGGGCCCAAATATAATATTATGCTTTGAAACAAATTCAAAGGAACAAATTCTCTTGACTACAAACATAACTTATGAACTTTGCAACATTTCTGAAAATAGCCCTTATAACTACCAGTTACGGATAGCGTTAGACTATCTTACACAAATGCACTACATTCATATCAGTTATCTGGTATCTCAAGTCTGAGGATAAACACTTCATGATATACTTAATGACAAAGATCCAAAAGTATCATCATGTAAAGTTGGGATGAGTCCTATATTCAATTCATTGAATATCATGTGAATTTGGCATGTCTCACGCATCAATATACTTAAAAAGTATATTCTACCAAAACTCGGATTTGTCTTAATTCAATGACATTCCCACATCATTGATTGACAACGGACCTTTAGAATAACATAAGTTATTCACGGATTAAACATGCAAATATAGGATATAATATTAAGAAAAATGAAAAATAAACATAACCAATATTTTATTTCATTTAAATAATATTTGTTCAAAACATCCCTTATCCAAATACTAAATAGATCAATGCATGATAATACTGGTTAATGAATTATGTCTCAAGTAATGACAATCATACTTATTGACAAGGCATAATTTCAACTAACTTTGATCTATCGGAATTTTGAGAATACTTATTTCAAGAATTCAACTAGTGAAGTTCTTGTATGTGTGCATTCAAAATATTTTGATATTGCAACATAATATTTCATAAAGTGTGTGACATCCTCAACCACTAATTTATGACAATCAAACTTTCAAACAATTTTAAAGTTTAAAGCATTCTAATTCTTTATTGTATAATGCAACTATGCTCTTGGTTGAGCACAACTAGTTCACATGGCCATCCCATAAGGATGAAATCCTCCCATGACTAGTATTGAGTGTCATCTCAATTAAACCAGCAACATTGTATACAAACAACAATATGCTCTTTAAAAATCTCCGTAAACTTCAATATCTACAGTGTAATGTAATGTTTGATGCCTATCAAACTTTCAAGTTTGTTAGCTATGACAATTACGCAACAATTGTGGTATTGCTCATCCATAGAATTTTGAGAGCAACTCCAGGCTGAGGAATGTAATTCTAGATTCAAACATATTCTATTAGAATATTCATTACACTAGTTATCTAATAACTTTATTAGATATCAATGTTGTCAAATCATCTTGCATTCAAGCATGATACAACAATAACATGATGTACATGAAAAATCCTTATGTCAAACAAAGATTTAATTCATGTTCTACGTATCCATTTTCCAAATGATATATCATGTTCTATTAGACTCATTTATTTTGCCGCACATGTTTATTAACAATAAACATACACTCCAAGGTTGTATGTCTTATTTTCTAAATCTTTCAAGTGAAGTTCCATTCCAAACTAAAACTTAACATTTAGCTTAAATGGAATGTTACTACCCAAAACATATAAGATTTAAAGAAAATAAACATAATACTCCCACTAGCTTTCAGGAATACTTAGAAATTATCTTATTTTAATTTAAAACCAAAACTTGGATTTAATAGTTAAACATAAGAATCATCTCCTATATGCATGCATATATCCATTCATGGATTCTTGCCGTTTGTACATTTCCAAAGATTAGGTGAATTCATAAAACTCCTTTCGATTGCTTATCGTCCTCGCAAAAGCAATTACACAAGAAAGAGTTTTAATATTCCATTGTCATTTTTCATATCAGTGAAAATAAGTATGACAATTATAATCATTATATATTTAATGTGTCTAGAAAAGAATATTCAATCACAGTTAATTGCTTAAGTGTGATTAATAATCTTGTCACAAGTCATGCATTAAACACATGTACAATTTTGTCCATATGATTTCTACACAAAGATTTAAACCACTAGGGTTTTCCTTCTTTTTTAAAAAACTCATCTTTATTAAGATAAACCAAGTTTCCAAAGTTGATTATCTTTTTGGACAGCATCTTAACATTCATAGTATGAATCACAATTCAATATTAGGTAATATATCATTATGATTAACAGGTTTACCATGATCCTGTAATTCATATTTCTCATCATATCAAATATCTGAGATATCCTTACGGATCTATGAATGAGAATTCCACCATCTTGAGGTCTATCAGATTTGACATCATCATGATATTTACTAGTGTGTTTTAGAAGATTATGTGTTTTGTAATTGTAATTTAATCTCTTCAAGATCTAAACAAAACTCCCACTTGCTTTTGTAATTTAAAGACTATCTATAAATACTTTAGCAATTAGAACAATACTAAATTGTTTTCTTTTGGGATATTACAAATCACATTAACAGTTCGTAAATCTTGTTCGTTAATAACCTACTCAATAAGTAGTTTTAACAAAACAGAACTTCAATATATAAGACTCAATGTGATTCATCACATTCCATACTAAAATGGTGTCTTATTAATCTTCTAGGTTTGAGTTTTATTAAGTATATCCAATCAATACTCAATTTTCTAACCTTGATAGCTTTTGGAAGAAAAGAAAATATAAGTTATCTTGAATCAAACAATATAACAAATGTTTGATTCTTCTAACTGAACATTCCATATACATACAATATTTCATTAGAATTAATATTGTAAGACAATCTAACAATATGTAAGATAAATTTATTCTTTTTTGCCTACCTATTTACCAACTAAGTCAACTTAATGGTATAATAGAATTCCAAGCCAATTGCATGTTTTATAACATAAGTATTCTTTGACAAAGTCAAAAGACATAACAGTTATAATATCTTACTTTATATTATAAGTCTTGTAATAATTAAAAGACTTCATGTTTGTGACTTTACAAAGAAACACATAAACCTTTATAATTTAAAGTTATTATGAACACCACGCCATGGTTTCAATTAATTAATTTTCAAGTTAATAAACTATTTATGTCATTTCAAGAATACACAAATATTTAAAGTAGCATTAGATTACTTTATTTATTTATGTCATTCCAAGAAGTGTACAACTTAAGAAACTGCAAAAGCATCCACGCCCGATCCCACGACAAGTGGAGATTTACCTTGAGATTACAATCTAGCCAAGATCTCACTTAAACTAAAATGTAACTTCAAGTGTTTCTATATTTTGAATGACATAAGACATAAAAGTAGTCTATGTTATAATCTTGACACATGTTCTAAACAAGTCAATCTTATTAGAACGTTAATCTCTTACCTTACGATCAAGAGAATCCATTAATCATATTTGTATGTGTTGTTCCTTTGCACACAATAAATGATTCTCCCACTTGTGCATAGAACAACACCATATAGCACACAAACAACATGACTTGTATTTTGTTTATGTGAACAATATGATAGTGTCATAGATATATAAGCATTACAAGTAGATGTAGGAGCACTTAATTATCAAGGAAACGTTCACGACTATCCTTGAGAATATGAATGTCTACATTTTTGAACGTAATGTATTATTTCAAGAAAATCTAGAAATAATCTGAGTTACTACCAAGATGACAAATCTTGTAACTCCCACTGAATTAGACAACTTTACAATAATGTCTTATTCAGTAATACACCATACTCCCACTGGATTTAACAACATTGTAAGTGTTTCATTAACCAGTGAAAATAGCGTGCTATTACATTGCTACCCCTTTGTAAGACCATTCGTAACAATTACTTAGGTAAAAGAGTGTATTCTACTTTGTAGATGATGAATCATCCATCATGCTATTAACTTGAAAAATTGAGCATGCAATTTCTTCCTTAATGGGTCTACCATCGCCATAATGATGTATAGCACCTTCAATTAGTCAAACCAAAACAACTAGATAAAATATACTAGTTTGTCTTTTACCAATTTTTTCGGTAATTAGTCTAGCTTCTAATTTAATAACTCATAAAATGTCAAACATGTTTTCTAGTTGACCAAAATGTCATATAAGAATTCAATCACCAACAGAGGGTAATGAAATCTCTTAAGGAAAACATGGTGTGCAGTAAATTTTTCTTGATCAAACATTTGTTTGAAAACAGAACTAGATCAATTTACCAAAGCATAAACCACGTTTACGATTTAATGTTGCATTAACACAATCAAAAGAATTAACAAAATTTAATTTTAGTATTTTCGATAATTAAATCTTTCAAGAAAATAAAATACCCTTAGTCAATATTCATATTAACCATAAAATTTTCCTTGAATCTAGGACCCTCATTATCATAGTTTCACCACATCAGTTGATCTGCTAGTGATGAAAGTATAGAATAGGTAATTGTCGAAGAACAATAATTGACAAACAAGTTTTCAATTCCTAGTAAATATGGGATTTACAATTTTGCCAAACAATTATGCAAAATGTAAGCATGTTTTATCCCATCTTATGCCTTAAGTTATAGGTCTCACTAACTAACTTAATTAAGTTGTCTAATTTAGAAACTGCAAATTATTAAGTTGAGGTCTCACACAACATAAAGATTCACCTTGTCATTGTAATCTAGCTCAAGGTCTCACATAACTAAATTACAACTTCAAGTGTTTCATATCATTAGATGGCATAAACTTAAATTTTAAAGGGTACAATTTTTGACGTGTAATCAAAACTTATGTATAAAGAAGCATGCATACAACTTTATAGCATAATATTTTCGAAAAACTTACATGAGATTTTAATTGCTAAGATCGAATTCTACAAAGTTTTAATCGATGCGTTGAGAAACTTACAACTTTGCACTAATATGCTTCGTACATTGAATGGTTATACTAGGTAGCTCCAATCGAACTCACAGGGGGCAGAGGACCAGGTAAGCGCATAAGCATAACCTTAGACATCCTTTCAGTGTGACTGTGCGCACTTCTTTTAACCCCTTTATAGTTTGTTCTAGTGGGTGAGCCGTTCTAACCATTTAGTACAGTCGCATCAATCGATTAAAAGTTCAAGAACAATACTTAGAAAAACAAATCAAATTTCGCCATTATTTAGTCCATTTAATTTTCTATTCTCAAAAAACCTTTTTTGCTTACTAACGTGTCATACAATATAAACAAAAGGCACTTTAATAAAATTAAAACGAACTCAAATAATATACATATAACTTAACAATTAACATATGTAAAAACAATTAGCCACATGCATAATTAGTTCGATAAAACCCTAATAATCAATTCTAGGTTTAATAATGCATATGTTTAACCAAGACTTCCACGTGTTTTCATCAAGTACAACGTGAGCCACATACATCGATGAATCGATTGCGTAAGTCTTTGCTAAAACACATACCACATAGCACATAATTGATTCATTAGATATATTGAGATTTTCCCCAATTCAATATTTATCAAAAAAGAATACATGTGAAGAAACTTAACAGTTAATGATAAATATATATACTTAACAATTTAATCATATAATCAATAATCCATGATAAAATATTCATGTATTTACCATGGATTCCACATAACAATTATTCAAGAATTCCCAAGATACGCATAATTATGTCACATAACAATTATTCATAATAACCACATAAAAATATACATGCAATCCTAGGGTTTCTACAAGTTTTACAAAAAATAAAAACCTAATTAAACAATTAATGGGTAATCGACCCAATTAATAAAAAATTAGGGTTCCAATTTTCAAAACCCTAGAAACCATAAAAGCATATAATAATCATAAAGATTTAATTTTTATGTGTTTCGGTAATTAATTACAACATATTAACGGCTCGTGATGCCACTGTTGGGTATTACTAATCATAACAATTCTATAAAACAAGTAAACATCATCAAAGCATGCAGCGGAAGTAATAGGAATAATACTTGTAAATTAATTAACCGAATTAAAAGTATATGCGTACCTTTTGCGAATCAATGCAATTAGGGTTTATGAAAAACTCCCAATTAAGATCATCAACCAAGAAACCCTAAACCCTAATAAATTAGGGTTTATATAATTCGACCACATCAAAAGTCGAATACCCAAGATATGCAAACACAAGTGTATTTGCTCTTCGTTCTTGTACACACGTATTAGTAACGAATCAATGAGAAAAGCTAGGTTCTTGATCACAATAGATTAACCAAACACCTTTGTTATGCTCAAGGTCACTCGTAAATCCCTTACAATGGGGATTCACTTCGTCGACCAAGAACAAGAGGGAAGAAAGAAGAAGTTTGGCCTTCTATTGAAATCTAGTGTACCAAAGGATGAATACATGGGGATGTATTTATAGCCTTATGGTAGGTGTCAAGTTTACTATAGTATCCGATGTGGGATTCTATAGTTTTCGGCGAAACACAAGCCCAAAAGAGGATTCCTAAAACCTTCTCTTGACTTGTTAACTTTTCTTCATATGCCGTTGACATTTAATGACCGATAATCAAAACTCGTCAAATATTAAATATCATTAAGTATTTATTTCGTGATCAAATAATTAAATATAACATTTTATATATTAATTATTTATACATTGATTCTCATACGTAATGTGTGCAATCCCGAAGTCTCGAGTTCGAATCCGGTCATACTAATATTAATAATTATCCATAAACCTTTCACACTGGAATATTAAATAAAGTTCCAAAAATGATTATCAGTCATGGACTACATCTTTGCATTTATGCTTCTTGCCATTTATCAAAAAACGATACAAATCCATGTACATAGCGGATTCAATATGAAGACTTAGACTTTTGATTCTTTGGCATCTACAAGAAAATGATTACTCTCAGGATATCAAGGAAATCTACTAGATTTGAGAATGACAAGTGTTTGCTCTTTAGCTCAACATTAGTATGTTCAAGCTTAGTGCACATTTCGCTAGTGTCTTATAAAGTATTGTAATTTATTATTGAATTTCTTCGAGATCTATAACACTCCCACTTGCCTCTTGTAAGAGAAGACTATGCTTCAAATACTCAGCACATTGAGCAAAAATAAATTATTCTGAGCTGGGATGTACAAGATACATTAATAGTTCTTGATCTAGTTTGATAGTAACACGTTTCACGTGGTCCCAAAAAATTCAGAACTTCAATTAAAACATAATGAGAACCTTCCCTTCCACAATGTTAATGGTGTCTTAATTACCTTCGTGGTTGGAACCATATTAAGTATGGCATACTCAGTTTTCTAACTTTGATGGATTTGAAGGTATATTAGTTTATATTAATCAAAGAACAAACAATATCAGTAAGATTTACTTTTTCTTATCGGACATACCATAAACTTGTGGTATTCCATAATAATTGAGATTATGGGACAATCTCACGATTTCTTTAAATAATTTAATACTCTTTGGATCATACATTTTCCGACTTGGTCAAGCCAAATGGATTTAGTTAGTATTTCGAAGCTAATTGCATAGATCTCATACTTTATAAGGATTCAAACAATTCAAAAACTTTATGTTTATGCCTATATAAGAAGACATAACCATATTAATTAAAGTATTAGTGAACGCCACTCATGACTTCAATAGTATTTTCAAGCTAATTACCAAACTTCATGTTATAAGGCTTTAAATATTTAAATGACTTTGTGTTTATGTTTTGACAAGAAAACATAATTATGATAAATAAATTATTAGTTAACGTGATAAAGTAGTTTTTATTATTCTTGACGTTGATTCTGAATAGGGCACTATACAACAGTGTGTATAAGTCATAATCAAATATTGGCTTTCTTATCTTTCGGTCAAGAATATCCTTATTCATATTTTTATGTGTTGTACGTTGCACATAATTCAAGATTTCTCTCACTTTTGTATGACACAACTTCATATAAGTTTAGAAACAAGACTTGCGTATATCAAGAACACGATGTCAATGATGTCAAAAATCGGTCATTTGGAATTTTGGTATGCACGTTTGTTTACCAATATGACAATGTCACAAATATAATATGATTTAAGTCGAACTCAAAACATATTGGAAATAATAGAATATAGAGAACTTATCGTTAATAAGGAATTATGTATTACTATTTCATATATAACTTTTCTAGAAGCGATATCGAAAAGGGACAAGTTATCTTATAAAATAAATGTTATAATTCTTATAAAACTAAATATATTTTTCAAGGCAATCTAGAAATAAATTCAGTCACTTGGTAACATAAGCTCACACTGGATTAGACAACATTTTATGTGTATCATCACTACTGAAATGTGCATATTGCTCCCACTTGATTAGACAACATTGCATATATTTCCTCATCAATGGTAAAAAGAAAGTAGCAAGTTCTACTATCTAACTATCTTATAATGGAGGAAAACATTTTTCTCCATTAAATGCCTTAATTTTAAGCAATACAACTTCATATGAAACATGTACAAATGGTTAATGCTAGGTATAATACATTAATGAATCATTGTTTTATACATAATTATTTAGAACATTCATTAACGTAAGTTTGATGCCAAATTTTTGTTTGGTTATGAACATTTAATTTTTATAAAATTTGCATACTCAAAAAACATTTATCATCTATATATTTTAGTACAAGTTTTGCGAAATCTTAATTATTTTGCAATAAATTCGATTGATAAAAATCGTACACGTCAAAGTACGAAGATTTTCAGATGATCTTTAAAGTATAAAAACTTGTAAACATATAAAGTACGAAGATTCTTTATGTTTACAAATTATATATATTGTCACAAATATTACATAACATCTACTCTTTAGCAAGTACCTTTCACCGTCAGTCATTACAACCTAATAATACTACTGACTTACGTTTTGGTATCGCCATTGCATCGCGATGCACGTATGCTTGGCTTTTTAATATGAAATAGTGTGTGATAAAGCTATTCCTCAAAATTCTCGCCATACATAAAATCATGATCACGAAAAACATGTGATAAAAAAAAGAGAAAATGAGGCAAATGCCCCCGATGCCCTGAGGCTAATCACTTTCTGGACCACTTTTTTTTTTCTGTATGAAAATGGACCGAGGGCAACCGCTGTCATTGGGCAACTCATCGACATTGTGACAAGTGTCCCGTATGTGTAAGGTATTGTTTTTTGGGCAACTAAAATTCGTTGGGCAACCGTACATTTAAAATAAGGTTTTTTTTGGTCATTTTACATTACATAGAAAGTACACATTTGAATAGTAAAAGTACAATACATTTTTGTTCAAAATCCAATACCCACTCGTCTTCCTCAGTCGTGTTCAGCATTCTCTGTTTTTGCTTCTCGCACAAAAACTATCTTAGTTACTGTTTTCACAAATCAAACTGTCTTCTTCGTCAGTCCCTCTCTTCCTTGTAACGTTAGTTATGTCCCCATCTACGAAGCTACAGTGTTGATTGCAACCGATTTTTTCTGTTCACGACATTTTTTTCAAACAAGCAAACCACCTTCGATTGATCAATTTTTTTTCAATAATGTGGCCAAATATGGTACGTAAATATTTTTATCGTTGTTTATTACATATGATTTATTTCCAATTAGCTCTATGTTATAATAAATCGTTGTTGTTATTCGATTAATACCTATGTTAGATAGGTGTTAATTCCATTTTATAATCCATTGCTCTTTTTTATGTCCGTCTGATTCGTAATTGCAAATGTTGATTGTCATAATTTAAGCATTTTGTTTTTTGTTACGACTATATTGTATCACGTTATTATCCCTTGTTATTAAACTATTTATTATGTAGGGTATGATACCTTAGATGTCGTTAGTTAAGTATGTAACAATACTTGGTTCATTAAAATTTTTAGTGGCAGTTTGTAGACTAATAAGGAGTGATTGAAATGGGTCCAGTTCCAACCATTGAATCTGGTATATTATTGTAGCTCGTTTATATGCATCATCAGATATGGCTATGCTATTGTTTACGACGTTGGTATAGATTCCTTCTATGGTCTGAATTAATTTTTGGTTTTTGTTGACCCTTTTTAGGACTATGAAGCTAAATTAATCATTACGAGTAAACTGAACTACTTTTGGTTGATAAAGAAAAAGTTAGACGCAAAACGCCGCATCTTGTTTAGGAATACCTGCTTTGGAAGATGGATTGATCTCTTGTTTTTTGAACATGAAACACACATCATAGATTATATGCTAAGGAAACAACATCTGATTGGCGATTCTCATTATGATATGCCCTTCATTTTTACATTGAAGGACATGCTTTACATTTTGGTACGTCGTGATTTTGTCTAATGACCGGCTGCGGCTTGGAACTGTAAGCTTTGGGTTGTATACATCACGGTTCTCTCAATTTTCGTAAGTAGCCGAGGGTATTTCACGAAAAGCAAGGGTCTATTCTAACCAACTTAGATGTTATTGGTGTTATCGAGGATGAAGAGAGGTTTCGACATATATCTGATGAAGACGTTGTACGTCTTTGTCTTTTGTTAGCCTTAGAGGTGATCTTTATGGGTCGTTTGTTGACATGCGAGGTGGATGATACACTGATGAGGTTAGTTGATGATCTAGATGATTGGAATGCTTTTCCATGGGGTGAGCATATTTGGACTCATTTATACAACCAACTTCATAATGTATTTGATAAGCACGGATGACCACCTTTTAAGATTGAAGAAAGATCCAAAGTATTGACCGACATACACACTGTCTGGATTTGTGTTTGGTTTTCAAGTATCCATTTTCTAGCTTAACATTTTAACTAATTTCTATATTTAAAAGTGTTAGGTCACAAGTTTTACCACACAAGCTTATAAGAAAGATAGAGAGGCGATTGAACAAGTATCACACACACACACACGATATAAATAATACGGTTTAGGCGTAGAGTGTTTGTGAAAAGAAAACTTGAACAACCAACCTTCAAATGAAGGTTTACATAAGGTATTTATAGGCAGGGAGCTAGGGCAACACTCCTACTCCTTCCCTTTCTCCTATGGGCTTGGGCCTAAGCTCATGGGCCTTCTACATAAGCTTAAGGCTAATAACAAACATAAAGGCCATAATAAGCTAACTATTACATATGAGTAACTAACACTTGAATAAGGTTTAGGAGTGATTCCAACAATCTCCCCTCAAGTGTTATTACATATGAGTAACAAACACTCAAGTGTTGGTGATGAAAGCGGTGAAGGCGTTGATGTAATAGTAGCTTTGGCGTCTTCTGACATTCTTCTTTCTTGTGAGAAGAATTGCCTTGATTTGAACAATCTCCCGGTGTAGAGATAGTTTACTTTGAACGGTTATGCTTTGGCGTCATCTTTAACTTTGTTCTTTGATCATTGTTCTTTGTGGTGAAAGTGATAGTATGTTGTTATGCGCATCAAGTGCGCCTCAGTGCAGCCCATTTTGCTGGTGTCTCCACGTCGTTCTTCAACATGCTCACACGCTCTTTGGCGTTGGAATTCATCTTGATGGAGTTCTTTAAGTCTTTAACTTTGTAGATTCTCTGTATTGACGAAGAATCATTACATTTGTTGTGTTGCTTTAAGATATAACTTCCATTAGTGATGATGTTGGCGTGAGCATGAGAAGAATCTGCACGATCATTCCGCTCGAGAGCTTCCATAAGAAGAAAACATTTAAGCGGTTAGTAATAAGCGGATTCCGGCACTTACAAGTTTGAACTTCGAGAGTGTTAACGGCATAGTGTGAAAACACAACTCTAATTCTTACAAAGGCGGTTTCTGAATCGGAGTCCCACAAGTGAGATAACACGATATACCGAAGTACACCTACGATTGAGATGAGTCGTGAGGTACACGAAGCATCACCTCACGACTGTAGACCGTTTGAGACACACTAAGCGTAATCCACGGGGAGTTGCGGCGACCTGCTTGTCGGGCTGTTTAATGTTGACCTGGCGGGAGTTTCCATTCATTCATTGAGGATCACAAATGTGAACCTCTCATAAATGTTCTCGACAGATTGCTAAGATCTGTGAAGGACTCGATATGAACCACGGATAACCTTATTGTTGATCATCAAGTGATTAAATGTCAAGTGTACCTAAGAGATCTTTTGATGAATCTCGTGGCTCTAGACTCAATAGTGCGTTTTGGTTTTCTGGAGCGGAGACTAGGGAGAGGGTCTCCTTCTTCAATACCAGCAATCTCTAAGAAAGAAAGCCGATAGTTTACGTAGGGTTCCCTGTGAGAATGAAACAAGCTTCGTTAAGAGAAACTTGAGTGGCTAAGAAGGTTTAGTGCATGCGTCATTGGGTCCATGACGACTTTTAATCTTCAATACCGGCGTCACAAAGTGACAACCAGTAGCATATGAATTGAACCCGATTATGCGCCTAAGTTGAATAATCTTGAGGGCTATTTCTTTTCACCCTTTTCTTTGCATTTCTTTTTAATTCTTCAACTCCTTCTTTCTCCGATTCTCATTTTCTCCTTTTTACAATCATACCTAAGGACTTCTAAATACTAACTATTTGTGGTGTCCTGGGGTAGATCCCTCTGACTCTGGCGGATCATAGGACGGTTATTCCTAACCTTAGTCACCTTATAACTCCATGACTAACCTATGTTGCCATAAAAACCCCTGATGTGAAAAATCTCTCAAAGTGTTTGTGAATGAAAAACATTTTAGTACCACTTGTTGAGATAAGATTTTGCATAAATACTCCCCCTCCACATGTGCTTAAGAGTTTTAACGGTTAAAATGCCAGTGAGGAAAAAGCGCACATTTTGAATTGATTCACTCAAGATAGACAATCCCCGCGAGACACGGTTACGTGGCATAGTTAAAGAGTTGCATTGTCGGCTTTTAGGTGACAACTAGCTCTAATAACTACCTTGAAGGTGTAGACAATCCTCGAAAGGTCGTCAAACCCGTCGGAGTTCATGTTTATCAAGAGTTTCTCGAATGGTACATTCTACTCGGACAAGTCCTTTGCGAGACACGTTTACATCACTAGCGAACTAGCTTGAAATTATTACCCGTCGGGACAAGTCTTTTCGAATTACTAACAGTTAAGCATCGTCAATTCGTTGGTTAAGTCTGAAGCACACAGATTCATTTGCATTTTACACAACATATTTCTTATCACATATTTTCTCCCCTTCAAAAATGGCATATTAAAGTGTTATTTTTGAAACGTTTGAGAATAAATATGACCATTTAGAGTGTTGCGGGAAGAATGACCACTGAGAACAATTTTTGAACAAAGTTTTAATTCAAGTACTCCCCTTCAACGAGTGATATAAACGGTTGAGGTTTTGAAAATCATAAGGGAAAGTACTTGTTCTTTTGAGCAAAACCTTGAAAAGTGAAAGGTTTGATAGGTTTTACTCAAAAGTAAGAAGCTTTCGCTCCTTTTATAAGGATTGTGGCAGAAGCGTACCACAGGTTCCTTTATTTACAAGTACGGGTTGTACACTGTAATGTGTGCACAAGCCATTGACATAATTAATCAAACATCAAAAATGATATGAAGAAAACAATTCAAGGGGTACCAGGGAAGTGCGGTGATGTTCCCGGGGTGTGCACGAGGCGTTGAAATCGGTTATGTTTCTCACAGGGTCGACCACCGACATAACTCTCCAATCGTCAGGCGATCCCTTGAAACAACCGTTCATCAATCATTGTGATGATCCGTCTCACATCCCTCCTTTCACGAGAATTCCGGCTTAGGAGACCCAATTTTCTGGCGTATATCCTTCAACCTGTATGCCAATCCATCCTAACCAGGCTTCAAAGTATGATTCCCGAACTTGTGGAGTTCGCTACACGCCATTAAGCAGTTTCTTTGAAGTTCACTACGGTAAACAACGCCGAAAGGTTTCCTGATGAGTGTATATTGAGATAGCTGGTTGATATCGGGAAGATCAAGCTTTGGAGGAGTGAAGTTGACAGCGTCGATAAGATTCAACGGCCCGTGGAGATCTTCTACATGTTCCTTGATGACAATCCGTCTTATGAAGATGAGAAGTGACTTGATAAATTCACGTTGTGCTGCGATTGAGAATTGTCTCATGCGACCACGTACCTTGGCAAGGTACATGTCTTGATGTCATTGAGAGACAAATTCTCAAAGTCACCTCGAGAAAGCATAGTCCTATTCATCTTGTCGTTTGACTACGATCTTCTTTAGGAATGTGTAGTCCCACTTAGACGAAAGGTCAACGTGTATGATGGCAGCGATATCTTTAGAACTATGCACGGCATGTTGAGACTTCGAACGGCGGCTTCTATAGTAGATTCGTCGGCGATGATGAATCCCATACAATGCATCTCGGTATGCCTTCCACGTGTTGGAGAACAAGTGATTGGCACGTTCCTCAATGGCTATGCGGTTTGAGTAGACAGCTGCTGGGAATGGAAGTGTCAACGATGTAGCATATTTTCTTGAATCATCGTCACCGTGTAGAAGAAAATCCAGGTCTTTGTTGAAGAAGTATCGGAAAGGAATCCTTGGTTCATTTGTTTGTCCAAGTGTTGGTAGAGGTTTGGTCCAATCGTTGTAGTATGGAGGGTTGTCCCTTTGTGTGAAGTCAATGTTTGCTTCCGGGTTGAGCCAATCCATGTTGTTAGACATAGCTCGAGCAATGTTTTCAAGGTGATATTCGACCTCGAGGGCACTTTCGGAGCTGTCTTTTAGAAGTTGAAACGCTTCATTCTTGATTAAGCCATTTCAGATTTCGTCATTTCTTCACATGGAACTTTTCTTGCAGAATTTTTGCATGCTCCAATGTAGAACCGTCTACCAAATTCTGACCTTCTTGAGGGTAGGGAGTGTTGTTAACAAGATTAGCAAACCATTCAAATTCCTCTGTTTTATCGTCATCTAGCCATGATCGACGTCGGTTTGAGCGTCTTCTTCTTCTTCTTTTTGAAGGCCTAGATGATGATTACGGTTTCGAACTTGTTTGGGAGAGGAGGGTTGTTGTAGGGGCTCAAGGACCTCTTCATCGTCACCACCCGTATACTCAAAGTGATCATCGGTTTTATGAGTCGGGGGTGGTAACTTCGGAATCGTCACGAGGTTTTTGGTAGAAGAGCGAGGAGGAGATTTTTGTTGAGCGAGGAGCCCGTTGTGGAGGAGGTTGCATCAAGAAGATTCACGGGCCTTCGGCGTTTAGGTGCGAGTCTTTATCCTTATCCTTGTCTTCATCGTCTCTAGGACGTTTAGACTTTTCAACTTCAAATCTACAAGCTTCTTGAAGTTGGTAGTCCAGCAATGCTTGAAACAGCTTTCCTTCATCAGGAGTAAATGTCCCAGATCGTGCAGACATTTGTGTGACAAGCTTGGCCACCAATTCATTATCGAGAAAACTACGGATCGGTTGGATTGATTGTGGCGGTTAAGGGCGTTGATCGAATAGTTTGCTTGGCGATCTGCATAAGATTTGGATAAAGTTGTTTGGTGAACAACTCCTTTGTGACTTTAGGAGCGTACTCGAAGGTACTTTTAGGTGTAGCCTTGATCATTTCGTTCAGTTCCTCTTGACGGCGATTTTTCATGAATTCTGAACAAACTTCCTTTCTCCTTTCATCTTTTCATGCTCGTCATACATATCTTTGTATGTGATCGGCAAAGAAATTTAGCTTTTGTTGAGCACGTTTTTCTTTCGACTTGTTTGGCGGCTTTGGTAATCCGTTAATGAGCTTGAGAAATCCAAGATTTAGATGGTTTCTTCACGGATTTGGATGATGATTTGGTTGACTTCTTTGATGGTGGTGGCGAGGAGTGAGAAGACGAATCGGATGATGAAGAGATATGAGGAGACTCTGGATCCTTCGGAGGTTCAGAGGTTTCTTCCTTTGATCGCGCAGGACTATCTAGAAGAAGCGTATCATAATCAACATCTTGATCTTTTCGGACTTCTCGGTTTCGGTTCCTCAAACTCATATTCGATAGTATCCTCCACAAGCTTTTGTTGTTGCACAAGAGTGGTGGCACCGGCTCCCTTATCGGGTTGATTAACGCATCGGGGAGATGGTTGAGTGGGCAACACCACTTGATCCTCCGGGACCACCCATTTGGTCTTTAGCAAATTCTTGAGCTTTGTGAAGGTGTCTAACGATATTAAACTTCTTCTGTATGATATATCCGGTTGCTCTTCTTCTTCATCGAGCTTTCATCATACGGTACAAGTACAGAGTCTTCCCTTTTCTTTGTCGGTGGCGGACTTGGAGGTTTAGCTCTGAAGGAGGTGTTACGGTTCTTGATTGAGTAGGTAATCTCTTCATCGTGTCGGTACCTTGAGCTTTCGTCCACATGCTTTCTTTGCGGTTCAGGTGTGGGAATAGGTTCAGCTTCCTTTACGGGAACAATCCTTTTACGAGGAGGATTCCTTTTGGGAAGCTTCCTATAAATATCGGTACTTGTAACACTTCCAGCCTTGCCTCTTACGGTCCTCGGTAGGTGTACGAAGATTTTTCATCAAGATGACCAACTTTGCCTTCTTTTACGGCTAACAGATACCTTTTATATGTTTCAAGCTTTTTGATTTCGGTGGTTAGAAGGTGATCGGTAAAACCGAACCACTGTTTCTTTGTTGGCGATTCTTTGATTCGGCGATAGTATGGGTTCGATCAATATGTCGTGATTATCTGGGTCATTGAGCCTCATGGGGATATCAGAATGAAGTCCAAGTGCTCTCTGGATCAACAGTTTGGTGTATCTGACATAGGGAATCTTGGAGCCAAGCTTCTTGTGAAATACCATCATGTCCTCCCATATCGATGCCGATTTCAATGTCCTTCTTGTTGATCAACGACAAGAAAATTTGTAGTTCCATGAGCTTGGGATGCTCATAGCCCTTTATCCGCGACCGAGACCGATTTGGTGATGATCATGTAGAGTGTTCTCCATGGTTGAGGAATATACTTGAGCTCCACGTGAGAGTGCTTAGTAATGATTCCTGAAGCTTCATCATAACCAATATCTATCAAGAATTTGGGGTTGTCTCTTCAGTAGGGGTAGCAAAGAAGTCGGTTGGGCGATGTCGGGAATGATGAGAACAGCCGTAAGTCGGCGGAGTGATAGTGACTAATTTGTGATTAAGTGTCACATTCACTGCACTTTGACCAGTGATCCTCTGCATAGAATCCCGGAATTGTTGAATGTAGACCTCTGGGCTGTGGCGAGTGTGAGAGCATGTTACGGTAGGGATGATTCACGAGAATATCCACGGCAATCAAGCAAGGAAGATTACGAGCAAGTGAGGGTATCAACGTCAACCCTAAGGTTGTTCTTTCCAATCTTTCTCGGATAACCCTTTGGAAAGATATCGGCAATTGTAAGAACTTCTGATGCATCCACATTCATTTGTTCAGCCATGTCGTGATCTGAAATAACATTAGCCAAAAGAACCAACATATCGAAAGACATAGTGTTAGTCAACGGAAGGTCTTATTGTCTAGTTATTGAATGTCAGGTGTCAATGATTGTTACGAGTCCTAAGTCACTTGTTTGTCCAATAGTCCAATGGCGTCGTGAAATGTTTTTCGTGAGTTAGTTAACTTTAAGTTTTAAAGTTTATGTTATCACTTATTGTTCACAACATATCAAGCGATTAAGTTTATTAGTGACATTATTGGATTCGTGACGTTATGATTAGTTTATTTACAAGTTTGTACACGTAACAATTCATTATGAAGGTCAATCAAGGCTTAAGCGTAGTTTTGGCAAAGTTAAGCGTGCGATGATGATATACTGGCGTAGACGAAAGCTTACGCGTAGGATCTAACTACGCGTAAGAAATGTTACAGCGTAGGAAAAGGGGACCTTATGCGTAGGGAGCTTACGGCGTAGGCGTATATATATACCTTACGGCGTAAGGCTTACTCGTAAGAGTAGACCTTATCGCGTAGAGGTCCTTTGTTTACGCATATCCTTCACAGGATACGCGTAGTCCCATTGTAGAACCTTACGCGTAATAGTTATGCGTAGGATTATTACGCATAACTTGACTACGCGTAGGGTAATCCTTATGCGTAGAGTTGCAAATGACCTTGATTATGAATATTTAAGCGTAGCAAAGCATGAAATAAATTCATCAAATCATCAAAATTAACACAAGCATTCATTATATCAACAAGTTATGGCATGAACATTCATAACACGATTCTGCGTAGAAAGTCATACGCATAGGTCAAAACCCTAAGGGTTAAGATTTACGCGTATAATTTCTAGCCATGGGATTTGCACCAAATAAATTCTGGTAGTTCTAAGATGTGTTGAGAGTCTATAAACCAAGTTATAACATCTAACTTGTTGTGAATCAAATTTACCCAAAGTTATGAACTTTAAACCCTAATTTCAAATTGTTAAACAATTAGTGTTTCTGGGTGGTTAACAACCATGGAAATCATCAATTCAACCTTATATGACCATAACCCAACAATCTTTTAGACCAAAACACTTCACATTTGGAAAAACCCAATTCGACTCATAAACCCTAATTTTCAAAAATCATTAATAAGTGTTTCGGGGTAGGTTTTGATGGTTAAAATGATATTCTTGATGTATTTGGAACATTTTGACACTTTCCTTTTAACCAAAAACACACACACAATGATTGTGTGTTCATACGCTTATGCGTAGAACACATAATCACGCGTAAAACAATTTTTAGCCGTTGGATTTGTATGAAATTAAAAACCTTGGCTTAAAAACATGTTTAGATCGTTAAAACACTTACAAAATGATGATCAAATCAGCGGATAACTTGAATGAATCTTAGGCGTAGATGTATATGGTTGAGAGTAATAAATGATAAGTGAATAAGTTAGGTGAGGTGTTTTATTAAAATTACTTTAACATTTTGGCAGTTTGGTCCCTCCACCTTTTTCTTTTTTCAACCAAAGCCATTTAACTTCCATTTTGGTTACCAAACAAAGATTTTTAGGAAAGAAACTTGGCGACACTCCCCTCGACTTGAGAAATAATGAAAGGTTATAAATTTTAGTCAGGAGTGTCATTTAACGAAAATTTACCACCATTGATAAAAGAAACAACAGGATATGATAACATGCAAGTACAGGATGTTTTGAAGCGGTTAAAATTTATTTTCTCCCCCTCAACACTTGATCGAAAAAATATTGAATTTTGAAAGATTATAGTGTTGACGGAAGAAACGTACTTGCAATGTTGAAAGAAAATAGATAGAAGAATATTTTTGTTGTTTTATCGGATTTTATACTTTTGTATTTTGTTTTTGAAAAATTATTTACAAAAGAGATTTTGGTGTTTGAGGTTTTAAGGCTGTTTTAGGAGGTCATCCAATTCCTCTTGAGTCAAACACCTCATACCAATCCGGTGGACCAACTCATTAAACCTAGCGGGAGGCAAGGCTTTGGTGAGAAGATCGCCAATTGGTATTCTGTACCCACAAAATATAATTCAACGATACCACTGTTCCACGTGATCCTTGATGAAATGATATCGAAGATCGATGTGCTTTGATTTCGAGTCTTGGCTGAGTTGCACGAGATCGCAATGGCACTCCGATTGTCGCGATACATCGGGATTACGTCAAATACGTAACCATAGTCTTTGAGTTGTGTTCTCATCCGGATGACTTGAGCACAACATGCGGACATGGCTACATATTCGGTTGAGGACAGCGATGTACAATCCTGCTTCTTCGATTGCCATGACACGAGTTTATCACCAAGAAATTGTAAAGCTCACGAAGTACTTTTCCGTGAGTCTAAGCATCTGCGTGGTCGGCGTCTGAAAAGCGATTAGTTCAAAACCAGAATCCCGGATACGGATCCCCAAGTTAATGGTTCCCTTTATGTATCGGAGGATTCTTTTAGCCTCGAGAGGTGGGTTTCAGGTTGGTCGCGTGATAGCGAGAGCAAAGATATACGGCAAAGACAATATCAGTCGCTGGTGTTAGATACATGAGAAACCTAATAATACTACGGTATTTTGTAGGGTCCACCAATTTCCCATGTAAATCAGCGTCTAGCTTCTTGGTATGAGCCATTGGTGTGGCATAGGTGTCACAGGTTTTCATTCCAAATTTGTTTAACAATTCAAGGGCATATTTGGGCTGACTCAAGAAAATACCACGGGGTGATTGATGAACTTGCGGTCCAAGAAAGAACGTGAGTTCACCCATCATGGACATTTCAAAATTTTTCTTCATTAGTTTTGCAAAAGCGATTGAAAACTTTTTATGTGTAGACCCAAAATGATGTCATCCACGTAAATTTGAACAATTAAGATATGTTCCCTGTGATATTGTATAAAAGAGTTGGGTCAACCGAACCTTTGGTGAAATTATTAGCAATGAGGAAGGATGATAGCTTATCGTACCATGCCGAGGAGCTTGTTTGAGACCATCTGAGCTTTGTTCGGTTTGTAGGCGTGATTGGAAACTTCGGGATCAACGAATCCATCTGGTTGGCTGACATAAACCGTTTCTTTAAGTTGTCCATTGAGAAGCGCAGTTTTGACATCCATCTGATAGACCGTCATATTCATATGAGCCGTGAATGCTAGAAATATCGAGCGACCTCAAGGCGAGCAGCGGGCAAAAGATTCTTCAAAGTCAATACCCTCTTCACGGCGATAACCCTTAGCCACGGGCGTGACTTATTTCGATAACATTTCCTTGACATCAATTTGTTTTCCAAATCCATTTGAGACCAATGACGTAGACTCCTGTTGGTCTTTCAACCAGTTCCCATACTTCAAGGCGTTTGAATTGGTTGAGTTCTTCTTGCATGGATTCAATCCGGTTGTCTTTTGTCATTGCGTCTTTGATGTTTTAGGTTGATTGGCGACGGTGAGTGCATAAATGCAATGTTCACCGTCGTGTGAAGGCGTTGTCTTGTAACGACTGGTTGATTCGGGTTGCCAATAATGTTTTCCAGAGGATGGTCTTTCGTCCATCTATGTGTGGAGGGTTGATGTTGATATACATTGTGCGGTTCGAGGATTCAAATGGTTTGTTGAAGATTCGCGACATCAGTGCAGCGATCTCATTAGCAAGCGGGTTGAAGAAGCATTTGGATCAAAATCTGCGGTGGGGTACTACATTGAGAATATCATCAGCAGCTTCATCATTGTTGGAAGCGGTTTGTTCAACTGTTGTGGTGGAGTCAAGTGGTGTAGGTGCATCTGCAACAGTAGTTGTTGTAGCAGGTGTATCGGGTAAAGAGTATTATCGGGTTGAGCGGCGGAAGCTTGGCGGATACACACGGAGCACGTTCATCAATATCGTCACGAGCAGTGGAGCAAATAACCTTTCCATTTGTTGGCGAGTAAGCGGGGGCTTTGTTCGGTGATGATGGGGTTTGAAGGAAGTTTAAGCGGTTGTGACCGGGTTCTAAGCTGTTATACTCAGAAGCCATTTCCGTAAGTTCATCGAAATGAGCATGAATCGTTTCCATCACCTGTTTTGTACGGCGATTCGGTTCGGAAACCTTTGGAATTATCACGATATCCGATAAAGACTCAAATGTCAACTTTGGCTTTGAGCTTTCCAAAGTCATCACGATCATTATTCGGATAGCAAAGAGATCCAAATACATGAAAGTGTTTTAGATTCGGTTTTCTGTTATGGACGAGCTCGAAAGGTGTTTTGTTGTGGCGTTTTGTAATCATAGAGCGGTTTTGAGTATAGCATGCATAGATACACTTACGCCCATAAGTAATCTGGAAGTTTAGCATTGATTAACATTGTTCTTGCGGCTTCCACTAGCGTTGGTTTAGATCTTTCGACAACTCCGTTTTGTTACGGTATGCGTGCAATAGATGTCGATCTTTGAATTCCCACTTTCTCATAGAATTCACGAAGAGTTTGATTAACAAATTCAGATTGCCTTTATACATTACGATTAGTCGAGCGGTGTTTCGTAGCTGAACTTGTATTTTCGTGAAAAAGGTAATGATCATTTGTGGAGCTTGATCTTTGCTTCGAAGAAAGTAGACCCAAGTCCAGCGTGAATAGTCATCAACAATTACTAAGATGTAGCGTTTGCCATTGATCGTTTGCACGCGCATCGGGCCACACAAATCCATGTGAAGAAGATGAAGCACATCTTTGAGAGCGTGTTCCACCTTTGAAGGAAAATGAGCACGAGTGCTTTTGCCTTGTTCACAAGGTGAGCAAAGGTGATCTTTAGAATACCGAAACCGTGGAAGTCCTTCAACTAGTTTGTGTCGAGCAAGGTTGGTGATGGTTTGAAAGTTTAGCAGGATTTTGTTGATGTTGCCTTTGAAAGTAAACATATGGGAGATGAAGCAACCATGTCTTTCATAGAGATAGTGTAGAGACTAGAATTACGCGATCGGACATAAGGTCATTTCCGTGTAGATCACGAATGAAACAAGTTTTCTCCCGAAAAGCAACCTCCAAATCTCCATCACAAAACTGACCTACTGAAAGCAGATTATGACCGAGGCCTTCCACATAGTAAACCCTGCTAATTTCGATGTTCCCATTGACATAGTCTCCGTAGCCCATGATAGCTGCGAAGTGATCATTCCCGAACGGCGGTGCCAATGAACTTTGCTACAAAGTTTGATAACAGTTTAAGATTGCCTGTCATGTGTCGGGAACATCCGCTATCAACAATCGAGAGAATGATCGTATCACTGCATTACACACAGGCGACACGGATGGAATAGAAGTAGATTTGGAACCGAAATGTTAGAGGGTTCGTAGCGGTATAGTAGATATATACACATCAATAGCTTTAGGTATCCATTTAAATCCTAGTGTGTTATATATCCATTTCCGCCATCTATAACTACTCTTTGCTTTAGTCTTAGTGAATGCACTAGGTGGTACTACATTCTTAGGAGGTGAAACTGGAGCTACTGGGACAGCAATGCGTTTCTTAGAATCTAAAGATGGCGGTCTACCAAGCACAGACTTAGAAAGATTAGTGGGCCTAGAGGTATTCGGTTCTTAGGATTCCTTAAACGAGAGATGATAGCTTTAGCAACACATTTATCATGGCAATCGGAATTCATACTTTTACCACAAATAACACAAGGTGCATCGGACTGAATATCAAAAGTACTTAACGGTTTAGCATTCGTTACATCACTATTTCTATTACATTTGCGGGCCTTAATATCTATAGTGGATGCAACGTGAGTCTTATTCATAGTCCTAGGGTGTTCTTCTACTTTAGCATTCTTGATTGATCTTTTCTTAGGTCGCAACTTCCTATTCTTGATTTAGTGCTCTAGAACGTGAAGTGCGGACATTTGGAAAAGATGCAACTATTCTGTTTCGATAGAAGGAGGCACGTTAGCATCTTGTGATTTGGCAGTAGAGATTCAAGGTTCATGAGTACTAAGTGTTACTGGGGCTAATCTCTTAATGATGGTTGGTGGAAGTTGTTCATACTTTCCTAACATTTCTCTTAACTTGAGGATAGTGTGAATCGGATCTTGATTTTCAGACCGAACATTTCGAGCAAAATGCATAACTTCTTTAGTGTGTGCAAGATAATGATCAAGTTCATTTGATGCTTCATCACGAGTCTTTTTGAGTAAATCAAATATGACACCATATTCCTTTTTAACTTTTAAAGGTTCTTGTTCATATTTTGAGATTTGACACTTAAAAGACACGTTTTGATCATCCAATTGCTCAATTTTAGGATCGAGAAGATTTTGCACTGGCGATTTTGTGTTGAAAAACAAGTTGTTGATCATGAATATCTTTTTGACACCAATTAAGGCGGCGTATTGCATTTGAAAGTTCGTTTGACAATCGTTTATTTTCAACTTTTAAGGACTCGATCTGAAGCACATTATCGGTGTTCTCAACATTTATCACGGATTCAACGATATCAGAGGTATGATCAAATGCATATGACAAAGAATTCAATAGCACAACATTATGGACATCAGCACGGATGACATCTTCCAAGAGTCGATCAACATCTTTTCTCAACATTTTCTTTTTACGTTTAGTATTAGAAATAGATGTTTATGTTTTCTCGAAAACGACCTTCATCACTCCAAGTTCCTTATGAAA
This sequence comes from Chrysanthemum makinoi, assembly GCA_910596185.1. NCBI lineage: Eukaryota > Viridiplantae > Streptophyta > Magnoliopsida > Asterales > Asteraceae > Chrysanthemum > Chrysanthemum makinoi. The sequence goes on along the minus strand of OU343219.1, from coordinate 193,864,743 downwards.
ATCCTTTTCCCAGGCTAATGCACAATTTTTCAAATTTTTAACATTAGGTAAAAGATTTTTCGGAAAAATGTCTCTTTGTTCTCGCGCGATTGAAAGTGATCAATTTTGATTTCAGAGCGATATTCTATCTCATGTTGTAAAATTTTGAGGTCAGCCATGAAGATGTCAAAATATCTAAGAATTTTTCGATTTTCGGGTTTTGAATTTACTTCAGCGATGGAAGGTAAAGGACCATAAATTTGTGCATAATCAGGTTGGGGATTAACATTAGAAGACTCAGGTGTTTTGATGATAACCCTTGGTGTGTTAGAAGAATCCGTTGGTGTGACGAAAGTGACCGCTTTTGAATAGTTAAAAGGTTTGTTGTAAACAACTTTTTCTAATTTTGATCGACTCTCGTCTTATGCATCTAATTCCTCTTGACGATGATATTCAACAACATTCATAACAGAATTATCAACTTTATATTCTGCACTGGAAACTTCAGGATTTGGTTTGAATGCTTTTGTTGAAAGCTTAGGTTTGTAATCAGCAAGATTCGGTCCATATCCATTTGGATTGGGTTTTAAAGTAAACTTTTCAATGGTGTGACCGACTCGCCATGTTTGTAAACAACAGTTTTAAACTCTTTAAGTTTGTTTTGCAAGCCGATGATTTCTTCAAGATGATCATCTATTCGTTTAGTTGAATGCTTTTTGTATGCAGAGAACTGTTTTTGACAAGTTAACAACTCAGCCTTAGCTTTTTGATTTTCCAAGGTGAGAGCGTTAATTTGCTTTTTATGTTCATGTTTGTTGTTCTATTTGGACAACAAAGCATTCTCCGAAGCGGCTAGATCACGCATCTGTCTTTCTAAATATTTTTCGTTTTGATAAGATTTGGCAAAGGCGGCTTCAAAACCGTTTTCACGTTTTTCTTGAGTTTTGAAAAAGTTGAGTTGCTTTTGTAAACATTCAAAATCCTTGGTTAGCAGTGCATTTTTGCATTTCAAGTACTGATTAATGGCATGACATTTTTCCACTATGGTTTGTTGGTCTTGTATTAAGCGAGCAAAATCTGGATGAGGCAAAAGTTCGTGTTCAGCGTGAGTCTCAACATAATCATTATTGAGATCCTCAAGTATAACCACGGAGTCAATTTGATTATCAAGGGAAACGGTTTGGTCATCTTGATCGTCAAATATAACTACGGGGTCTAGTTGAAAATCGTCGGAATGAGATGTGGATGGCTCATTTTGAACATTTTGAGCCTTGCGGATTGGATGTTGGCGGAGATATGAGATCGAGAGATAAATATGGTTTGTTGGTACCTGAGACAAGCCATCGTGTCATACTTGGGCTGTGTCACTCATGTGTAACTCATGCATATTAGCCATCAACATAACAGCTGCATTGGCATGCAAGTCCTCCATATCATCATCTGAGTCTGCATTTGCCATAAAACTCTGTTCTTTGTGCGTGAGAGATCCACCGACTTCATCCTTAAGAGCCTAAAGAAGAGCCTCTTTGAAATAAGCACTGCCCCTAGTCCTTGGCTTTGGGCATGCATTAGCCAGTGTCCCTTCTCATTGCAGTTGTAGCATCGAAGACCATTCAACCCATTACGAGCATTTCCTGTTCCACCATTGGATCTCGATTGTTATTCCTACCCACAGCATTAAACCCTTGACCACCGCCCATCGGACGACCATAACCACGATTCTGAACTTCAACTCGTCCATTGTTCACAACAGCTTGATTCCTTGTATTAGATGAGGAGCGAATACGGTTGTTGGATTTGTTGGTATAACGGCTAAAGGCATTAGCAATCATAGCAAATCCTTGTTGCAGATGCTTGAGCGGATCAGATTCCTCATTAGCTTGAGCATTGTTGTTGTTGTATGGAACCAATTGAGTTTGTTGAGATGGAGGTTGTGAAGGATCATGTGGTGTGATTGTAGCAGTTGGTTGAGTTCTGGTTGAGGAGAATAACTGTTTTGAGCATATAAGGCAAGTTGTTGATTTTTCGGATGTGTCGGTGGAGCAATTTGAGCACGGAGAATCCTTTCCCTATCAACTTCCTTTTCATGAGGCTTCAAGTAATCGTACAATAATCCGTATGTATATTGATGCATGTTTTTCGCTTGACGGAGAAAAATGACATACTTCTCCCATTCAGGACCAAGACTACTTAGGAACTTAGTATTCACTGCAATTCTTGGCATATTGATGTTGTGTTTATCCAAATCATTGATGATGTCTGAAAATCGGTGATGATAGGACTCGAGTGTCTCTCGAGGTTCAATCATGAAGTGTTCATAAGCCAAGTAAATTTTGGATTCCAAATCTTCTGATTGAGTCAGATCCTTCCATAAGAAAATGAATATGATCCCACATTTTCTTTGCAGTCTTTTGAGCATCAACACTACGAAGAATTAGGTTTGGTAATCCTAGGAGGATATATTCCATTGCAAGCTCATCTGCTTCATAGTGTAGAAGTTCTTGAGGATTCAAGTCTGCAACAGTAGCAATGTTCGTTTGTTCATCTCTTGGTGGAATGGCATTTGGATCTCGGGGTACAATGACAGTAGGCATCTCAAATGGACCTCCAAGATAACCTTCTTTAAGAACTTTCCATGTGGCTTCTTTAGATCACAAAACCTAAAGAACCTTATCACCCATTGATCGTAGTTTCTGGAAGTGAGCATTGGAGGTCTATCAAGTGATCCAGCCTCATGAATTGATTGTTGCTGCTTAAAGTTTCAAACATCTTTGCAAACCAAGTGGGTTCCCTCATAGTGATCCTTGATGGATGTTGATTAAAGTCATTTGTGTACGGTTGAACTTGAAGACTTGGTGGTGGTTGAACCATTTGAGGTTGTGGATTTGCACCAAGTTGTGGAGTATGTTGTTGGTTAAATTGTTGTTGATAAATTGCTTGTTGTTGATTCCATTGTTGATGTTGTGGAGTTAGTTGTTGTTGGCGTTGAGGATGAGGATAAGTGTAAGGGAAATAGTTAGAGTATGGTGGTTGTGACATGTTGATAAACTTGTGTTGGTAAAAATGGATCTTTGTAGTCGAATGAACCTTTGTTGATGAAGTATCCTTAGGCGTAGGAAAAACAAGAACCAAGTAGCACTTATGCGTAAAAAACACCAAAGTTACGCGTAACAATAATGAGTTACGCGTAGGATTTAGCTTACGCGTAAGTAGGAAAAAGCACTAAAGTTAGGCGTAGACAAAAGTTAGGCGTAGAAAGTTAGGCGTAGGATTTTCTTATGCGTAAGACTAGGCTTAGGCGTAAGGAAGATCTTAGGCGTAGGATTTCTACGCGTAAGCTTATGCTTATGCGTAATTTTAGGTTTTTGCCCAAATGATCTTTTACACTATCACAGTGCAAAAGATATCCAAAGTCGACGTATTTTCAGACTTATCCAAGTAAGAAAACACGGAATAAACCACGAAAATGAAGATCAAACCAAGGAGGCACTTACGCGTAGTTTTAGGGTTTTACTACGCGTAGGTTTACTCGTAATTTTGATTTCAGCCAAAAGTGTTTCTAAACCAGTTTTTGTGTGATAAAATAGCTTCAATAACACCAAAAGACACAAAAGTGTGAAACTTGATGAACCAAAACCTCTAAAACGGTTATGCGTAGAACTACACCCACGAATAAAAACTAGCTCAAAAACAATGATCCACGCATAAAGTTTGAAACTTTTTGCCAAAAACAAGTATTTTAACACCTTAAAACGTTGAAAGTACAAGAATCTTGGATTAAAAAGTGTAAAAAACAAGTTTTTAAGCGAACCAAAGAATACGGTAACTCTACGCGTAAGACCAAGAAAAAAACCTTCAAAAACAAACTTGTTCACCCAACTATTTGGCGATTGATACCACTGTTAGGTCACAAGGTTTACCACACAAGCTTATAAGAAAGATAGAGAGGCGATTGAACAAGTATCACACACACACACGATATAAATAATACGGTTTAGGCGTAGAGTTTTTGTGAAAAGAAAACTTGAACAACCAACCTTCAAATGAAGGTTTACATAAGGTATTTATAGGCAAGGAGCTAGGGCAACACACCTACTCCTTCCCTTTCTCCTATGGGCTTGGGCCTAAGCTCATGGGCCTTCTACATAAGCTTAAGGCTAATAACAAACATAAAGGCCATACTAAGCTAACTATTACATATGAGTAACTAACACTTGAATAAGGTTTAGGAGTGATTCCAACAATTTTTTTTTTTTTTTTTTTTTAATTCGTATATGTGTGGATCCTTGAGTCCTTTGAAAAATGTCATGCATGGTGGATTAAACATCCAAATGTGATACCAAGAGCACTTGGCTGGTCTAGGAAATCCATCTTTAAAAGAACTGATCGTTCGAACCTTTTTTCAAAGGTAAGTCTGTTAAACTTCTGGTTATTTATTTATTGTTTATGCGCATTAACTCAATGTACACAATCCATTATTCATATACCTAAGTTATTTTATCCATCAAGATATTGCTTGACGCATGAACTATTGGCATATGAGAAATACTGTCATGGACTTCCTGCGTATTCAACCAATATCTTAAATGAAAATATTACCATTTTTTGTCAAAAACATATGCTGAAATATCTCAGTATTTGCAGATATACTTACATATGCACAAATGGGTATTCCACCAAAAATATTTGTCCCCAATATACCTCCATTTTTTGTCCAAAACATACGTAGGGATGTTCCAGGCATCTGTAACCTAAGCCGAAAGTACAGGTAAAAGTAAACCTACACAGAAAATTAGATGTTCCATTTCCACCTATCTAAGTCAAGGCATATGCATAAATACTAAAAAGATCTGCACAAATAGTCACAACAGATTTCAGGTGCACATATTATGGATTAAACAAATAACAATCATTCAAGTTTTTTAGTACATAAAAAAACCACTAGATAAGGTAAACAGATAAAACTTAAGCCATTTTTCTTTTCCCTTTGCCTTTGCTTTTGTCAGCCGCTCCTGCGACTGTCGAGGGTTTATTTATGCCAAATTTCTTCTCTTTAATATCAGCCCAAGTTTGTTTATTTGCAAGTACTATTTCCTGAATCCTTTTACCTGGGAGGTTCCGACTTTGGGCATCACAAACTGAAGGTGTTTTTTCCTCAAAACTCATAAACGTTGCCATTTTCAACAGACTTTCGCGGTAAGCTACCACATCGGGTCTGTCAGAATAGTCACTTGAGTTGTAGCTAGACAAATAGCTGGACATAGAGCTTGAATCACTTTCAGAGCTTTCAACGTTTGGGAAGTATGAATCCCATGGATTAGATGGCTGCATTTTATCTGAAGAGCTTAAGGACATTTTTATACTTGAATCAGAAGAGATTGTTATGATATTTACAAAATAAACAAACACTTTAGAGATGCTTGAAAATAAGCTTAGCATTAGCAAAATAATATTTACAGAAACAAAAACCCACCAGCTTTTTTTGAAGTCATTTTTATTAGGGTTTTGCTGATATGTGTGTGTAAAACCAGTGTCAATGTATGTCTGTGTATGACTGTGAGTATAAATCTCACTATAAAAGAAAGCCTCCACCTATCCGCATTTAAAAGCATTAACATCCTAATAAAGACTCAACAACTCGTAAACAAGGAGCGAAACTCCCTGCTTGCTTGATAGTTGATGCAATCAAGGATCTTCCATCCTACAGACGTTACAAGGAAGCTGTGCTTGCGGGAAAAGTTGGCTTTCTAGATGAGAAAACTGCTCCAGGAGTTTCTACCAGAGTCAAGAAAGCTGGAAGCACTACTAGTTCTACCAAGTCAAAGAAGAAGAAAACCAGCAGTAAAATCAGGAGGAAACTTCCAACCAGAATCGTCCATCCTAAAACAGAACCTGAACTAGTCCAAACATCAATACATGATGACGATTCTGAAACCGAGTCAGATGATCTTACTGTGTACACCGAGGAACGTACAGATGACTCAACCATAAGAAAAAGACAGAGGATAAGCCTGCTAGTCCTTCTTATGATGAAGATATTGACTCATACGTACCTTCTGATGAAGAACTCAAGTCTGAAAAAGGGAAGAAGCCTCTTGACAAAGAAGAAGAAGAAGATTCTGAGTGGGAGTAAGACCCTAAAGCTGAAGAAAAACAACTTCATAAAACACTTAAGCAACAGAGGATGGAGAAAGCTGCTGCTAAATTCGCACTTCAACAATCTGAAGGGCCAGGAGGTTCAAGAAGTGGTGTTCTCTCTACACCTGTTCCCGATCCGGTTAATCAACCCGGTAAAGGAACAGATGCCACCACCAAGGAACCTGCAGTTGAACAGCAGCAAGAGGATGTGGAAATGCTCAAACATGGAGATGACGATCAAGATAAAGATGAGTGAATCACTGACAAATATAATCTGGAAGCGGAAAAGGAAAGGGCTGCAGAAGAAGCTGCTAAGGCTGAAGAAGAACATTTACTAAGGGAAGATGATAACTATATTCAAGACAACCCTGAACATAACCCTCAGCATTCTTCAGAACCACCCCTAGACACCTCCAAAGCCGAATCATCTTCACACTCATCACCACCACCATCAAAGGAAACAATGAAATCATCGTCAAAGTCAATCAAGAAGAAAGCCGACACTTAGGCATCTCGCACAAAGGATAAGATCCAGAAAGCTATGCTTCAGTTACGAAAACGCAAACAAAGTCTTCATGAAACTAGATTGAACATGCTGGCCGACATGGTCATCGATCTTTCCAAGCAGATGGACGAGTTCGAAGGAGAAAGAGCACAAATTCAATAATTTCTCGCTAGGGACGTGAAAGGTGAAATAAATCAACAACTCAGGAACTACACTCATCACTTTCTTGTCAATACTGTTCCTGGCGTCACCAGAGGGATGTTCAAGAATCAATTCTTCCCAACGATTAAAACAATGGTTCAGCAAGTGATTAAAACTACGCCGGTGGTCATGCAAACCAGACCGGTCCAACCTCCAATTGTCAATGAAGATGATTTGATCTCAGAATTGGTGCTGAAAATGACTCCTCGAGCTTCTTCTTTCACACTAGATGAAGCTAAGCTATATGAGGTACTTCTAGCACATCAACTGAAGACATCCTGCAAGGAAGCTGCTAGTCAACATAAGAGGCCAAGAGATGATAATGATAAGGATGAGAATCCGAACGCAAAAAGACAGAAGAAGACAGGTGAATCATCATCATCCATGCCACCACCACCTGCTAGAACCCCCCTAGACAACCGCACAACAAGCATCCAAACAAAAACCTTTGTCTGATAAACCTCGGGATGCAGATTCTCCACCACCACAGCAGAAAACCGGTGATCATTTCACTTATACCGATGGTAAGAGTCATGACATTCCCGATCCCCAGCAACAACCAAAATCATCCTCCCGTACAAAGAAGAAGAAGCAGTTAGTCATCTCTTGGCTAGATGACGACAACACTGAGGAGTATGATTGGTTTAGCAATATGTTTGAGGCGACACCCAGACTTCCTGAAGGCCAAAAACCAGTAGATGGTCAAACCATGGAACATGTCAAGATTATCCAGGATGAGTTCAAAGTGAAGAAGATGACGAAACGGGAGCTGCGCAGAATCAAGAATGATGCCTTCAACTTACTGAAAGATAGAGTCTTCAGTGCAGTCGAGCTCGAATACTATCGATTGACTCAACCCGGAATCAAACATCGACTTTACAAGGAAGGATAATACACCCTGCTACACTGATTGGACCAAGCCTCTACCAACAATTGGCAAACCTGAACAACCGAAGATCCCCTACCATTTCTTCTTCAACAACGATCTCGAGTTCCTTCAACACGGTAGCAGTGTAAGCAAGAAATATGCTACATCGCTCACATTCAACATCCCCACTATAGTATTCTCCGACAACATTGCCATTGAAGAAGACGCCACCAACTTGTATGTTGACAATGTGGTGGAATATGACATTTATGCCAAATATGGTATTCATCATTGGCCAGAGAGGAGGATACTTTACTACAGGAGCTGCCAAGTACGAAAGTCAAACAAGAAGGTGAAGAATGAAAAGCGAATAGTTGCTGTGATGGGGGTAACACTGGAAACAAAGTGGGGTTACTCATTCTTGTCCAAGATCAAGGTCAAAAGACAAGTTGAACAAGAGTATGATTTCACTGAAGCTGATTTCTCGGAATTGTCACTGAACGACATCGAAGACATGTATCTCACAAAGGTACAAGGAAGGATGCGACAGTTCTCAACAGAAATTCAACTCCAGTTCATCACTGCCCTGCTAATCTTCATCCGCAGCAAAGTTATTCAAGAACGTGTTGAAGACTTGCAACTCGGGGTTGAATCATACCAGAAGCAGATTAATCTCACAAAACCGACACTACACTTTAACGAGCTACACTAACAACCTCAGTACACCATTCTACATAAACTGAAGTTTGGAATCGTCTACCGCAGTGAGCATCATCACACTTGCTTCATGGCGTTTGACGAGATTCCTAAGTTCTGTGATGCAACGTTAAAGATGGTTCGTGATGGGTTGGCATATCGGTTAAAGGATATTGGAGCTGGTATTGGTTCGAAGACAAGATGGAACTCCAATGATCGCAAGGAACTTCGTAGGTTTATCACGAGGCTGGATGAACGGTTGATACACAGGGATCAGATGCGACGTTTGGAAAGCTACGTGGGCGGAAGACAAAGCTTCTCTATCTTGACATTCCAACGTCAAGATAAAGTTCCGGGTCGTGTGTAATCATTTGGGTACTCTTTAAAACACTCTTGATTGTATTTTGATATTTGATTTATATATTCATAATGGTTTGTGCATAAACAGCAGTGTACAACCCGATCTTGTATAGAAAGGACCCTGTGGTACGCTTCAGTGCCACAATCCTTATAAAAGGAGCGAAAGCTTCTTACTTTTGAGTAAAATTAATCAAATCTTTCAATATTTTCAAAATTTTGCTCAAAAGAACAAGTATTCCCTCTCGTATTTTCAAAACCTCAAAAGTTAATATCACTTGTTGAGGGGGAGTATTTGCAAACAAATTTGTTCACACAACGTTCTTTGTGGAAATTTTCCCGCAAAACTCGAAATGCTAAGACTTAACTCTTGAATTGACGAGTTCTAAAATGTCATAAATCGAAAAGATTTGTCTTCCAAGACTTAGTAGATTGTACCAATTCGAGAAACTCTTGATAGACATGAACTTTGACGGGTTTAACAACCTTTTCAAGGTTTGTTCACATCTTTAAGGTAGTTATTAGAGCTAGTTGTCACCTAAAAGCTGATAATGCATCTCTTTAACTATACAACGTAACTGTGTCTCATGGGGAATTGTCTATCTTGAGTCGATCAATTTAAAAGTGCGCGCTCTACCCTCACTGTGCAGATTTCAGTCAAAACTCATAAGCACATGTGGAGGGGGAGTATTTTTGAAAATACAAAACTCTCTAAGTGTTACAAACATGTTTTCATTCATAAACACTTTGAGAGATTTTCACGAAAATGGTTTTATGGCAACGTAGGATAGTCATGGAGTTATAAGGTGACTAAGTTTAGGAATAAACGTCCTATGATCCGCAAGAGCCGGAGGGATCTACCCAAGGACACTACAAATAGTTAGTATTTAGAGGTCCTTAGGTATGATTGAAAGGAGAAAATGAGAATCGGAGAAAGAAGGAGTTGAAGAATTAAAAAGAAAAGTTAAAGAAAAGTTAAAGAAAAGGGTGAAAAGAAATAGCCCTCCAAATTATTCAACTTAGGGCAGACACCGGGTTCAATTCATATGGTACTGGTTGTCACAAGATGACACCGGTATTGAAGACAAAGTCGTCATGGACTCAGTGACGTAATGCACTAAACCTTCTTAACCACTCAAGTTCTCTCAAAAGAGCTTGTTTCATTCTCACAGGGAACCCTACGTACTCTATCAACTTTCTCTTAGAGATTGTTGGTATTGAAGAAGGAGACCCTTTCCCTAGTCTCCGCTTAGGAAAACCAAAGCACACTATTGAGTCTAGAGCCACGAGATTCAGCAAAAGATCTCTTAGGAACACTTAATCTTTCATCACTTGTCGTTCAACAATAAGAACGCAAGTGACACATTCTAGAGTCCTTCGCAGATCTTAGATATCTGCCGAGAACATTTATGAGGGGATTCACACATGTGATCCTCAGTGATTGAATGGAAACTCCTGCCAGGGTCAACATCAAACAACCCTGACAGCAGGTCACTTCGGTAATCCCTTGTGGGTTACGTTTGGTGTTCACGGTGGTTTCAAACGGTCTACAGCCGTGGAGTGATACTTCGGTATACTCCAGCGAGCCACAACAACAGAGTAACTATGGAAAACTAGAAAGGGGTTGAATAGTTTTACCGATTAAAACTTCGTTTTAAAATATTTAGATCAACTTATGTCAATCTATTTAAATGTGTATGTTGGATGTTGATAGATAGGTATGTAAATATGTAATGCAAAGGTAAATAGTAAGAAACACAAAACCACGACACGAGTGTTTATACTGGTTCGGCTACAAGGACACCTTCCTTGCCCTACTCGAGAGTTCGTAATCACTACACGACATAAAACTCCTTATGGCGGGGAAGCCTTCACAACGTCGCCTACTCTTTTTCCGGTACACGGCTAGACACCGGGTTCTTCAACAAGGTAGAACCAAACCTATCACAACGTCGCCTACACTTTATCCGGTACAAGGCTAGATACCGAGTTCCATTACAAAGGAGGAACTACTACCCATCACTACACAACACCTATCCCAAAGGAGATCCACTCCTTATGACAACATCAACAAGGATATCAATATCTTTTGACCCAATACTAATTTATCTTTTACATAGACACACCATATCGAATGTACACCCTAGGCACCTTTCAGTAATGCCTTTGACTCGACTTCTAGGCACCCTTCACTAATGCCTTCAACACGAAATTTCGGCACCCTTCACTAATGCCTTTGACACGAATCTTTGGCACCTTTCACTAATGCCTTCGATACGACTCTTCGACACCTTTCACTAATGCTTTCGTCTTGACCCTTTAGACATCTTTCACCTATGTCTATGACACAACACTTCTAATGAGAAAGGAAAAGAACTATCAACAAGATAACTTCAGTAGTCTTGATGATGACGATGCATGGCAACTCATGGAATTGAGCTTTCTCGACTTCAAGAGGTGGTGATCTCGCCTTTAAGAGGAACCTAGAGAATCACACAAAAGCAAACAAAAACTACATAGAAAGATCCTTTGGATATGAGGTTAGAGAGTTTACAATACTAGGAGAAAGTATGTGTGGAAGTGGCAACTTAGAATGAAGAAATGACTCACTATTTATAGACAAAAACATGCTACTATTCCACGGATCCTTTGCTTGAGGGATCCGTCTAGTGTATTACTAGGGATCCGTAGGACGCTCCCCTAAAGTGGGTTGTGGGTCATGGATCATGGATCATGGGTTGTAGGCTTTGATCCATGGGTATCCAAATAGATACAATGTATCTAGAAGATGCAATGCATCTAGTCAATGGGTCATGGGTTAGCTCCATGGGTCATGGATAATACCCATTATGACTTATGCATGATGTCATGCAATGGGTTATGGGTTATGGATCATGCTCCATGGGTATGGGTCATGGACTTTGGGTTTTACCCAACTACATTCAATGTATTTAGTTAATGGGTCAAATACTTATACTTCTACCCATTCTATTACCCATTATAATACATACTATGTATGTATATATCTATCAATTATGTAAACACTAGTTGTTGTACATATGCATTACTATACCATGAAACACTATTGCTTGTTTAGTGTTTTATATGAAAATGTAAGTGTGTTAGTAAACTATTGGCTCAAACCATTTACGTATTTTATTTGTTTCGTTAAAATGATTTTACGTTTGTTAACAACAAAACATTAGAAGATCGTAAAATATAAATAAACGTTTTTACGGTTTATTTGTAATAACAATCTCCCCCTTTTTGTTGATGACAAAACATAAGATTATTTTAAGGAAAAACTAAAATTCGTAAAAGTTTGAATTGGAGTTTTTACTCTCTTCTCCCCCTTTTTGTCGAAATAAAAAGAGCGTCGAAAAGAAACTAACACATTGTTTTAAGAAAAACATGTGAAAAAGAAAAAAAAAAGAAAAATAGAGAGTAAGGGAAGAGAATTATTCTCGTTTTAGCTCTCCATTGACGAGTCCATCCCTTTGTGAGGGCATCAAGTAAGTAGTGATACTAAGCGAGTGTATTGCAATTTATGTTTGTAAATGGTTTCGTCCTTTTTGACGAACATGCTCCCCCTTGACAAGTGCTCCTTTGCAAGGAGGACGTCAAGTAATGTAATCCTATGTGAAGGTATTGCAAATGATTTTGCAATGTGTTGCTTTGACAAGAAGCTCCCCCTAGCTAAGGGTGTCAAAGTCTTCACGTGTATATTGAAAATCTACAAAACAAAGGTTAGAAAACAAGTCTTCATGTGTATATTGCACGGATCCCACGGTTCCTCCTTTGGAGGGATCCATCTAAGCTAAACTGAGGGATCCGTCTGTTTGTAAGCTTAAGACAACGATGGTGATGTAAAAAGTGATGTTAACATCAAAATGAGATATGTATTAAGGCACCAAACATATTCTCAAGACAATATGGCATATAACATGTAATTTCATTAAAAAAATACGAGAAATGATCTACATATCTCTAAAACTAAGAGAATGATTCAAACATGTAATACATTTTCTACTAATTCTAAGAAGTGATGGAAACCTAAAAAGCATCAATGTGCTTGAATCTAAGGATGAGTAGCTTGTTGATTTGGTCCAATCGTTCAAGGAGATGATTAAACATGAAATGCAACTCATTTCATACTTCTTGAACAAGTCCTTGGGTGATTTGACAATTAGAGCAATTATTGTCATGACTAGAAACCAGAGGAGTTGGGATGTTTTGAGGAGGTTCCACAAAAGATGGTGGAGGTGTGTTGAGCAATGTAGGATGTGGTTCTACTAAAAGTGAGGGTAATGATGCATAAGTTGGTGGTGGTAATGGAATGTCCTCTATGTGGTTAGATTTTTGGTGATTCCTTATCTCCAAAGATGGACTATTTGGTGATGTAGGTGGTTCCCTATTTAACGAGAAAACTAGTGAGTGAGAAGTCCTTGGTGGTGAGTGCTCTAATGAGTAGAGATTTGGATGGGAAAGAGGTTCGGTAAAGGAATGTAGTCTAGGTTCTAGAAATGAAGGCTTGGGTTTTTTACTAGAACTAAGTGTGTTTGGTTTAGTTCTTGAAGAAGCTTTTTCCAACTCAAAAGATCAAATGCTAATTCTAGCGGTTCTTTTAGCTATTGTTGATTGAGTTTGTTGAGGGGGAATTCTAGCATTTGGACTTCTTACGGGTGATGACTCGGTGGATGATATCTCATGGACCATATGAGTATTCTTTTTGGATGAACCTTTGGTTGAAGTGTTCTTGCTAGATGCTTTAGTCATAGTGAAGGAGAAGGAGTAGTAGAAGTCTTAACTACTGATTTTTGGATTGTGGTATGAATAGTGACTTAAGCTCTTAAGAGTGCTTGGTTTATAAAGAATAAATTTTAGTTAATGAATTAAATTCTTAACCACTAAAGTTGAGTTAATGAATTAAATCATGCTCTATGGGTATGAGTCATGGACTTTGGGTTTTACCCAACTACATTCAATGTATTTAGTCAATGGGTCAAATACTTATACTTCTACCTATTTTATTACCCATTATAATACATACTAAGTATGTATATATCTACCCATTATGTAAACACTAATTGTTGCACATATGCATTACTATACCTTGAAAACGTAAGTGTGTTAGTAAACTATTGGCTCAAACCATTTACGTATTTTATTTGTTTCGTCAAAATGATTTTACGTTTGTTATCGACAAAACATCAGAAGATCGTAAAATATAAATAAACGTTTTTACGGTTTATTTGTATTAACAGTAACGATATTGAGTACGGGGACATGCCAATGACCATCCGGTTTGAGATTCATCAAAGACCGCGCCAGCGAATTGGGATATGCCTGTACAAAATATCTGAACTCTTACGTCGGGAACTTTATTACTAACTGTTTACATGCAGGATTGGAGATCCATAGTTCCAGGAGAGATCGTGCCATTCTCCACATGCTCATGCCAACAACATTACACATAAAGTTCTATCATAATCAAAGGCAACTCAAAAGTCAAAATGATTCTTCTTCTAAGCCAAAGAAACTACAAAGTTTAAAGACTCGAGAACTATATCACACTTGGAATTCAAAGTCAAAAGACGTGTGAGCATGGTGGAGAAAGACGTTGAGACACCTAATCAACGAAGCTGACAAAAGGCATACAACAACATTGATTGTACAATAAATTGCGCTATCAGGCTTCAATGGTGATCGAAGGTATAAGGGGTGTATGTTCCAGCCAAGATTGTCTTTCACCTGAGAATAAGAAATACGAAGACACTACGTTATGTGATTACGCAGGGTTGGATCCTGCGAACCACCTCCGGCGTGAGAGTAAGTATGAGTTGTGGTTATGTAAGTGTGTGTAAGTAAAGAGATGAGTGTTAAGTGAGCTTACCATAATCCTCTGCCCGTCCAACCTATTTATAGTGGAAGAAATTGGGTTGAGGGCACCTCTGCGCAAATGTCGGAGAACATGGGGGCATCCCATGTTTGTGGGTAACCACTAGGGCTTAGTGACCCACGTTCTCAAACTTGGCGGGAAAGACAGGAAAGAGAGGGAGATCGTGGGTTTGACCAAGTCAGAAAGATCTCCTATCCGTTGCTCCTTTGTCAACCGTACCCCGAAGGGGTTAAGGCTTCGAATGGTGAATTCCCCGTAGGTAACCTTCGTGTACCCAGATGGTTTTGATGCCCTGAACATTCAGGAGACCTAACTTGGGCCTTCGTTCAGAAGGGCTTCGACACATCTCGAAGGGGGGTCCGTCGAGCTGTTCAGAGGGTACATCATCAAGCCCCCCAGTCGAAAGTGATGCATATAAACGAGGAGGCATTGCTTTCGACTTCATCATGCGAATAAAATCAACCGTTCATTGCAAAGCTTATCGTAAACAAGATAATCATGCTTTAGCTCGCGCATTTAATGCTACCTAAACCATTTATGTGACAATCCGTACTTTCAGGTCATTTCTCGACACAGTTCATGTCTCAATATTTCAACATTTTTAGTAAACTTGGTTTACTTGTTTCAAATTCGCGTAACCTTGGAGGTTTAGCGGCGAATTCATGATCATGACATCACGTACATTTCATATGGACTATGATTAGTCTACATTTCATTGACATCATGTGCATCTCATTAGTACATTCACGACATTTCATTTTCACTTGCAACGCGTAATTTTTATATTTAATAATTTTTATCGCGTGAGTTTTTATTTTGTATATTTAATCCATTATTTTCAAAAATGATCCCGAGGTATTTTTAAACTTATATTTAGTTCATAAAAACTATATTTTTAGTTTTCCTAGTGTTTCAAATTTATTTGGTATTTTAATCGTTAAAGTTTAATTATTACGTCGTTTTCTTAAAAATTTTACGATAATTATTTTTATCACTCAAATTTCGCAAGGAATGTATTTTTACAATTTTTATATCATCTCAATACATTCTATTTTGAGCTATTAAAAACTCACTTGTACCAAAAATTTCTATTTACATTCACTTGTACATTTCTACACAAATTCTTACACTTTTCTTTACAAGTCTTACACAATATATATACAAGTTACATTTAAAAAAAAAAATATATATATAATGGAGAGACAACCCTCCCCTAAAACCGGCCAAGGGGAGGGTGTACTCATAAATGTAGCATGGTTTATTAATTACTTGTTTCTTCACCTTAAAAGTCTTACAACTTCAATAATTCACTTCATTTTTCACATAGTTTCAAAGTGTTAAATAAAAACTTTTCTCTCCTTTCTTGGGTCTTCAAGAACCGGCCACATCAAAGGTGCCAAGGGATCAAGATTTTTGCAAAAATCAAGTGTTTACAATCTAGTATATATCCTTTATATGGTTTTGAAATAAAAACCAAGGATATTTAAGTTAATCCTTGTTACTTACACCTCTTCATTTTCACTAGTAAGCATATTCTTATCATTTTCATGTTTCCTTTTCATTTCCATATGTTTCTTTTCATTTTTGGAGCTTATATGCAAGTTATGTGATTTATACCATTTATTTCATGATTTTGAGTTATATATATTTATTGGTCATCCTATAATTACTCTCATGGTATTCTTTGGTCTTGATAGTGATTAGGAACCCATGACACCCTAAGAAGGTGTATGGTAGGATTAGATTAGTTTGGAGTTGATTTGAAGGGATTAGAATAGGTTTTGTCCGAGAAAAACTATTTTCGATAACTATATTTTACGTTCTGTCCTTAATTCGAATTTCTGGAAAAACCTACTGTTGGTACGAGATTTTGGCCTTGATATTTAGAAAATATACTTTAAAACGAATCCGTGGCCGCTTGAACGGAGTAAAACGGACTTATAACGAAAGAAGTTATGGTTTTTAAAGTTTGACGACGAAATAAATAGTTTCTGAAAATTTCAGCTTGCTGTTTTTAGTATTTTCGGGTCAAAAACGAGCCTTAAGCTTCACAAATTATTTCGACTTCTCAAAAATATATTAGTTTCTTCGATACTAAGCTAAGGACATATATTACGTAGTAAACGGATTTAAAACGACAAAGATATGGCCGTTTTCATAAAGTTGCCGTAAATATTATTTTCTGAAAAACTATATTAATTTTTACGTTACAAGTATTTCATTAGCTGTAAAGGCTATGTTTGCGGCTGTTTTTAACTATGATGCAAAACTTTTTGGAACGAAATGTCTTCTAGTAAAATCAAGTTCATCGGCCATATTTTTCAAAACAAAAAGCTGTTTGTCAAGCGGAGTCACAGTGAATTAATTACGGATGTTCAAACTTGGCCGAAACTTATTTTCTGCACACAATTCAACAAAATCACCAACTTTAGCCTTTAATATCTTTATGATCGAGACCTTTTGGACGAAAACTCCTGAACTGAAACTTCTAGATATCGATACAAACTTTCCAAAACCGTCGAGTTCGTTCTCTAACGATCGACGTACACCGTTTTACGACTGTTTTTCCGGAGTCATTTTTGTTAATTTCCTGATTTTTCCGCCGACATTGTTTTGCGACGAAAAATGGTAATTTCACTAAAAATCATTATAAAACCATTATAGGATGACATTTTGACGTAAAAACATGTAAAGTCATTTTCGAAGGGTCAAGACGTCAAAAGAGTATTTTTCGACGACGAGTAATATTTTCAAAAACCCGTAAATGGTATAAATAACATACGAAGTGCATGCATAACATTACATTGCAATTCATGACATATCATATCATTGATAATAGGTCCCGGTTGACGCATTACATTAAACCTCAGTGTACTCACTTTTGCCGTTATTCCAGTTTATCCAAGTGAGTTTTCATAGCCCCGTTTTACATGCTTTTTACATTATTTCAAACCTACGGGGGAGAATACATTGCACAACATTTTATTACGATACCAAGTATGTTAATTACATTTACATTGCTTGAGTTACAAAGTTGCCAGTTAAAAGTCCCCATTTCAAATGCATGAGCCGTTAATTTTGGAAAGCGTGTGTGAGTGGATAGATCTATCGAGGGTGACTCCTCCATCCGGGTTGGTGAATCCCAATTGTCATACGGATGCATTTCATTCATAATCATTACCAGAGTTGTTTGGCAAGACACTCTTTTGGGGCGTACATTAGTCAGAAGCTTCGGTGTCATGCGCTTAAGCAATTGTAACATTTTTACGTGACTGGATTGTCATGCCTGATTTATACTTGTGTAGTCGTATAAAACATTTACATAAACCTATGATTTCTCACCAACATTATTGTTGACCGTTTTTAGCAATGTATTTTCAGGTAACTGAGGCATATTCATCATGACATGGTTTAGGGACCTACATTTTGAGTCGCGGCGTCGACTTACATTTTTCTACTTTATGGCACTTTATTCAAAACATCGTTTGGATTTGTAACATATTTGTACTTCCGCAAACCTTGTAAACCTTTTGGGACCGATGTTGTACTCTGAATGTTTTTATGAAATATCCAACGATGTGTTTTTAAAACGACACTTTAGGTCGTTCAATATAACTGTGATGTGGTGCTATGACAGTCAATCCCCAGGAATTCCATTCCGCTGCAAAACAGTTAAATTGGGGGTGTGACAGATTGGTTTCAGAGCTACAGTTATAGAGAACTAGGTTGCATCATTGACCCTAGACTATAACTACATTATCATAGCATCTCATCATTTCATCATAAGTGCATGTTCACTTTGCATGTGAATTATACGTACATTTTTCGAGTTATTTACTTTCATTTCAAAGCGGTTGTCACATAGATGCTTTCAAATACCCATCCCATTATTATTTTTCTTTCTCCTCATACTCTAACGTGGAAAAATTCTTTGTCATTCCCTATCGCGATTTTCACATCAATTGACTCATCACCGATAACGTTAAATACCGAGATAAACCTTTTAGGAGGACGAAGTTACACCTACACCATCACGATCACTATCGATTCACTGTAAGATCAGGACAATTTTTATCACTCAGTTGGGACAGATCATACCATTGGGTAGAATTTTTAGGCTTAGTCCTAATGAACCTATTTTCTTAACTCGCCACAAGGATTCCATTATCATCATTGTCATTATTTTCATCATCATTATCATTTCGAGCACCATCCGTACCATTACATCTCATACTCGATACTCATACACCTGACTTGCGGCTTGGGAAGCGTGCATGATTTGACACACCATCTACCACTAAGATTATAGACACTACACCATCTCATAGGTTTGAGGACTACGAGAATTTTAGGGCTATGGTTGCTAGACCGCCTACTACTCCTACACTTGAGACATGATTAGACCACCAACAGGAACAGATAATAAGTACCTTCCTAGCTAATGTAATCCTTATCATTTATTATCTCTACGATAATCACCACCTTGTTTATTTCATTCCTTACTCCAATTGCCCAATTTTCCATCATTTCACGACAATATCCTATCTTACTAGGGGTCAGGCCAACTTTATTCTCGACCAATTAGTAGACTATTACTACTCGATAAGGTTCTCCTATGTATCCTACAAACCATCCCACAAATTTTATTCCAAATTATCCTGCTACTATTTCATGAAATTATTTCACTTGATTTTATTTCGAACTATTTTATCACCATCTTAGAAACGTTGTTTCATAAAGTTTTAACGCAAGTTGTTTTACTACCAACTTATTAATTAGTTTCAGTCATTTTATCAACTATTTAATATCCTCATGCGAAATGATTTTCATGTTACTCTGAAAAATCATCAAGCTATTATCTTACAAAACAAAACGTTGAATACCAACTATTTGTCCTACATTCCCTCTTATGAGATAATAAACTTCATCGTTATCTAACACAAACTGCTTTCAAATATTTTACCGATCATTTCATCTTACTCCTGTACCATTAAACCCAAAATTTACGACTTTAATAACACTTTATAAACAATGACCTTACTGATACCTTGCAAACTATTTTCTCATAGTATGATAAACCGATTAATCTGCTATTATTTTATAAAACAACAAACAATTGCAATAGCAAGTTACAAACTATATTACAAATTTTTCCTGCAAGTAATATTGCGGTCTTATAAACTATTTTACCCTTTTGGTGAGCTATTTTAGCCACTGTCCGATTTAAAAATCATAAAACTTGGTACGTTTACCTCCCAGACTATTCGCCTTTACTTTAAATGACTATTATATTACCAACCTCTAAACCATATTAATATTAATTGAATTACGAAATTTCCTATTATTTGACAAACGATAAATTGTTTTCTTGTAAGCTATTTTACAAATCATTTCACGAGTTATGTTAGAATCTGAATTGTGTCTTACCAAAATATTTCACTACCATTGTTAAGCCGTTTTCTATCACTATATAAGCTATTTTAAAATCACCTTAACAAGTTGTTACTTTTACACCAAGCCACAACTAAGATTTATTATTAAACTGTAAATGATAAAAATGTTCCTTTGTTACTCAATAAAGTGGTTTTACAAACCTTTTCATAAACTTTACTGTAATTTTCTTACAAACTATTTATTCTTGTTTGAAAACAAAGTTTTATAATCAGATATACCGTGCATAAACATTTCCTTCTGTTAACACTCTATAGATGCTTACGTCAGTTATCTCTCACTCAACCAATAAGTTAGGATTTGACGAGTGACCTTTTTAGGAAAGACTTCCTATACCATATGTGAGGAGGATTCCTCGATACAAGAAAACAATGAAAAGATTTTGGAATTTCCAGCAAGGACTAGAACTAGATGGTAGGATGATTCAAAACTCAACAAAAATCTTAAGACATCACGAGATATTCCGAACCACTATTTTGAATTAGAATCCAAACTCTATCATTCCAAAAGTGCTAGCTAGACCGAGTTACGGGATTTAATACGAAGTAAATACCCTCAAACTTACCACCTTCTATCATTTCTCTTTAGAGCGCCTATTTTTAATATAGGATTTGACACGTCTCCTTTTCCTTTTATTTGAAGAGTTATATAGGCGGCGAAGAGAGCTCCACCAGCGATGACACAAGCCGATATCCAAAAGTATATAAAGGATTTGGCACTAGCTAGGGAACTAAGAAGAAAAGAACGAGACGCTTGATAGGCTAGCTGCTTCTTTGCCCATTTGTCGAGACCCGCGGTGATGCGAAACTGCTAGGCATGCTACTACTACAGGAGTTAGCAGGAGATTGAGAGTTCGAAGTGGTACATACATGGACTTTAAGAGCATTGACCCGAAGTTCAGAGGCACAGGAGGAGCCATTACTATGATCCGTTGGTTGGAAAGGATCGAGTTGTTATTTCTTATATGCGATTGCCCAGATGACTGCAAGGTGAAATTTGCTACTAGTACACTCTTGGATGAGGCAATGTTATGGTGGAATCATTATGCACAGCCTATTGGTATGGAAAATGCTTATAAACTCTCATGGGATCAATTCAAGAGGTTGATGACTAAGAAGTATTGTCCGCCCAAGGAGATGAAGAAATTGAAAATGGAATTTATTGGGCTAGTGACCGTTGGATATGACATTGAGACCTACATCAGAAGGTTTCAAGAGTTGGCTGTTTTATGTCCATATATGGTTATGGACAATGAGAAACTACTGGAAAGTTTCATTGGAGGACTTCCAAAATGCATTCAAGGAGAGGTAGCCTCTTTCGATTTGCAAACAATTGAAGAGACCATCAAGATAACTCAATTACTCATGGCTCAAGTTGTGAAAAGGGAAAACATTATCAACAATAACCACCACAACCATAACAACAACCAAACTAACAACAACAAAAGGAAATGGGAAAATGACCAGGGAGGTTATAACGACAACAACCAAAGCTGTAACACTAACCATCACCAACAACAAAATAGAAGACAAGAAGCCGGGTTCAAGTTGCTGCACCAACAAAGGAAAGAACTTATACTGGAAACTTGCCACGATGCCATCAATGCACTCTACATCATAATGGTCCATGTGGTATATGCTTTATCTGTCAAACAGTGGGACACCTTGCTAAGGACTGCAAGGGAAAAAGATATGTTGGGGCTAAACCACTATGTAATCGATGTAAGTATCATCACACGGGTCCTTGCCCGCCAAGTGCGAATGCCAAAACCGGGACATCTAGCCAGGGATTGTAAAGGTAAAACTATAATTACATGTTTCAGATGTGGAGAGCAAGGACACTATCGGAATTAATGTCCTCAAAACCAAGGTCAACAAGTTGAAGGTGCTCATGGATTAGGAAAAGGAGAAGCTCGTCAAGGTACCAACGACGCGAAAGACTGAAGAAGATCGGAAACTAGCAGTCTTATTTCTCCTTATGTATTATGTCGTACTAAGTTTATGTTTTCATCGTATCCGAATCTTTATAACCTAAGATGTACTACTTTTGATAAACCACTCGTTGTAAAATATTCTCATCTATCGTACTTTATTTCCTTTCGATTCGATATCACTTTCGAGAATGTTACTTCTTTTTACTTTATCGACCATTTTAACGACGGTTTAAATCTTTATAAGCATCGAGAGTTATAACAACTAAACCGAACGTCACATCATCGTTCCTTAATTATACATAGCCTAGCTAACTATGTCTAATTCTGGAGGGATCATGTTAGGTTGGGAGCGGTTATTTATAAATCTTAGTGCAAGCAAAATCTTCACATGTTCAAAGGTCAAAGTATTACTCATGCGAGATTTACCCAATACGATGTTTTGTACACTCTCAATCATCGACAACCGTAACGACACTTCTCCATGTTTTCTTTCTTCCGATATTCATCACAAACTCAAATTCGATAGACCTAACAACGACTGAATTCAGGGACTGAATTCCTTTTTGGATGGGCGAATGTGACAATCCGTACTTTCAGGTCATTTCTCGACACAGTTCATGTCTCATTATTTCAACATTTTAGTAAACTTGGTTTACTTGTTTCAAATTAACCTTGGAGGTTTAACGGCGAATTCATGATCATGACATCACGTACATTTCATATGGACTATGATTAGTCTACATTTCATTGACATCATGTGCATCTCATTAGTACATTCACGACATTTCATTTTCACTTGCAACGCGTAATTTTTATATTTAATAATTTTTATCGCGTGAGTTTTTATTTTGTATATTTAATCCATTATTTTCAAAAATGATCCCGAGGTATTTTTAAACTTATATTTAGTTCATAAAAACTATATTTTTAGTTTTCCTAGTGTTTCAAATTTATTTGGTATTTTAATCGTTAAAGTTTAATTATTACGTCGTTTTCTTAAAAATTTTACGATAATTATTTTTATCACTCAAATTTCGCAAGGAATGTATTTTTACAATTTTTATATCATCTCAATACATTCTATTTTGAGCTATTAAAAACTCACTTGTACCAAAAATTTCTATTTACATTCACTTGTACATTTCTACACAAATTCTTACACTTTTCTTTACAAGTCTTACACAATATATATACAAGTTACATTTTAAAAAAAAATATATATAATGGAGAGACAACCCTCCCCTAAAACCGGCCAAGGGGAGGGTGTACTCATAAATGTAGCATGGTTTATTAATTACTTGTTTCTTCACCTTAAAAGTCTTACAACTTCAATAATTCACTTCATTTTTCACATAGTTTCAAAGTGTTAAATAAAACTTTCTCTCCTTTCTTGGGTCTTCAAGAACGGCCACATCAAGGTGCCAAGGGATCAAGATTTTTGCAAAAATCAAGTGTTTACAATCTAGTATATATCCTTTATATGGTTTTGAAATAAAAACCAAGGATATTTAAGTTAATCCTTGTTACTTACACCTCTTCATTTTCACTAGTAAGCATATTCTTATCATTTTCATGTTTCCTTTTCATTTCCATATGTTTCTTTTCATTTTTGGAGCTTATATGCAAGTTATGTGATTTATACCATTTATTTCATGATTTTTGAGTTATATATATTTATTGGTCATCCTATAATTACTCCCATGGTATTCTTTGGTCTTGATAGTGATTAGGAACCCATGACACCCTAAGAAGGTGTATGGTAGGATTAGATTAGTTTTGGAGTTGATTTGAAGGGATTAGAATAGGTTTTGTCCGAGAAAAACTATTTTCGATAACTATATTTTACGTTCTGTCCTTAATTCGAATTTCTGGAAAAACCTACTGTTGGTACGAGATTTTGGCCTTGATATTTAGAAAATATACTTTAAAACGAATCCGTGGCCGCTTGAACGGAGTAAAACGGACTTATAACGAAGAAGTTATGGATTTTTAAAGTTTGACGACGAAATAAATAGTTTCTGAAAATTTCAGCTTGCTGTTTTTAGTATTTTCGGGTCAAAAACGAGCCTTAAGCTTCACAAATTATTTCGACTTCTCAAAAATATATTAGTTTACTTCGATACGAAGCTAAGGACATATATTACGTAGTAAACGGATTTAAAACGACAAAGATATGGCCGTTTTCATAAAGTTGCCGTAAATATTATTTTCTGAAAAACTATATTAATTTTTACGTTACAAGTATTTCATTAGCTGTAAAGGCTATGTTTGCGGCTGTTTTTAACTATGATGCAAAACTTTTTGGAACGAAATGTCTTCTAGTAAAATCAAGTTCATCGGCCATATTTTTCAAAACAAAAAGCTGTTTGTCAAGCGGAGTCACAGTGAATTAATTACGGATGTTCAAACTTGGCCGAAACTTATTTTCTGCACACAATTCAACAAAATCACCAACTTTAGCCTTTAATATCTTTATGATCGAGACCTTTTGGACGAAAACTCCTGAACTGAAACTTCTAGATATCGATACAAACTTTCCAAAACCGTCGAGTTCGTTCTCTAACGATCGACGTACACGTTTACGACTGTTTTTCCGGAGTCATTTTGTTAATTTCATGATTTTCCCGCCGACATTGTTTTGCGACGAAAAGTGGTAATTTCACCAAAAATCATTATAAAACCATTGTAGGATGACATTTTGACGTAAAAACATGTAAAGTCATTTTCGAAGGGTCAAGACGTCAAAAGAGTATTTTTCGACGACGAGTAATATTTTCAAAACCCGTAAATGGTATAAATAACATACGAAGTGCATGCATAACATTACATTGCAATTCATGACATATCATATCATTGATAATAGGTCCGGTTAACGCATTACATTATAAACCTCAGTGTACTCACTTTTGCCGTTATTCCAGTTTATCCAAGTGAGTTTTCATAGTCCCGTTTTACATGCTTTTTACATTATTTCAAACCTACGGGGGAGAATACATTGCACAACATTTTATTACGATACCAAGTATGTTAATTACATTTACATTGCTTGAGTTACAAAGTTGCCAGTTAAAAGTCCCCATTTCAAATGCATGAGCCGTTAATTTTGGAAAGCGTGTGTGAGTGGATAGATCTATCGAGGGTGACTCCTCCATCCGGGTTGGTGAATCCCAATTGTCATACGGATGCATTTCATTCATAATCATTACCAGAGTTGTTTGGCAAGACACTCTTTTGGGGCGTACATTAGTCAGAAGCGGTTGTCATGCGCTAAGCAATTGTAACATTTTTTACGTGACTGGATTGTCATGCCTGATTTATACTTGTGTAGTCGTATAAAACATTTACATAAACCTATGATTTCTCACCAACATTATTGTTGACCGTTTTTAGCAATGTATTTTCAGTAACTGAGGCATATTCATCATGACATGGTTTAGGGACCTACATTTTGAGTCGCGGCGTCTTACATTTTGTACTTTATGGCACTGTATTCAAAACATCGTTTGGATTTGTAACATATTTGTACTTCCGCAAACCTTGTAAACCTTTTGGGACCGATGTTGTACTCTGAATGTTTTTATGAAATATCCAACGATGTGTTTTTAAAAACGACACTTTAGGTCGTTCAATATAACTGTGATGTGGTGCTATGACAGTCAATCCCCAGGAATTCCATTCCGCTGCAAAACAGTTAAATTGGGGGTGTGACAATTTATCTACCAACTACAGTGATTCCATATCCCAAGTTACTCGGTTGACAAAAACGACTATTCAAAATTTAAAACCCTTTTGAAATCCAGATAAGGTTAATCCACAGGACACGTGGTCGGTTAAAAAAGGGATAGAAAAGGGGTATTTAAAGGGAGGTAGATGAAACCCTAAGATACTTTACCCTCTTCGTCTACCTTTTACACGCAATAATCTTCTTAGAATCACCGGCTCTGAATCTAAAGGTAAAGTCTTCCTCTTATCTTTTCGTAGCTTAAAATAATCATGGATTCCAAATTTATAATTAAACAACAAAAATGCACTTTGACCGCTAAGGAGTTACATGATCATCTTGCTGAATACCCAATCCCCAAGGAGTTTAAGGTTATGTTACCCAAATCAAACCAAGGTATTTTTGATGTCCCTGAAGGCTTCGTAGGACTATATACTCACTCCTTTAGCCATTCAAATCTTAGGATTCCTATCCACCCTCTTATCTTAGAGTTGATGCAGTATTACGAAGTGCATATCTCTCTATTTAACCCTTTTGGTTTAGCTAAACTTACCACATTTATTGTTATGTGTAAAGCTTATGGCTATGAACCAACTCTTAAGGTATTGAGGGGATTTTTGAACCTGTACCCTAGTGGGAATTAGTTAACTTTGGCAAAAAAGCCTGAAGGAGATGTGCCTAATCTTGTTACGAGGCCATACACGAACATAAGGGAATGGAAGGGTAGCTTCTTTTATGTTCAGAGCACCATTGTACCACCTGACTATCCAGCATTGCTGAATAAGGAATTTAGGTTTGATGCAAAACGTTTTAATTACCCCTACCATATGACGTCCGGAGGAATCCTTGTTATCAGCATTTGGCTAGGTATCCTGCAGATGTACAAGCCTTCCCAGAGCCAATTCTGTATATGGCTGGGATTGCTCAAAGCTGGGAGGGGTCTCCCAAGAAGCCCATGATCATTTATCATGGAAAAAGTATGTGCTTTCACTTTTATTTAAGTAGGACCAATGTAGCGCTGATATTTATCTTTTCTTGTTCCTTTTTTGCAGAAATGGCGTTTAGGAACTTCATGCATCAAGACTTTGACGAAGAATTGAGCTTTATGCCTGCGGAAAAAGCTGAAGAGTCTTATGGTGTTGGTTCACATTTTACCTCTATCAATAACAACGACGTGGACATTCCCAGAATAGAGCCTGTTGCCCAGCACCCTCACAAGCATTGTTGGAGGGTCCCTCCCCATTGGTTGAGAACGTGGCAGATTCGGACAATCCTGCAGAGGAGGAAGTTTGAATCACAGGCTCTACAGGCATAGCTGACAGGTTAAAGTGTAGGAAGGGAACAACTGGCAAAGCCATCAAGTCTGCCAACAAGAGAAAGACTCATCTCCCAGCATCCGAATCTAGGGCCGTGCGACAGAAGATTGTCGAAGGCAAGAAAGCTATGAAATCTGCCTTTGAATTTCCGGATGATGCTGAGGAGATGCATGGTAAGCATTTTCCTTTTGAATTATATAAGATACTAATTGTCATGACTAACTTTGCCCTTATGTACTGTATTGGGCGCAGGCCTTCCTGACACGAAGGAGCTTCCGAATGGCTTGGCCTGCCACCGAATTGTGGATCATGTCACCCCTCCTCAGTGGAAAGGATTGTTGGAAAATATGTCCATCGAAGGGGTGTGCGATCTGCACGATAAAAGTGTCGCAAGGCAGGCTGTGCTGGACAACCACTTGAATGGCCGGACAAGGGAGTTGCTTCGTGGAGAGGGAGAAGCATAGAGACCAAGAGTATGCCGAGCTGGAGGCAAAGTGTGATGAAATTAAGAAAGATATTGAGAAGAATCCTCTCATCCAAGACCTCCGAGATAAGATAGCAGAGTTGACAACAGAATGTGGCAAACTCAGGTTGGAGGAGCCTAAGGTGGTGAGCCTCACTGGCCAAAATGCTGTGTTAGAGGCTAAGTGTGCCAGCTTGGAAGGTGAGAGGGTTAGGCTTGGAGAGCTAGAGGTGAAAATGAGAGAGGAGATTGATGGCCTGCAGATGACGTATAAAATGCTCCAAAAGGACCATGCTGAGGTCGTATCAAAAGTGGTGCCGTACATAGCCATAGAACTATATCATAGTGATGAGATAGGGGCTGCGATGTGGAAAGTGATCAAGGCAGCTATCTTCCATGAACGATGCTTGGCTCTAGAGGAGGTGGCTAAAACAGGTAAGCCCGTAGACCTCTCCACAGTTGACTGCTACCGTCCCTCATCGAAGGCGGAATATGAAGAGGCGGGAAATCCGTTTGCAACCGCAAAGTATCCCTTCTTGGCTGAAGCTACCAAAGACCCCATGGCACCTCTTGAAGACCTCCTCTCGAAGAAGCCGCACAAGATCAAGCCTGCGACCCCAACAAAGAAGACAGCCTCCACCAAGCCTGCCTCAGCTCTTCCATCCCCAACTCCATCTCCTCAGAAGCAAGAATGAAGGCTGCCCTATTGGCAGTAATTTGGTTCCAAGGGTAGCATGTACCCTTTTAAAACAATTTAATGTTTATTATGTTGTTGGTCTGTTACTTTAAACAATTGACTGTTTGTGACGTATGGCTTCGGCCAAAGACAATTTGAACGAGGCTTCGGCCTCGTATGCAGGGATAAGGGCATAGGCCCTTCTTTTGAATGCTATGGTGTGGGAAAATATTTGATAAGGTTTTAAAATGTACCTTTTTGAGGGGTCGTTTAAGCCCTTATTTGATCACTTTTGTATCCGTTATTACTTAATATCGTTCCTTTTGACTTTTTAGGTATCTTGAATGCAAATTGCTGGAATGACACTTATTCAGACGAAAAGGCGCGAATATACGAAGAAAATGGCCAAAGTCAAGAATCGAGACACTCAGGCTGCTGGAACTGAAGGGGACGGCGTCAGGTTCTACTAGAGACGCCGTCGGACAAATTTTGTGACGACTCAGTAACCAAATTGCTTATTTACAAGTGACGGCTTCAGGTTTTAAAGAAGTAGGGCGTCGCAGCTCAGACGGCCTAGATTTGATCCAGACGACGTCAGAGACTGAAGAGGACGGCGTCACAAGCATAAGGTGACGCCGTCGCAATGCTAACGTGGCCAAGACAAAACCTAATAACGGCGACTTCGGCGTCACAAACTGACATGATGCATTTGTAATCTTATATATAGAATCCAAATTTTTCAGTTTTCAGCGTGTAGTCTTTTGGAGTAAAAACCTAAACCGAACCAAGGCTGTCTTGTACAGTATTTTAGGGTTTCATACCCTATCTTACATCAAGATAAGTGTTTTACTTCATTAATTTAATTATGTCTTCAATTGATTGTGTGTATGCTTGCATGTTCCCCAAGTCTGGCTAATTTATTTGTCTGTTTGCTTAGGTAATATGAAACATAGTTATTGAATATTGATTGGTTGTCTCTTATCTTAATTGTGATTGACCTATTATTGCGATAGGTCATTCGTTGTGCTAATAATGCTTGATTAATCTTTGTTGAACCTTAGTTTATAACCACCTAGAGTAATTGTAGGCTATACATCCAAAGAATACCTTAGAGTTAAAGTTTATAAATCCTAGAGATTTTGTAGTCATTAACCTTTGGTAGCTTCAAAGAGTTAGGGATAAACGCATACCCTACGACATTAGAAACACAACGCAATTAAGAATAAGGACGTGACAATTCAACCACCAATAGGAGATAACTAGGGAGTAATAAAGCCTAAGCAAATACATTTTTAACTATCATACGAGCACACAACAATAGGCATAGACTACATACACCTTATTTTAGATAATTAGATTAGTAGAAGTAATCAGTAGAAATACCAACCCCCCAAATTCAAACCCCGAGATTCGTACCTTTCCATCTCCTAAAAAACATAAAAAGATAAAAAAAAAATAATCTTCCTCAACCCCAACCTTAGCGTAGTAACTTCTCACTAGCATTCCTATTCCCCTAGAGAACGATATCAATTCCCGTGGCTTACCCTAATACTACACTACAACGATTAGGTTCACTGCCTAGGGTGTTGAAAAACTTGCTCGACGAAAAGGAAGTTCCTTTGACCCCGAACGACGCGTGTAGCGTTATCAATATTCCTACACACTTAATTATTTTTGTCTTGTGAACTTCTCTTACGCCATTTTTCCAACGCTTAAACTTTACAACCTAAGGTTGAACAACCTCATTGTGTGTAAATTACAAAACCAAGAATATAATGACATTTGATCATTGACAGAGGGTCGCGACCCACTCTATATTAAATCCTTTAAGTAATATGGCTGGTTTTTATTTTCATAATTGCCATAAACTATTAGGAGAGTTAATGTGAATGTGTTGGTAGGCTTAAGTAGTGGTACGAGGTGTTTGTTACACCGTATGCCTTCCAATTCGACATTGAAACTCATAAAAGACTTGGCTGAACAAACCTTTGTGTTTAAGAAACGAAGCAATAGATTTTTAAGAAAGGTATTATTCATCATTGAATTGGTAGAGAGGATTACATCATTCTTGAAATGAATACTAATGCTTTCCCACGAGAAGCTTTTAAATACAAGAATGAAAAGTAAAAATACTTCTTAAACATAGAACTTTCGGAGGTTCATACCATTCCATGTTCTGTCGATGGGTTCTCCGAGAGTAACAGGCTCCATTACCGTAGGCCTCAGCTATAACGTAGGGTCCTTCCCAAGTAGGTCCGAGCTTCCCCTGGTACTCTGCTTTGCTTGCACTGTTGAGGCGTAGCACATATTCCCCAGGCTTGAAGGTGGAAGGTCTGACCCTTTTGTTGTAGTAGCCTTCGATCTTATGTTTGTGCATGGCTTCTCGGAAGGAGACTATCTCTCTCCTTTCTTCTAACATATCAAGGTTTTCCCTGATCTTTTCTGTAGGATCGTAAATATTATGTTGTTTAATGATTCGGGTGGTCTTGGATGATGGAAATACATGTTAGCCATTTAGAGAGAGAAAGATAAGAGATGGGTGTTCTTGTTAGAGAGTTGCTTTACAAAAATGAAAGGTTAGATTATGAGAAGCACCACCCCTTTCAAGGATGGAAGGGGTATTTATAGTTACAAACTAGACGACCTCCTGACGGCCTGTGGATCAGGTATACAGTGGGTAAAGACCCGTCCTTCCTCCCGCAATCTGTTACTCTAGCTAATCTATGCTACTAATTAAA
>OU343219.1:193800216-193833702 GCA_910596185.1 Chrysanthemum makinoi | reverse complement strand
TTGGTAATAAAGTTTGATAACAGCTTAAGATTGCCTCATTATGTGTCGGGAACATCCGCTATCAACAATCCAGAATGATTCAGACCGCATTACACATGCATAACGCAGATGGAATAGAGGATTTGGAACCCTAAATGTTAGAGGGTTCCGTCAGTATATTATAGTAGATATACACACATCAATAGCTTTAGGTATCCACTTAAATCCTAGTGTGTTATATAACCATTTCTTCCATCTAGTATAACTATGCTGTTTTAGTCTTAAATGAATGCACTAGGTGGTACTACATTCTAGGAGGTTAAACTGGAGCTACAGGATAAAGAAGGCGCTTTAGAATTCTAAAGGCGGCGGTCTACCGGCTAATTTCTAGAAAGATTAGTGGGCCTAGAGGTATTCCGGCCTTAGGATTCCTTAAACGAGAGACGATATAGCAACACAATTTATCATGGCAATCGAATCTACTTTTTACCACAAATAACACAAGGTGCATCGATCAATATCAAAAGTTTAACTAGTTTAGCATCTTTATATCACTATTTCTATTGACATTTGCCGCATTACCAATATCGAGCAATGATGCGTCTAGTCTTATTCATAGTCCTAGGGTGTTCTTCTACTTTAGTATTCCCGATTGATCTTTTCGTAGGGTCGCAACTTCCTATTCTTCGATTTAGTGCTCTTAGGTCGGTGCGGATATTTGGAAAAGATGCAACTATTCCTGTGTAAGATATGGAGCATCGCTTAGATCTTGTGATTTGGCAAGAGGGATTCTAGTTAATAGTACTAAGTGTTACCGGCTAATCTCTTAAAGATGGGCTGGAAGTTGTTCATACTTTCCTAACATTTCTCTTAACTTGAGGATAGTGTGAATCGATCTTGATTTTCGTGACTCGAACATTTCCAAAGAAAATGCATAACTTTTTGTGTGTGCAAGATAATGATCAAGTTCATTTGATGTTCATCACGAAGCTCTTTTGAGTAAATCAAATATGACACCATATTCCTTTTTAACTTTTAAAAGTTCTTGTTCATATTTTGAGATTTGACACTTAAAAGACACGCTTTGATCATCTAATTGCTCAATTTTAGGATCGTAAGATTTTGCACTAACTCAGCTTATTTTTGTTGAAAACATGTTGTTGATGTGAATATTCTTTGACACCAATAGACTAACGTATTGCATTTGAAAGTTCTTGACAATCGCTTGTTTTCAAATCAGCAAGACTCGACCGGGCAGACATTATCGTTCTCAACATTTATCACGATTCAATAAAGATTAAGAGGTATGATCAAATGCATACATGACAAAGAATTTCTAGCACAACATTATGGACATCAAAGACATATGACATCTTCCAAGAGTCGACAACATCTTTCTTTTCAACATTTCTTTTTACGTTTAGTATTAGAAATAGATGTTTCGCTTTCAAATGACCTTCATCACTACCCAAGTTCCTTATAACTTTTCCCGTGCTAATGCACAATTTTTCAAATTTTTGTTAGGTAAAAAGATTTTTCCTAAAATGTCTCTTTATCTCGCGCCAGAGGCGATTGAAAGTGATCAATTTTGATTTCGTGAATCTATTCTATCTCATGTTGTAAAATTTTGAGGTCAGCTATGAAGATGTCAAAATATCTAAGAATTTTTTGATTTTCGTGTTTGAATTTACTTCACTGATGGAAGGTAAAGGACCATAAGTTTGTGCATAATCTCGTTGGGGATTAACAGAAGACTAAGGTGTTTGATGATACCCCTTGTTGTTAAGAACGCTAAAAGCGACGAAGTGACCGCTTTAGAATAGTTAAAAGGTTTGTTGTAAACAACTTTTTCTAATTTTGATCGACTCTCGCTCTTCTCAGATCTAATTCCTCTTGACGATGATATTCAACAACATTCATACACGTAATATCAACTTTATATTCTCTGACGTGAAACTTCGGATTTGGTTTGAATGCTTTTGTTGAAAGCTTAGTTTGTAATCGCTAAGATTCGTCCATATCCATTTGGATTGGGTTTAAAGTAAACTTTTCAATGGTCATGACTGACTCGCCATGTTTGTAAACAGCTTTTAAACTCTTTAAGTTTGTTTTGCAAGTCGATGATTTCTTCAAGATGATCTATTCAAGCGTTAATGCTTTTGTATGCAGAGAACTGCTTTTGGACAAGTTAACAACTCACTTTAGCTTTTGATTTTCCTGGTGAGAGCATTAATTTGCTTTTATGTTCACAGCGTGTTTCTATTTCGTATTAACAAAGCATTCTTCGGCTGCTAGATCACGATTTGTCTTTTCTAAATATTTTTCGCTTTGATAAGATTTGGCAGGCCGCTTTCTAAAACCGCTTTTCCCGCTTTTTCGGAGTTTGAAAAAGTTGAGTTGCTTTTGTAAACATTCAAAATCCTTGGTTAAGAGTGCATTTTTGCATTTCAAGTCCTCATTAATGGCATGACATTTTTCCACTATGGTCTGTTGGTCTTGTATTAAATGAGCAAATCGATGAGGCAAAGTTCGCGGTTCAACGCGAAGTCTTAAATACATGATCGATATCGAGATCCTCGTATAACCAGCGAGTCAATTTGATTATCAAGGGAAACCGCTGTCATCTTGATCACAATATAACTCCGGGTCTAGTTGAAAATTGTCGGAATGAGATGTGGACTTACCATTTTGAACATTTCGAGCCTTGGCCGATTCGATGTTGCGAGTATATGAGATCGTAGATAAATATGGTTTGTTCGTACTGGACAAGCCATTAGTGTCATACACTGGCCTCGTGTCACTCATTTGTAATTCCCTTTATTAGCCATCAACATAATACCTGATTGGCCTCAAGTCCTCCATATCATCATCCGAATCTGATTTGCCATAAAACTGTTCTTTGTCCTTGAGAGATCCACCACCATCCTTAAGAGCCAAAAGAAGAGCCTCTTTGAAATAAGCACCGCCTTAGTCCTTGGCTTTCATGCATTAGCCGTGTCCCTTCTCATTGCAGCTTGTAGCATCGAAGACCATTTAACCCATTCTCGAAAGCATTTCCCTGCTCCACCACTCTGAGCTCGATTGTTATTCCTACCACGATTAAACCCTTGACCACCTACCATCCGACACCATAACCACGATTCTCAACTTCAACTCATCCATTGTTCACAAATACCTTGATTCCTTGTATTAGATGAGGAACGAATACTTTGTGGATTTGTTGGTATAACTACTAAAGGCATTAGCAATCATAGCGAATCCTTGTTGCGCGTTTCTCAACGATCGATTCCTCATTAGATTCAAATGAGCATTGTTGTTGTTGTATGAACCAATTGATTTGTTGAGATGGAGGTTGTAAAGACGTGCAGCATTGTGGTGCGTTGGTTGAGCGTCGGGTTGAGGAGAATAATCGCTTTGAGCATATAAGGCAAGTTGTTGATTTTCCTCGGATGTCGGAGGAGCAATTTGAGCACGGAGAATCCTTTCCCTATCAACTTCCGTTTCATGAGGTTTCAGTAATCGCATACCAATCAGATGCGGATGCATGATTCTCGCTCGGAGAAAAAAATGACATACTTCTCCCATTCAGGACCAAGACTACTCGTAGAACTTTGTATTCACCGCAATTTTAGGCATATTGATGTTGTGTTTATCCAAATCATTGATGATGTCCAAAAATCGTGATGATAGGACTCGAGTGTCTCTCCGTGTTCAATCATGAAGTGTCATAAGCCAAGTAAATTTTGGATTCCAAATCTTCCCATTGAAAGAGATCCTTCCATAAGAAGACCTAATATGATCCCACATTTTCTTTGCGCCTTTTGAGCATCACACTACTTAAGAATTAGGTTTGGTAATCCTAGGAGGATAAATTCCATTGCAAGCTCATCCGCCTTCATAGTGTAGAAGTTCTGAGGATTCAAGTCCGCAACAAAGAGCAATGTTCGCTTTGTTCATCTCGTGGAATGGCATTTGATCTCCTGTACAATGACAGAGGCATCTCAATGGACCTTCCAAGATAACCTTCTTTAAGAACTTTCCATGTATTTCTTTAGATCACAAAACCTAAAGAACCTTATTACCCATTGATCGTAGTTTCCTGGAGTGAGCATTGGAGGTCTATCAAGTGATCCGCCTCATGAATTGATTGTTGGCTGCTTAAAGTTTCAAACATCTTTGCAAACCAAGTTGGTTCCCTCATAGTGATCCTTGATGGATGTTGATTAACGTCATTCGTGTATCGTTGAACTTGAAGACTTGGTGGTGGTTGAACCATTTGAGGTTGTGGATTTGCAGTTAAGTTGTGAGTATGTTGTTGATTAAATTGTTGTTGATAAATTGCTTGTTGTTGATTCCATTATTGATGTTGTGGAGTTAGTTGTTGTTGACGTTGAGGATGAGGATAGTGTGGGAGTTGTTAGAGTATGGTGGTTGTGACATGTTGATAAACTTGTGTTGGTAAAAATGGATCTTTGGAGTCGAATGAACCTTTGTTGATGAAGTATCCTTAGGCGTAGAAAAGACAAGAACCAAGTAGCACTTATCCGTAAAAAACACCAAAGTTATGCCAGAATAATATGAGTTACACGTGAAGATTTATCTTACGCGAAAAGGAAAAAAAGCACTAAAGTTAGATAGACAAAGTTAGGTGAGGATTTTCTATGCGTAAGACTTAGGCGAAAGGAAGATCTTACGTGGATTTCTACCGTAAGTTTATATGCGCATTTTAGGGTTTTGCCCAATAATCTTTTACACATCACAAAGTGCAAAAGATATCCAAACACGTATTTTCAGACTTATCCAAGTAAGAAAACACGAATAAACCACTTAAATGAAGATCAAACCAAGGAGGGGCACTTAATTAGGGTTTTACTACGTAGGTTTACCTCGTAATTTTGATTTCACCAAAGTGTTTCTAAACCCAGCTTTTGTGTGATAAAATAGCCTCAATAACACCAAAAGACACAAAAGTGTGAAACTTGATGAACCAAAACCTCTAAAAACGGTTATGCGTGAGAACTACACCTGACTAATAAAACTAGCTCAAAACAATGATCCACGCATAAAGTTTGAAACTTTTAGCCAAAAACAAGTATTTTAACACCTTAAAACGCTAAAAGTACAAGAATCTTGATTAAAAAGTGTAAAAACAAGTTTGCTTAACCAAAGAATACGGTAACTCCATGAAGACCAAGAAAAAAACCTTCAAAAACAAACTTGTTCACCCAACTATTTGGTGATTGATACCACTGTTAGGTCACAAGGTTTACCACACAAGCTTATAAGAAAGATAGAGAGGCGATTGAACAAGTATCACACACACACACACGATAAGAATAATACGGTTTAGGCGAGAGTTTTGTGAAAAGAACTTGAACAACCAACCTTCAAATGAAGGTTTACATAAGGTATTTATAGGCGAGCTAGGCAACACACCTACTCCCTTTCCCTTCCTATGGGTCAGCTCTGCTCATGGGCCTTCTACATAAGCTTAAGGCTAATAACAAACATAAAGGCCATACTAAGCTAACTATTACATATGAGTAACTAACACTTGAATAAGGTTTAGGAGTGATTCCAACAATTTTTAATTCGTGATATATGTGGATCCTTGAAGTCCTTTGAAAAATGTCATGCATGGTGGATTAAACATCCAAATGTGATACCAAGAGCACTTGGCTGTCTAGGAATCCATCTTAAAAGAATCGATCGTTCGAACCTTTTTTCAAAGGTAAGTCCGTTAAACTTCCGGTTATTTATTTATTGTTTATGCGCATTAACTCCAATGTACACAATCCATTATTCATATACCCAAGTTATTTTATCCATCAAGATATTGGTTTGACGCATGAACTATTGGCATATGAGAAATAACTGTCATGGACTTCCTGCTGATTCACCAATATCTTAAATGAAAATATTACCATTTTTGTCAAAAACATATGTGAAATATCTCAAGATTTGCGATATACTTACATATGCACAAATGGGTATTCCACCAAAAAATATTTGTCCCCAATATACTTCCATTTTGTCCAAAACATACGAGGGATGTTCCAGATCCGTAAATCGGCCGAAGCAAGGTAAAAGTAAACCCACATGTAAAATTAGATGTTCCATTTCCACCTATCTAAGTCAGGCATATGCATAAATACTAAAAAAGATCTCGCATAAATAGTCACAAATGTATTTCAGCACATATTAATGGATTAAACAAATAACAATCATTCAAGTTTTTAGTACATAAAACCACTCAGATAGTTAAAAATGTGATAAAACTTAAGCCATTTTTTCTTTGTTTTGTCACCGCCTCGATGATCGACGGAGGTTTATTTATGCCAAATTTTTCTCTAATATCACCAAGTTTGTTTATTTGCAAGTACTATTTCCTCAATCCTTTTACCCGAGGTTCCACTTTGGGCATCACAAACTCAAGGTGTTTTCTCTCAAACTCATAAACGCTACATTTTCAACAGACTTTCGGTAAGCTACCACATCGGTCCGGCTTTAATAGTCACTTGAGTTGTAGCTAGACAACACTGACATAGAGCTTGAATCACTTTCGAAGCTTTCAACGTGGGAAGTATGAATCCCATGGATTACATGTGGCTGCATTGTATCTCAAGAGCTTGAGGACATTTTATGCTTGAATCGTAGAGATTGTTATGATATCTACAAAATAAACAAACACTTTAGAGATGCTTGAAAATAAGCTTAGCATTAGCAAAATAATATTTACAGAAACAAAAACCCACCAAATTTTTTAAGTCATTTTTATTAGGGTTTGGCTTGATATGTGCGGTAAAACCAAAGTGTCAATGTATGTCTGTATGACTGAGTATAAATCTCACTATAAAAAGAAAGCTCCACCTATCCGCATTTAAAAGCATTAACATCCTAATAAAGACTCAACAACTCGTAAACAAGGAGCGAAACTTCCTGCTTGCTTGATAACTGATGCAATCAAGGATCTTCCATCCTACGAGACGTTACAAGGAAGTCATAAGCTATGAAAAGTTGGCTTTCTAGATGAGGAAACTGCTCCTGTGAGTTTCTACCAGAGCCAGAAAGCTGGAAGCACTACTAGTTCTAACAAGTCAAAGAAGAAGAAAACCAAGAAGTAGTAAATTAGGAGGAAACTTCCAACCGTAATCATCCATCCTGAAATGAACCCGAATCCAGCTTCGCATCACCATATGATGACGACTGAAACCAGTCGATGATCTTATGTGACACTTGGCGAACGACAGATGACTCAACTTTCAAGAAAAAAAGACAAGACAAACCTGCTAGTCCTTCGATGATGAAGATATTGACTCATACGACCTTCCGGAGAACTCAAGTCCCACAAAGGAAGAAGCTCTTGACAAAGAAGAAAGAAGATGATCGAGGGGAGTATGACCCAAGTCAAGAAAACAACTTCAAAACACTAAAGCAACAAAGGATGGAGAAAGCCGCTACCACCTGTGATCAAGAATCTAAAGGCCAGGAGGTTCCAAATGTGGTGTTCTTCTACATCTGCTCCGGATCCAGTTAATCAACTCGGTAAAGGAACGATGCCACCACCAAGGAACCCCAGCTTGAACAACAACAAAGGATGTGGAAATGGTCAACATGATGACGATCAAGATAAAGATGAGTGAATCAATCGACAAAGATATTCCGAAGCTGAAGGAAAGGGCTGCAGAAGAAGTCATAAGGCTGAAGAATAGTTTACAAAGGAAGCCATAACTACATTCAAGACAAACCGACATAACTCTCAAGCAATCTTTCAACCACCCCTTGACACCTAAAGTCGAATCATCTTCTCATCCATCACCACCACCATCAAAGGAAACAATGAAATCATCACAAGTCAATCAAGAAGAAAGTCGACACTTAGGCAAGATCTCGACAAAGGATAAGATCCAAAGCTATGCTTCGCCATTTAAAACGCAAACAAAGTCTTCATGAAACTAGATTGAACATGTTGGCCGGACATGTCATCGATCTTTTCCGCGATGGACGAGTTCAAGGAGAAAGAGCACAAATTCAATAATTTCTCGCCAGGACGGAAAGGTGAAATAAATCAACAACTCAGAACCACACTCATCACTTTCTTGTCAATACCGTTCTCAAGGCCACCGTGAGGGATGTTCAAGAATCAATTCTTCCCAACCATTAAAACAATGGTTCAGTAGTGATTAAACTACGCCGTGGTCATGCAAACCGACCGTCCAACCTCCAATTATCAATGAAGATGATTTGACTCGAAATTGCGTCAAAATGACTCCCTCGAGCTTCTTCACACCATGAAGCTAAACTATATACGGTAAAGCACATCAACTGAAGATCTCATAAGGAGTCGCTCGTCGATAAGAGATCGCAGATGACATGATAAGGATGAGGATTGAACGAAAGATTTAAGAATCGCTAATCATCATATCCATGCCACTTCCACCACCTCAGAACCCCTTAGACAACCGACAAGCATCCAAACAAAAACCTTTGTCTGATAAACCTGGATGCAGATTCTCACCACCATACAGAAAACCGGTGATCATTTCACTTATACCGGTGGTAAGAGTCATGACATTCCCGATCCCAAAGAACAACCAAAATCATCCTCCCGATAACAGAAGAAGAGCGCTTAGTCATCTCTTTGGCTAGAGATCACAACATCAGGAGTATGATTGGTTCAAGAATATGTTTGAGGCAAAACCCGTGACTTCGGCGCCAAAACCATAGATGGTCAAACCATGGAACATGTCAAGATTATCCAGATGAGTTCAAAGTTAAGAAGATAACGGAGCCGCTAATCAAGAATGATGCCTTCAACTTCATCGAAGATGAGTTCGCAGTGCTTCAGCTCAATACTATCGATTGACTCAACCCGAATCAAACATCGATTTTACAAGGAAGGATACACCTTGCTACACTGATGGACCAAGCCTCTACCAACAATTAAAACCGAACAACCGAAGATCCCTACCATTTCTTCTTTAAAACGATCTCAGTTCCTTCAACACGAAAGCACAGAAGCAAGAAATATGCCATACGCTCATACATTCACACATCCTCACTATAGTATTCTCCAACATTGCCATTGAAGAAGACGCCACCAACCTGTATGCTGACAATGTGGTGGAATATGACATTTAATGCCAAATATGGTAT
The DNA here is from genome assembly GCA_910596185.1 of Chrysanthemum makinoi. Taxonomy (NCBI): domain Eukaryota; kingdom Viridiplantae; phylum Streptophyta; class Magnoliopsida; order Asterales; family Asteraceae; genus Chrysanthemum; species Chrysanthemum makinoi. The sequence goes on along the minus strand of OU343219.1, from coordinate 193,824,567 downwards.
TCATCAGCCGTAGGAGGATACTTATACTTACATGAGTGCCAAGCACGAAAGTCAAACAAGAAGTGAAGAATGAAAGTGAATAGTTGAAGCGTGACGTAAAATAATCGAAACAAAGTGGGGTTTACTCATTCTTGTCCAAGATCAAGGTCAAAAGACAAGTTGAATAAAGAGATTTCACCTAAGCTGACCGGAATTGTCACCGAACGACATCAAGACATGTATCTCACAAAGGTACGAAGGGAAGCATGCGCTTCACCAAATCAGCTCCAGCTCATCGTTTCAATTCATCCGCAAAGCAGTTATTCAAGAACGTGTTAAAGACCGGCTTCGGGTTTAATCATACCGTAGCGATTAATTCACAAACCCACACTAAACTTTAACGAGCTACACTAAAAACCTCGAAGACACCATTCTACATAACCGGTAAGTTAATCGTTTGTCATAGTGGCATCATCACACTTTCTTCGGCGCTGACGAGATTCCTAAGTTCTGTGATGCACGTTAAAGATGGTCGTGATGGGTGGGTATCGGTTAAAGGATATTGAAGTCGGTATTGGTTCAGACAAGATGGAACTCCATGATCGCAAGGAACTTCGAGGTTTATCACATGGGTGGATGAACTGATGGTGATCGATGACGCTGGAAAGCTACGGGCTGGAAGAAGCTTTCTATCTTGACATTCCAACGCCAAGATAAAGTTCCGTCGTGTAATCATTTGGGTACTTTTAAAACACTCTTGATTGTATTTGATATTTGATTTATATATTCATAATGGTTTGTGCATGCAGCATGCAACCCGATCTTTAGTAAAGGACCCCTGTAGTATCAGTGCCACAATCCTTATAAAGGAGTTCTTACTTTTGAGTAAAATTAATCAAATCTTTCAATATTTTCAAAATTTTGCTCAAAAGAACAAGTATTCCCTCTCGTATTTTCAAAACCTCAAAAGTTAATATCACTTGTTGAGGGGGAGTATTTGCAAACAAATTTGTTCACACAACGTTCTTTGTGGAAATTTTCCCAAAAAACTGGAACTAAGACTTAACTTTGAATTGGATAGTTCTAAAATGTCATAAATCAAAAGACTTTGTCTTCCAAGACTTATCTTAGAGATTGTACCAATTCAGAAACTCTTGATAGACATGAACTTTGATTGGTTTAACAACCTTTCTGCTTTGTTCACATCTTTAAGGTAGTTTTAGAGCTAGTTGTCACCTAAAAGTGATAATGCATCTCTTTAACTATAACAACGAACTGGTCTCACGGGAATTGTCTATCTTGAGTTCATCAATTTAGAATGCGCTTCACCCTCATCTGGCAGATTTTACCAAAACTCATAAGCACATGTGGAGGGGAGTATTTTTTGAAAATACAAAACTCTCTAAGTTTACAAACATGTTTTCATTCATAAACACTTTGAAGAGATTTTCAATGAAAATGGTTTTATGGCAACATAGGTTAGTCATGGAGTTATAAGGTGACTAAGTTTAGGAATAACGTCTATGATCCGCAAGAAAGGAGGGACTACCCAAGGACACTACAAATAGTTAGTATTTAGAGGTCCTTAGGTATGATTGAAAGGAGAAAATGAGAATCGGAGAAAGAAGGAGTTGAAGAATTAAAAGAAAAGAAAGAAAAGAAAGCAGAAAAGAAATAGCCCTCCAAATTATTCAACTTAGGGCGACACTCGGGTTCATCTCATATGGTAATCGTTGTCAAGCAAGATGACCCAGTATTGAAGACAAAGTCGCCATGGACTCAGTGACGAATGCACTAAACCTTCTAACCACTCAGTTCTCTCAAAAGAGCTTGTTTCATTCTCACAGTGGAACCCTACGACTTCTATCAACTTCTTGAGATTGTTGTATTGAAGAAGGAGACCCGCTCTCTAGTCTCCGCTTAGGGAAACCAAAAGCACACTATTGAGTCTAGAGCCACGAGATTCAAGAGAAAAGATCTTTAGGAACACTTAATCTTTCATCACTTGTCGCTCAACAATAAGAACGCAAGTGACAATTCTAGAGTCCTTCGCAGATCTTAGAAATCACCGAGAACATTTATGAGGGGATTCACACATGTGATCCTCAGTGATTGAATGGAAACTCGTGCCAGGGTCAACATCAAACAACCCTACAGCAGTCACTTTTAATCCTTTCAACATTTGGTGTTCAGGTGGTTTCAACGGCTTTATACCGTGGAGTGATACTTCGGTATACTCCAAATAGCCACAACAACAGAAAGTAACTATGGAAAACTAGAAGGGGTTGAATAGTTTTACCGATTAAAACCTGCTTTTAATATTTAGATCAACTTATGTCAATCTATTTAAATGTATGTGGATGTTGATAGATAGGTATGTAAATATGTAATGCAGGTAAATAGTAAACAAAACCACCAGGTGAAACTGGTTCGCTACAGGACATTCCTTTGCCCTTCTCGAGAGTTCTGAATCACTACACCATAAAACCTATGGCATGGAAGCCTTCACAACGTCGCCACTTTTTTCCGGTACACGCTAGACACCTAAGTTCTCAACAAGGTAGAACCAAACCTATCACAACGTCGCCTACACTTTATCCGCAGGCTAGATAATCAGTTCCATTACAGGAGGAACTACTACCCATCACTACAACACCTATCCCAAAGGAGATCCAATTCCTTATGACAACATCAACAAGCATATCAATATCTTTTGACCCAATACTAATTTATCTGTACATACACCATATGAATGTACACCCTAGGCACCTTTCGCACTTTCAACTCACTTCTAGGCACCCTTCACTAATGCCTTCAACACTAAATTTCGCACCCTTCACTAATGCCTTCGACACGAATCTTTGGCACCTTTCACTAATGCCTTCAGACACGACTCTTCTACACCTTTCACTAATGCTTCGCCTCTTGACCCTTAGACATCTTTCACCTATGTCTATGACACAACATTTCTAATGAGAAAGGAAAAGAACTATCAACAAGATAACTTCAGTAGTCTTGATGATGACTTATGCATGGCAACTTATGGAATTGAGCTTTCGACTTCAAGAGGTGGTGATCTCGCCTTTAAGAGGAACCTAGAGAATCACACAAAAGCAAACACAAACTACATAGAAAGATCCTTTGGATCTGAGGTTAGAGAGTTTACAATACTAGGAGAAAGTATGTGTGGAAGTGGCAACTTAGGAGTGAAGAAATGACTCACTATTTATAGACAAAACATGCTACTATTCCACCGGATCCACGGATCCTTTGCAGTGGGATCCGTCGGTATTACTAGGGATCCAGAGGACGCCTAAAGTGGTCAGGGTCATGGATCATGGATCATGGGTTGTAGGTTTTGATCCATGGGTATCCAATAGATACAATGTATTCTATGCAATGCATCTAGTCAACGGGTCATGGTTAGCCCATTGGTCATGGATAATAACCCATTATGACTTATGCATGATGTCATGCAATGGGTTATGGGTTATGGATCATGCTCCATGGGTATAGGTCATGTACTTTGGGTTTTACCCAACTACATTCAATGTATTTAGTTAATGGGTCAAATACTTATACTTCTACCCATTCTATTACCCATTATAATACATACTATGTATGTATATATCTATCAATTATGTAAACACTAGTTGTTGTACATATGCATTACTATACCATGAAACACTATTGCTTGTTTAGTGTTTTATATGAAAATGTAAGTGTTAGTAACTATTGCCAAACCATTTACGATATTTTATTTGTTTTTAAATGATTTGCGTTTGTTAACAACAAAACATTAGAAGATCAGAATATAAATAAAAGTAATGGGTTTATTTTAATAACAATCCCCTTTTGTTGATGACAAAACATAAGATTATTTTAAGGAAAACTAAAATTGTAAAAGTTTGAATTGAGTTTTTACTCTTTCTCCCTTTTAATAAATAAAAAGACATTAAAGAAACTAAACATTGTTTTAAGAAAAACATGAAAAAGAAAAAAAAAATAAAAATAGAGAGTAAGGGAAGAGAATTATTCTCGTTTTAGCTCTCCATTGACGAGTCCATCCCTTTGTGAGCATCATGCAAAAGTAGTGATACTAAGCTTGTGTATTGCAATTTATGTTTGTAAATGGTTTCCTTTTTTGACTAACATGCTCCCCTGACAAGTGCTCCTTTGCAAGGAGGACGCCAGTAATGTAATCCTATGTGAAGGTATTGCAAATGATTTTGCAATGTGTTGTTTTTGACAAGCCCCCCTAGCTGGGGGTGTCAAAGTCTTCACTTTATTGAAAATCTACAAAACAAAGCCGCTAAAACAAGTCTTCATGGTATATTGCACGGATCCCACTGTTCCTCCCTTTTGAGGGATCCATCTAAGCTAAACCGAGGGATCCGTCATTGTAAAGTTAAGACAACGATTGATGTAAAAGTGATGTTAACATCAAAATGAGATATGTATTAAGCACCAAACATATTCTCAAGACAATATGGCATAAAACATGTAATTTCATTAAAAATAGAAATGATCTACATATCTCTAAAAATAAGAGAATGACTCAAACATGTAATACATTTTCTACTAATCTCTAGTGATGGAAACCTAAAAGCATCAATGTGCTTGAATCTAAGGACGAAAGAGCTTGTTGATTTGGTCCAATCGTCAAGGAGATGATTAAACATGAAATGCAACTCATTTCCTATACTTTGAACAAGTCTCTTAAGTGATTTGACAATTAGAGCAATTATTGTCATGACTAGGAACCGGAGGAGATGGGATGTTTTGAGGTTCCACAGATGGTGAGGTTGAGCAATGTGATGGTTCTACTAAAAAGTGAGGGTAATGATGCATAAGTTGGTGGTGGTAATGGAATGTCCTCTATGTGGTTAGATTTTTTGGTGATTCCTTATCTCCAAAGATGGACTATTTGGTGATGTAGGTGGTTCCCTATTTAACGAGAAACTAGTGATGAGAAGTCCTGGTGGTGCTCTAATGAGTAGAGATTTAGATGGGAAAGAGGTTCGGTAAAGGAATGTAGTCTAGGTTCTAGAAATGAAGGCTTGGGTTTTTTACTAGAACTAAGTGTGTTTGGTTTAGTTCTTGAAGAAGCTTTTTCCAACTCAAAAGATCAAATGCTAATTCTAGCGGTTCTTTTAGCTATTGTTGATTGAAGTTTGTTGGGGGGAATTCTACATTTGGACTTCTTATGGTGATGACTCGGTGGATGATATCTCATGGACCATATGAGTATTCTTTTTGGATGAACCTTTGGTTGAAGTGTTCTTGCTAGATGCTTTAGTCATAGTGAAGGAGAAGGAGTAGTAGAAGTCTTAACTACTGATTTTGGATTGTGTATGAATAGTGACTAAGCTCTAAGAGTGCTTGGTTTATAAAGAATAAATTTTAGTTAATGAATTAAATTCTTAACCACTAAAGTTGAGTTAATGAATTAAATCATGCTCTATGGGTATGAGTCATGGACTTTGGGTTTTACCCAACTACATTCAATGTATTTAGTCAATGGGTCAAATACTTATACTTCTACCTATTTTATTACCCATTATAATACATACTAAGTATGTATATATCTACCCATTATGTAAACACTAATTGTTGCACATATGCATTACTATACCTTGAAAACGTAAGTGTGTTAGTAAACTATTGGCTCAAACCATTTACGTTTTTTATTTGTTTCATCAAAATGATTTTACGCTTGTTATCGCAAAACATCGAAGATCGTGAAATATAAATAAACGCTTACGTTTATTTGATTAATGCATAACGATATTGAGTACGGACATGCCAATGACCATCCGGTTTGAGATTCATCAAAGACCGCCAAATAATTGGGATATGCCCGTATAAAATATCCGAACTCCTTACGTCGAACTTTATTACTAACTGCTACATGCGTGATTGAGATCCATAGTTCAGAGATCGTTGCCATTCTCCACATGCTCATGCCAACAACATTACACATAAAGTTCTATCATAATCAAAGGCAACTCAAAGTCAAAATGATCTTCTTCGCCAAAGAAACTACAAAGTTTAAAGACTCGAGAACTATATCACACTTGGAATTCAAAGTCAAAAGACATGAGCACGGGTGGAGAAAGACGCTGAGACACCTAATCAACGGTCGGCAAAAGGCATACAACAACATTGATTGTACAATAAATTATGCTATCGCTTCAATGGTGATCGGGTATAGGGTGTATGTTCCAAACAAGATTGTCTTCACCGAGAATAAGAAATACAAGACACTACGTTATGTGATTACCAGGGTTGATCTGCGAACCACCGCCGCGAGAGGCAGTATGAGTTGTGGTTATGTGTAAGTGTGTAAGTAAAGAGATGAGTGTTATGAGCTTTACTATAATCCGCCTGGCCCAACCTATTTATAGTGGAAGAAATTGGGTTGAGGGCACTCGCGAATGTCGGAGAACATAAGACCCCATGTTTCGTGGGTAACCACTAGGCTTGTGACCCACGTTTCAAACTTCGGGAAACATGAGAGAGGGAGATCGGTTTGACCAAGTCAGAAGATCTCCTATCCGGCCAGTTTTGTCAACCGCACTCGGCGGGTTGGCGCTTCAATGGTGAATTTCAGGTAACCTTCGCGTGTAACGAATGGTTTGATGCCCACGAACATCGTGAGACCTAACTGGCCTTCGTTCGTAGGGCTTCGACACATCTCGGCGGGGGTCCACGAGTCGCCTGTGAGGGTACATCATCGCCCTCCCGAAAGTGATGCATATAAACGAGGAGGCATTGCTTCGACTTCATCTGCGAATAAAATCAACCGCTCATTGCAAAGCTTATCGTAAACAAGATAATCATGCTTTAGCTCGCGTGATTTAATGCTACCAAACCATTTATGTGACAACCGCATTCGTGTCATTTCTATACGCTTCATGTCTCAATATTTCAACATTTTTAGTAAACTTGGTTTACTTGTTTCAAATTCGCGTAACCTTGGAGGTTTAGCTAATTCATGATCATGATCACGCACATTTCATATGGACTATGATTAGTCTACATTTCATTGACATCATGTGATCCATTAGTACATTCAACACATTTCATTTTCACTCTGCAACGTAATTTTATATTTAATAATTTTATCGCGTGAGTTTTTATTTTGTATATTTAATCCATTATTTTCAAAAATGATCCCGAGGTATTTTTAAACTTACATTTAGTTCATAAAAACTATATTTTTAGTTTTCCTAGTGTTTTAAATTTATTTGGTATATTAATCGTTAAAGTTTAATTATTACGTCGCTTTTCTTTAAAAATTTTAATAATTATTTTTATCACTCAAATTTCGCAAGGAATGTATTTTTACAATTTTTATATCATCTCAATACATTCTATTTTGAGCTATTAAAAACTCACTTGTACCAAAAATTTCTATTTACATTCACTTGTACATTTCTACACAAATTCTTACACTTTTACAAGTCCACACAATATATATACAAGTTACATTTAAAAAAAAAATATATATATAATGAGACAACCCTCCCCTAAAACCGCCAAGGGAGGTGTACTCATAAATGTAGCATGGTTTATTAATTACTTGTTTCTTCACCTTAAAAGTCTTACAACTTCAATAATTCACTTCATTTTTCATATAGTTTCAAAGTGTTAAATAAAAACTTTTCTCTCCTTTCTTGGGTTCAAGAACCGCCACATCAAAGGTGCCAAGGGATCAAGATTTTTGCAAAAATCAAGTGTTTACAATCTAGTATATATCCTTTATATGGTTTTGAAATAAAACCAAGGATATTTAAGTTAATCCTTGTTACTTACACCTCTTCATTTTCACTAGTAAGCATATTCTTATCATTTTCATGTTTCCTTTTCATTTCCATATGTTTCTTTTCATTTTTGGAGCTTATATGCAAGTTATGTGATTTATACCATTTATTTCATGATTTTTGAGTTATATATATTTATTGGTCATCCTATAATTACTCCCATGGTATTCTTTGGTCTTGATAGTGATTAGGAACCCATGACACCCTAAGAAGGTGTATGGTAGGATTAGATTAGTTTTGGAGTTGATTTGAAGGGATTAGAATAGGTTTTGTCCGTGAAAAACTATTTTCGATAACTATATTTTACGTTCTGTCCTTAATTCGAATTTCTGGAAAAACCTACTGTTGGTACGAGATTTTGGCCTTGATATTTAGAAAATATACTTTAAAACGAATCATGGGTCATTGAACGGAGTAAAACGGACTTATAACGCAAGAAGTTATGGATTTTAAAGTTTTGACGACTAAATAAATAGTTTCAAAATTTCAGCTTGTCGCTTTTTAGTATTTTCGGTCAAAAACGAGCCTTAAGCTTCACAAATTATTTCGACTTCTCAAAAATATATTAGTTTACTTCGATACTAAGCTAAGGACATATATTACGTAGAAAACGGATTTAAAACGACAAAGATATGGTCGTTTTCATAAAGTTGCCGTAAATATTATTTTCTGAAAAACTATATTAATTTTACGCTACAAGTATTTCATTAGCAGAAGGCTGTGTTTGCTTAACTATGATGCAAAACTTTTGAACGAAATGTCTTCTAGTAAAATCAAGTTCACCGGCCATATTTTTCAAAACAAAAAAAAGCTGTTTGTCAAGTTTAGTCAGTTGAATTAATTACGGATGTTCAAACTTGGCCGAAACTTATTTTCTGCACACAATTCAACAAAATCACCAACTTTAGCCTTTAATATCTTTATGACCGAGACCTTTTGGACGAAAACTCCTGAACTGAAACTTCTGGATATCGATACAAACTTTCCAAAACCGCCGAAGTTCGCTCTCTAAACGACGCACGACACCGCTTTTACGATCGTTTTCCGAGTCATTTTTGTTAATTTCCGATTTTTCCACCGACATTGTTTTGCGATCTAAAATGGTAATTTCACTAAAAATCATTATAAAACCATTATAGGATGACATTTTGACGTAAAAACATGTAAAGTCATTTTCGAAGGGTCAAGACGTCAAAAGAGTATTTTTCGACGACGAGTAATATTTTCAAAAACCCGTGAAATGGTATAAATAATATAATGGCGCATGCATAACATTACATTGCAATTCATGACATATCATATCATTGATAATAGGTCCCGCTGACGATTACATTAAACCTCGTACTCACTTTTGCCGTTATTCCAGCTTTATCCAAGTGAGTTTTCATAGCCCCGCTTTTACATGCATTATTTCAAACCTACGGGAGAATACATTGACAACATTTTATTACGATACCAAGTATGTTAATTACATTTACATTGCCAGAGTTACAGTTGCCGCTAAAGTCCCCATTTCAAATGCATGAGCCGTTAATTTTGGAAAGCGCAGTGGATAGATCTATCGAGGGTGACTCCTCCATCCGGTGGTGAATCCCAATTGTCATACTGATGCATTTCATTCATAATCATTACCAGAGTTGTTGGCAAGACACCTTTTGGGGCGTATATTAGCCCGCTTTGTCAGCGCGCTAAGCAATTGTAACATTTTTTACGGATCGATTGTCATGCCGATTATACTTTTGTGTAGTCGTATAAAACATTTACATAAACCTATGATTTCTCACCAACATTATTGTTGACCGTTATTAGCAATGTATTTTCGTAACTCGAGGCATATTCATCATGACATGGTTTAGGGACCTACATTTTGAGTCGCAAGGCCGACTTACATTTTTGTACTTTATGGCACTTTATTCAAAACATCGTTTGGATTTGTAACATATTTGTATTTCCGCAAACCTTGTAAACCTTTTGGGACCGATGTTGTACTTTGAATGTTTTTATGAAATATCCAACGATGTGTTTTAAAAACGACACTTTAGGTCGTTCAATATAACTGTGATGTGGTGCTATGACAATAATCCCCAGAATTCCATTCACCAAAAAACAGCTTAAATTGGGGTGTGATGATTGGTTTCAGAGCTACAGCATAGAGAACTAGGTTGCATCATTGACCCTAGACTATAACTACATTATCATAGCATCTCATCATTTCATCATAAGTGCATGTTCACTTTGCATGTGAATTATAATGCACATTTTCGAAGTTATTTACTTTCATTTCAAAGCGTTGTCATAGATGCCTTCAAATACCCATCCCATTATTATTTTTCTTTCTCCTCATACTCTAACGTGGAAAAATTCTTTGTCATTCCCTATCGCGATTTTCACATCAATTGACTCATCACCGATAACGTTAAATACCGAGATAAACCTTTTAGGAGGACGAAGTTACACCTACACCATCACGATCACTATCGATTCACTGTAAGATCAGACAATTTTATCACTCAGTTGGGACAGATCATACCATTGGGTAGAATTTTTAGGCTTAGTCCTAATGAACCTATTTTCTTAACTCGCCACAAGGATTCCATTATCATCATTGTCATTATTTTCATCATCATTATTATCATTTAGCACCATCCGCATACCATTACATCTCATACTGATACTCATACACCCTGACTTGCGGCTCAGGGAAGCATGATTTGACACACCATTACCATCTACCACTAAGACTATAGACACTACACCATCTCATAGGTTTGAGGACTACGAGAATTTTAGGGCTATGGTTGCTAGACCGCCTACTACTCCTACACTTGAGACATGATTAGACCACCAACAAGAACAGATAATAAGTACCTTTCTAGCTAATGTAATCTTTATCATTTATTATCTCTACAATAATCACCACCTTGTTTATTTCATTCCTTACTCCAATTGCCCAATTTTCCATCATTTCACGACAATACATCACTATCTTACTAGGGGTTAGGCCAACTTTATTCTCGACCAATTAGTAGACTATTACTACTCGATAAGGTTCTCCTATGTATCCTACAAACCATCCCACAAATTTTATTCCAAATTATCCTGCTACTATTTCATGAAATTATTTCACTTGATTTTATTTCAACTATTTTATATCACCATCTTAGAAACGTTGTTTCATAAAGTTTTAACGCAAGTTGTTTTACTACCAACTTATTAATTAGTTTCACCATTTTATCAACTATTTAATATCCTCATGAAATGATTTTCATGTTTACTCAAAAATCATCAAGCTATTATCTTACAAAACAAAACGTTGAATACCAACTGTTTGTCCTACATTCCCTCTACAGATAATAAACTTCATCGTTATTTAACACAAACTGCTTTCAAATATTTTACCGATCATTTCATCTTACTCTGTATCATTAAACCCAAAATTTATAACTTTAATAACACTTTATAAACAATGACCTTATCGATACCTTGCAAACTATTTTCTCATAGTATGATAAACCGATTAATCTGCTATTATTTTATAAAACAACAAACAATTGCAATAGCAAGTTACAAACTATATTATAAATTTTTCCTGCAAGGTTTGCGGGTCTTATAAACTATTTTACCCTTTGGTGAGCTATTTTAGCCAATGCCCGATTTAAAAATCATAAAACTTAATGCTTACCTCCCGACTATTCGCCTTTACTTTAAATGACTATTATATTACCAACCTCTAAACCATATTAATATTAATTGAATTACTAAATTTCCTATTATTTGACAAACGATAAATTGTTTTTCTTGTGTGTTATTTTACAAATCATTTCACGAGTTATGTTATAATCTGAATTGTGTCTTACCAAAATATTTCACTACCATTGTTAAGCCGTTCTCTATCACTATATAAGCTATTTTAAAATCACCTTAACAAGTTGTTACTTTTACACCAAGCCACAACTAAGATTTATTATTAAACTGTAAATGATAAAAATGTTCCTTTGTTACTCAATAAAGTGGTTTTACAAACCTTTTCATAAACTTACCTGTAATTTTCTTACAAACTATTTATTCTTGTTTGAAAACAAAGTTTTATAATCGATATACCGCATAAACATTTCCTTCGTTAACACTCTATAGATGCTTACGCCAGTTATCTCTCACTCAACCAATAAGTTAGGATTTGACGAGTGACCTTTTTAGGAAAGACTTCCTATACCATATGTGAGGAGGATTCCTCGATACAAGAAAACAATGAAAAGATTTTGGAATTTCCAGCAAGGACTAGAACTAGATGGTAGGATGATTCAAAACTCAACAAAAATCTTAAGACATCACGAGATATTCCGAACCACTATTTTGAATTAGAATCCAAACTCTATCATTCCAAATGTGCTAGCTAGACCGAAATACGGATTTAATAATGGGTAAATACCCCAAACTTACCAATTCTATCATTTCTCTTTAGAGCGCCTATTTTTAATATAGGATTTGACACGTCTCCTTTTCCTTTTATTTGAAGAGTTATGGCGGCCAAGAGAGCTCCACCAAATATGACACAAGCCGATATCCAAAAAGTATATAAAGGATTGTATAAATAAGAAACTAGAGAAAGAACGGGTACGCAATGCCACTGCCGCCGCCACGAGACCACGTACCGTTATCGAACTGAAAGCATGCTACTACTACGAGTTGCGTGAGATCTGGAGAGTCCGGGTACATACATGGACTTTAAGAGCAAAGTGACCGGGTTCGTGAGGCAAGTAAGGAGCCATTACTATGATCCGCTGGTTGGAAAGGATCGAATGTTATTTCTTATATGCATTGCCCGTGATGATCGCAAGGTGAAATTTGCTACTAGTACACTTTTGGATGAGGCAATGTTATGGTGGAATCATTATGCACGTTCCATTGGTATGGAAAATGCTTATAAACTCTCATGGGATCAATTCAAGAGGTTGATGACTAAGTATTGTCCGCCAAGGAGATGAAGAAATTGAAAATGGAATTTATTGGGCTAGTGACCGTTGGATATGACATTGAGACCTACATCAGAAGGTTTCAAGAGTTGGTCATTTATGTCCATATATGGTTATGGACAATGAGAAACTACGGAAAGTTTCATTGGAGGACTTCAAAATGCATTCAAGAGAAGGTATTCTTTCGATTTGCAAACAATTGAAGAGACCATCAAGATAACTCAATTACTCATGGCTCAAGTTGTGAAAAGGGAAAACATTATCAACAATAACCACCACAACCATAACAACAACCAAACTAACAACAACAAAAGGAAATGGAAAATGACCGTGAGGTTATAACGACAACAACCAAAGCCAACACTAACCATCACCAACAACAAAATGAAGACAAGAAGCCGTGGTTCAAGTTGTCGCACCAACAAAGGAAAGAACTTATATCGAAACTTGCCACGATGCCATCAATGCACTCTACATCATAATGGTCCATGTGGTATATCCTTTATGTCAGTGGGACACCTGCTAAGGACCGCAGGGAAAAGATATGTCACTAAACCACTATGTAATCGATGTAAGTATCATCACATCGGTCCTTGCTCGCCAAGTGCAAATATGCCAAAACCGACATCTAGCCGTGGATTGTAAAGGCAAAACTATAATTACATGTTTCAGATGTGGAGAGCAAGGACACTATCTAATTAATGTCCTCAAAACCAAGGTCGCAAGTGAAGGTGCTCATGGATTAGAAAAGTGAGAATCGCCAAGGTACCAACGACGCCAAAGACTAAGAAGATCGGAAACTAGCAGTCTTATTTCTCCTTATGTATTATGTCGTACTAAGTTTATGTTTTCATCAGATCCAATCTTTATAACCTAAGATGTACTACTTTTGATAAACCATCGCTTGTAAAATATTCTCATCTATCGTACTTTATTTCCTTTCGATTCGATATCACTTTCGAGAATGTTACTTCTTTTTACTTTATCGACCATTTTAAACACATTTAAATCTTTGTAAGCATCGAGAGTTATAACAACTAAACCGAACGTCACATCATCGTTCCTTAATTATACATAGCCTATCTAACTATGTCTAATTCCGGAGGATCATGTTAGGTTGGGAGCGGTTATTTATAAATCTTAGTGCAAGCAAAATCTTCACATGTTCAAAGGTCAAAGTATTACTCATGCGAGATTTACCCAATACGATGTTTTGTACACTCTCAATCATCGACAACCGTAACGACACTTCTCCATGTTTTCTTCCTTCGATATTCATCACAAACTCAAAAATTCGATAGACCTAACAACATCAATTCAGGACTGAATTCCTTTTGGATGCATGTGACAATCATTTCTTCGTGTCATCATTTTCTACAGCTCATGTCTCAATATTTCAACATTTTAGTAAACTTGGTTTACTTGTTTCAAATTCGCAGAATTGGAGGTTTAGCGCGAATTCATGATCATGACATCATGTACATTTCATATGGACTATGATTAGTCTACATTTCATTGACATCATGTGCATCTCATTAGTACATTCACGACATTTCATTTTCACTTGCAACGCGTAATTTTTATATTTAATAATTTTATCATGAGTTTTATTTTGTATATTTAATCCATTATTTTCAAAAATGATCCCAGGTATTTTAAACTTATATTTAGTTCATAAAAACTATATTTTAGTTTTCCTAGTGTTTCAAATTTATTTGGTATTTTAATCGTTAAAGTTTAATTATTACGCGCTTTCTTTAAAATTTCACGATAATTATTTTATCACTCAAATTTCGCAAGGAATGTATTTTACAATTTTTTATATCATCTCAATACATTCTATTTTGAGCTATTAAAAACTCACTTGTACCAAAAATTTCTATTTACATTCACTTGTACATTTCTACACAAATTCTTACACTTTTCTTTACAAGTCTTACACAATATATATACAAGTTACATTTTAAAAAAAAAAAATATATATAAGAGACAACCCTCCCTAAAACCGCCAAGGGAGGGTGTACTCATAAATGTAGCATGGTTTATTAATTACTTGTTTCTTCACCTTAAAAGTCTTACAACTTCAATAATTCACTTCATTTTTCACATAGTTTCAAAGTGTTAAATAAAACTTTTTCTCCTTTCTTGGGTTCAAGAACCGCCACATCAAAGGTGCCAAGGATCAAGATTTTGCAAAAATCAAGTGTTTACAATCTAGTATATATCCTTTATATGGTTTTGAAATAAAAACCAAGGATATTTAAATTAATCCTTGTTACTTACACCTCTTCATTTTCACTAGTAAGCATATTCTTATCATTTTCATGTTTCCTTTTCATTTCCATATGTTTCTTTTCATTTTTGGAGCTTATATGTGTATGTGATTTATACCATTTATTTCATGATTTTTGAGTTATATATATTTATTGGTCATCCTATAATTACTCCCATGGTATTCTTTGGTCTTGATAGTGATTAGGAACCCATGACACCCTAAGAAGGTGTATGGTAGGATTAGATTAGCTTTGGAGTTGATTTGAAGGGATTAGAATAGGTTTTGTCCGAGAAAACTATTTTCGATAACTATATTTACGCTCTGTCCTTAATTCGAATTTCTGGAAAAACCTACTGTTGGTACGAGATTTTGGCCTTGATATTTAGAAAATATACTTTAAAACGAACTGCGTCGCTTGAACGGAGTAAAACGGACTTATAACGGAAGTTATGGATTTTAAAGTTTGACGACAATAAATAGTTTCAAAATTTCAGCTTGTGCTTTTAGTATTTTCGGGTCAAAACGAGCCTTAAGCTTCACAAATTATTTCGACTTATCAAAAATATATTAGTTTACTTATATAAGCTAAGGACATATATTACGAAAAACGGATTTAAAACGCACAAAGATATATGCTTTTCATAAAGTTGCCGAATATTATTTTCTCAAAAACTATATTAATTTTACGTTACTAAGTATTTCATTAGTCAGAAGGCTATGTTTTGGGGTGCTTTTAACTATGATGCAAAACTTTTGGAACGAAATGTCTTCTAGTAAAATCAAGTTCATCGCCATATTTTTCAAAACAAAAGCTGTTTGTCGCGGAGTCACAGTGAATTAATTACGGATGTTCAAACTTGGCCGAAACTTATTTTCTGCACACAATTCAACAAAATCACCAACTTTAGCCTTTAATATCTTTATGATCGAGACCTTTTGGACGAAAACTCCTGAATTGAAACTTCTAGATATCGATACAAACTTTCCAAAACCGTCGAAGTTCGGTTTCTAACGATCGACGACACCGTTTACTTTAATGTTTTTCCGGAGTCATTTTTGTTAATTTCGATTTTTCCGACATTGTTTCGGAAAATGGTAATTTCACCAAAATCATTATAAAACCATTATAGGATGACATTTTGACGTAAAAACATGTAAAGTCATTTTTGAAGGGTCAAGACGCCAAAAGAGTATTTTTCGACGACGAGTAATATTTTCAAAACCCGTGAATGGTATAAATAACATAATGGTGCATGCATAACATTACATTGCAATTCATGACATATCATATCATTGATAATAGGTCCCGTTGACGATTACATTAAACCTCGTTTCACTTTTGCCGTTATTCCGCTTTATCCAAGTGAGTTTTCATAGTCCCGCTTTTATGCTTTTACATTATTTCAAACCTACGGAGAATAGAATACATTGCACAACATTTTATTATTTATACCAAGTATGTTAATTACATTTACATTGCTTGAGTTACAAAGTTGCCGCTAAAAGTCCCCATTTCAAATGCATGAGCCGTTAATTTTGGAAAGCGTGTGTGAGTGGATAGATCTATCGAGGGTGACTCCTCCATCCGGTCAGAATCCCAATTGTCATACGGATGCATTTCATTCATAATCATTACAGAGTGTTTGGCAAGACACTCTTTGGGGCGCATTATTAGTCGCTTCTGTCATGCGCTTAAGCAATTGTAACATTTTTACGCGATCGATTGTCATGCCCGATTTATACTTGTGTAGTAGATAAAACATTTACATAAACCTATGATTTCTCACCAACATTATTTGACCGCTAGCAATGTATTTTCGTGTAACCGAGGCATATTCATCATGACATGGTTGACCTACATTTTGAGTCGCAGCGCCGACTTACATTTTGTACTTTATGGCACTTTATTCAAAACATCGCTTTGATTTGTAACATATTTGTACTTCCGCAAACTTTGTAAACCTTTTGGGACCGATGTTGTACTCTGAATGTTTTTCTGAAATATCCAACGATGTTTTTAAAAACTACACTTTAGGTCGCTCAATATAATCTGATGCTATGATGAAATCAATCCCCGTGAATTCCATTCACGCGAAAATGCTTAAATTGGGTGTGACAATTTATCTACCAACTATGCTGATTCCATATCCCAAGTTACCTTGGTTGACAAAAACGACTATTCAAAATTTAAAACCCTTTGAAATCCAGATAAGGTTAATCCACAAGACACGTGGCTCACAAAAAAGGATAGAAAAGGGGTATTTAAAGGGAGTAGATGAAACCCTAAGATACTTTACCCTCTTCGTCTACCTTTTACACGCAGTAATCTTCTTAGAATCACCTACTCAATCTAAAGGTAAAGTCTTCCTCTTATCTTTTCAGTAGCTTAAAAATAATCATGATTCCAAATTTATAATTAAACAACAAAATGCACTTTGACCGCTAAGGAGTTACATCATCTGCTCAATACCCAATCCCCAAGGAGTTTAAGGTTATGTACCCAAATCAAACCAAGGTATTTTTGTCCCGGTTGGGCTTCAGAGGGACTATATACTCACTCCTTTAGCCATTCAAATCTTAGGATTCCACCCTCTTATCTTAGAGTTGATGCAGATACGAAGTACATCTATCTCTATTTAACCCTTTTGGTTTAGCTAAACTTACCACATTTATTGTTATGTGTAAAGCTTATGGCTATGAACCAACCCTAAGGTATCGAGGGATTTTGAACCCGTAATTCTAGTGGGAATTAGTTAACTTTGCAAAAAGCCCGGCGAGATGTGCCTAATCTTGTTACGGGCCATACACTAACATAAGTGGAATGGAAGGGTAGCTTTTATGTTCGTGAGCACCATTGTAACAACTGACTATCCAAAGATTACCAATAAGGAATTTAGGTTTGATGCAAAACGCTTTAATTACCCTACCATATGATCCCGAGGAACTTGTTATCAAGATTTGGCTAGGTATCTCCGCAGATGTACAAGCCTTCCCGAGCCATCAGATATGGCTGGGATTGCTCAAAGTGGAGGGTCTCAGCCCATGATCATTTATCATGTAAAAAGTATGTACTTCCACTTTTATTTAAGTAGGACCAATGTAGCCGATATTTATCTTTTCGTTCCTTTTGCGTAAATGGCTTAGGAACTTCATGCATCAAGACTTTGACTAAGACTTGAGCTTTATGCCCTGCGGAAAAATAAGAGTCTTATGGTGTTGGTTCACCTTTTACCTATATCAATAACAACGACGCTGACATTCGCATCAGAGCTCGCTGCCCAAAGACCTCACAAGCATTGTTGTTGGTCCCTCCCCATTGGTTGAGAACGCAGATTCGGACAACTCAGAGGAGGAAGTTTGAATCAAAGCTCTACGGCATAGCCGACAAAGTTAAAGTGTAGGAGGAACAATCAAAGCCATCAAGTCCGCTAACAAGAGAAAGACTCATCTCCCAAAGATCCGAATCTAGGTCAGGCGTAAGATTGTCGAAGGCAAGAAAGCTATGAATCGCCTTTGAATTTCCGGATGATGTCAGGAGATGGCATGTAAGTCCTTTTGAATTATATAAGATACTAATTGTCATGACTAACTTTGCCCTTATGTACTTGTATTGGGCAGGCCTTCCCGACACGAAGGAGCTTCAATGGCTTGGCCTCGCCAATCAATTGTGGATCATGTCACCTCCCTCAGGGAAAGGATTGTTGGAAAATATGTCCATCGGCGGGTGCGCGACCGCACGATAAAAGTGTCGCAAGGCGCGCCGTGCCGACAACCACTTGAATGGCCGACGCGGAGTTGCCGTGGAGAGGGAGGCATAGAGACCAAGAGTATGCCAGCCGAGGCAAAGTGTGATGAAATTAAGAAAGATATTGAGAAGAATCCTCTCATCCAAGACCTCCAGATAAGATAGTGAAGTTGACAGCAGAATGTGGCAACTCAGGTTGGAGCCGGGTGGTGAGCCCCACCGCCAAAATGCCAGTTAGAGGCTGGTGTGCCACTTGAAGCAGAGGGTTAGCCTGGAGAGCTAGAGGTGAAAATGAGAGAGATTGATGGCTCGCAGATGACGAGATAAAATGCTCCAAAAGGACCATTCGAGGTCAGACAAGTGGTGCCGTGATATAGCCATAGAACTATATCATAGTGATGAGATAGGGTCTGGATGTGAAAGTGATCAAGGCGCTTATCTTCCATGAACGTGCATGCTCTCTAGGAGGTGGCTAAAACAGTAAGCCCGAGACCTCTCCACAGCTGATCAAGTACCGTCCTCATCGGCTAGCGGATATGAAGATATGGAAATCCGCTTGCAACCGCAGTATCCCTTCTTGGCCGGTTACCAAAGACCCCATGGCACCTCTCTTGAAGACCTTCCTCTCAGAAGCCGCGACAAGATCAAGCTCACACCTCAACAAAGAAGACAGCCCACCAAGCCTCCGGCCTTCCATCCCCAACTCCATCTCCTCGTAATAAGAATGAAGGCCGCCCTATTGGCATTCGTTCCAAGGCAAGATGTACCCTTTAAAACAATTTAATGTTTATTATGTTGTTGGTCTGCTACTTTAAACAATTGATCAAGCTTGAGGATTTATGGCTTCGCCAAGACAATTTGAACGAGGCTTCGGCCGATGTGTGTGATGGGCATATACCCTTCTTTTGAATGCTATGGTGTGGGAAAATATTTGATAAGGTTTTAAAATGTACCTTTTGAGGGTCGCGGTTCCTTATTTGATCACTTTGTATCCGTTATTACTTAATATCGCCTTTGACTTTAGGTATCTTGAATGCAAATTGCTGGAATGACACTTATCTCAGAACGAAAAGGCTTAATATATGGAAGAAAATGGCCAAAGTCAAGAATCGAGACACTCAGTGCCGCTGAACAAGGGGACGTCAGTTCTACTAGAGACGCCTTCTGACAAATTTGGTATTTCACAAGAACCAAATTGCTTATTTACAAGGACGGCTTCCGTGTTTTAAAGAAGTAGGCCGCAGCCTGCATCGCCTAGATTTGATCCGCATTTCACGCCGTAGATCGAAGAGACTGCCACAAGCATAAGGTGACGCCGCAAGAATGCTAACGTACAAGACAAAACCCTAATATGCACACGACGGGCGCCACAAACTAAAGGGTGACGCCGTGCGATTTGTAATCTTTATATAGAATCCAAATTTTTCAGCCAAATAGGTAGTCTTTTGGAGTAAAACCTAAACCAACCAAGGTCGCTCTTATGCGATTTTTAGGGTTTCATACCCTATCTTACATCAAGATAAGTGTTTTACTTCATTAATTTAATTATGTCTTCAATTGATTTTGTGTATGCTTGCATGTTCCCCCAAGTCCCTAATTTATTTGTCTGCTTGCTTAGGTAATATGAAACATATTATTGAATATTGATTGGTTGTCTCTTTATCTTAATCATGATTGACCTAGTATTGCGATAGGTCATTCGTTGTGCTAATAATGCTTGATTAATCTTTGTTGAACCTTAGTTTATAATCACCTAGAGTAATTCTAGGCTATACATCCAAAGAATACCTTATAGTTAAAGTTTATAAATCCTAGAGATTTTGTAGTCATTAACCTTTGGTAGCTTCAAAGAGTTAGGGATAAACGCATACCCTACGACATTAGAAACACAACGCAATTAAGAATAAGGACGGGACATCCAACCACCAATAAGAGATAACTAGAGTAATAAAGCCTAAGCAAATACATTTTTAACTATCATATTTATACACAACAATAGCATAGACTACATACACCTTATTTTAGATAATTAGATTAGTAGGTAATCAAGAGAAATACCAACCCCCAAATTCAAACCCCCGAGATTCGTATCTTTCCATCTCCTTAAAAACATAAAAGATAAAAAAATAATCTTCCTCAACCCCAACCTTAGCGTAGTAACTTCTTACTAGCATTCCTATTCCCTTAGAAGCGATATCAATTCCCGCTTACCCTAATACTACACTACAACGTATTGTACCACTGTTTGTTGAAAAACTGTTCGATTTAAAAGAAGTTCCTTGACTCCGAACGACGCCAGAAGCTATCAATATTCCTACACACTAATTATTTTGTCTTGTGAACTTCTCTTACGCCATTTTCCAACGCTTAAACTTTACAACCTAAGGTTGAACAACCTCATTGTGTGAATTACAACACCAAGAATATAATGACATTTGATCATTGACGAGGTCGCGAATTCACTCTATATTAAACTTTAAGTAATATGGTCGTTTTATTTTCATACTGCCATAAACTATTAGGAGAGTTAATGTGAATGTGTTGGTAGGCTTGTAGTGGTACGGTGTTTGTTACACCCATTTTCCAATTCGACATTGAAACTCATAAAAGACTTAATAACAAACCTTTGTGTTTTTAAGAAACGGCAATAGATTTTAAGAAAGGTATTATTCATCATTGAATTGGTAGAGAGGATTACATCATTCTTGAAATGAATACTAATGCTTTCCCAACGCAGAAGCTTTTAAATACAAGAATGAAAAGTAAAAATTTCTTAAACATAGAACTTTCTGAGGTTCATACCATTCCCAGTTCTGTCGATGGGTTCTCCGAGAAAGTAGAAATAACTTGAGGCTCCATTACCAGAGCCTCAGCTTATAACGTAGGGTCCTTCCCAAGTAGGTCCAGCTTCCCTGGTAATTGCTTTGCACTGGCTGTTGAGGAAAGCACATATTCCCAGTGCCATGGAAGGCCCACCATTTTGTTGTAGTAGCCTTCATCTATATGTTTGTGCATGGCTTCTAGGAGACTATCTCTCCTTTCTTCTAACATATCGGTTTTCCCATCTTTTCCTAGGATCGTAAATATTATGTTGTTTAATGATTCGGGTGGTCTTGGATGATGGCAATACATGTTAGCCATTTAGAGAGAGAAAGATAAGAGATGGGTGTTCTTGTTAGATAGTTGCTTTACAAAAATGAAAGGTTAGATTATGAGAAGCACCACCCCTTTCAAGGATGGAAGGGGTATTTATAGTTACAAACTAGACGACCTCCTGACGGCCTGTGGATCAGGTATACAGTGGGTAAAGACCCGTCCTTCCTCCACGGTGTTACTCTAAACTAATCTATGCTACTAATTAACTAATTAACTACAAAACAACGTAAATAACTACAAGTCTACGAGCTAACATATGCTAGACCATAATTGGGGTGGCCACTGACATTCTTTACCATGGAATTTCCAATTCTAACAATCTCCCCTAAGGAGGTCACCCCATGAAATACATTTTGCATCCTAGCATTCTTTCTTTGTCTTTAGTTCTCGAGCTCGTAGACTTCAATTCTTCAAGTTCCGTAATCTTTGTGCATTAGTAGCGATTCTTGAAAGTCCGTGATAGTTTTGTACTTTGAGTGGAGGTCTTTAAGCGATCCACATCTTTGATGATCTTGAGCTTTCATTGAGATCATCGACCCGCATAAATCTCGGATCACCCTTTGTAGTGTTGCCTTCATGTGATGTTGTGACTTTCGGATCGACATGGTCACACTTTCGTGATCATGACACCTTTCCATCTTAGAGGAAGCTTTTCGCGGCTCATGATATTTACGCAGCTGTGAGAAACATAGTATAAAAATATGAGCGGGTTACTAGATATGCACAAGTCATGATTTCTTCAATTAAGTGTGGATCTTTGTGAGCATGCGGCTTTGATTGACTCCTCAATCACCGCGAAACCGTCCAAATGTACCTGCAATCAACAAATAGCAATAAAACACACGAAAGTGTCTTTGATCACTTTTGTTGAATTGAGTACACCACAACGGTTCCCCGTTGATCATTAAAAGTACTGCACATCGGTAGGATTCCTAAGAATCTCCTTGACGGGGTTTTCGCAATTGCTTCTATATGTTCTCAAACCGGAACGTCTCAAAGAAGACAACACGGAGTGAGTGAACCAGCGAATTGAGATTCACTGATTGAATGAAAAATTGATTCGAAAACAACCGTGTATTGCTTAGAAGAAAGAGTTTTGCAATACGACGAATGTTTTATGAGAAAGATCAATTTTCAATCAAAAATACTTTTTGTATTTGAAATGAATACACATTCGATGTGCTAGAGAAAGAAAGAGATTTGCACATCGAACGGTTTTTCCAAAAGTATTTTTTCAATCAGAGATACTTTTTGTGTTTGAAAACATAAGTACACATTCGATGCGCTAGTGAAAAGAAGATTTGCACATCGAACGGTTTTTCCAAAAGTATTCGTCAATTTATTTCCTGGGCCAAGGTTGATTCAAGAATGAATCGCCCTATTGTTTCTATCCAGTTGTCACAAGCTTAATCTTTTGAAAAGATCTCACATGTCACCCACCAAGAGCTTGTTTGATGTTGGCTCTAGACGGATTTCCATCTTCATCGTGAATACTTTTACATATCACTTTCGGATGTTACGGCAATACCACAAGGATAATGCGTAGGACTCTTAATATATTCTTACTTTCCACATTGTGTGAAAAAGCAAGTCTTCATTAATTTAGTGTCCTAATGAGATATTGTGGATGATCTCTTGGCTCTAGACTTAATCGTGCACATTTGGTTCCTATGCCAGAGACTAGGGAGAGGGTCTCCTTCTTCAATATCAACAATCTTTAAGAGAAAGTCGATAGATTATGTTGGTTCCCCGTGAGAATTAAACAAGCCCTTTTAAGAGGAACTTGAGTAGTTTGGGAAGTTAGGTGCAGTGCGTCACTGGGTCCATGACGTCTTGTCTTCAATACCAGTGTTACCTTAGTAACCACCAGTAGCATATGTATTGAACCTGGTTTCTGCCCTAAGGTTCAATTATTGGAGGGCTATTTCTTTTCACCCTTTTTCACATTCATTTCTTTTTCATTCTTCAACCCCTTCAGTGCTTACCGAGACTTCATAACTAGAACCTTGTTTGGTTTATTCCAGTTCTAGCTCTATCTCATTCCGCACTCTTCTCATATCTTACTTTTCTCCTTTTTTCATCATACCTAAGGACTTCTACACTAATCTAGTGGATTGTCCACGGTAGATCTCTCCGGCTCTGGCGGGATCGTGGGAACGAATACCTAACCTAACCATCCTTATAACACAATGCATAAAGTAAATTGGTCGGTCTTTTGGTATTGTTCTTTCCTTCTCGAAACCAATTGAAAAATCATTTGGAAAAATCAATCAAGGTACTTGTGATATAAAATCAAAGCATTTTGTACCTTAATTGTTTTTTATCTTTTAGAAATGCCCCCCCTCAACATGTGCTCATAAGATTTTGAAATTGTTTAGCAAATGGAGGCAAGAGATC